>OZ012737.1:666887813-667462813 GCA_963859935.3 Lathyrus sativus | reverse complement strand
CCCATTTTATTTAGAAAGCATATTTTGAAAATCAATTAAATCCTAACGATATCTAAAGCGATCTCGCTGTTTTTAGGATCGATACCTAGTTTCCACTATCCAGTTCAATCCTCACACTCTCGCGCTATCGGCTCGAGCCTTAACTTGCTACTCACTCTCGTGACAAAACAGTAAGACATACAATTGGAAACTAAAGCCAACACAGAACTTTAAACATTAATTTGCTCTAGTAATTTCTACCGAGTCGCGTCAGTGACGACGGTCCTCATACGCCAGACTCAGACAGAATTAGCAATACATTATTTCAGATGAAAACAACGTAAACATGGAATTCAAATTTAATGATAGCGTTATAACAAGTAAAGTAATGCAACAACTATACTAAAGTAAAAACGGTAAATGAAAACCTTTAAAGTAAATTACACGATATAAAACTTGAAGAAACGACTTTATTTTGACAAGATTGCTTTGATCCAAGAGTACAAAAGGTAATACAAGAAAACACGGAAATATTGTGACAATGCGTCGATGTGAGTTATTGTCACTTTACAAGTAATATATGCCTAAAAATTTCTACAACGCTTCTGCACGATTCTCTGATGCTCCCCGAAGTGATTATAGGAATATATGTATAAACCAAGTGACTGCTGAAAGGTTCTAAAACGTGCAAGGGGCGGTTGGAGAAGAAAAAGGAAGTGGGTGAGGAGGATTCAAACTGATTCTCGTGTAAACTGCCTCTGCATGATAATGGCGGTCGCCATTGCCTTCCTCGTTAAATGACGTGTCATTCTGGTTAATGGCGGACGCCATTAGGGAATGGCAAACGCCATTGTGCCAGAAATCACAAATTCTGCTCTTCTGTTCTTCTTTCCAGCATCCTCGCTTGAATTCTCCTAAAAATGCAATAAACTGCAAAACAAACACGAAACAGCGTATAAGTAATAAAAACAGAGTGAAATAACGATAAATAACATGCGTTTTTGAGCCTATAAACATGATACGTTTTCACGTTATCAAACTCCCCCATACTTAGACCATTGTTTATCCTCAAGCAATTCCCAACGCGATAAACAAGAAAATTCATTTACTGAGACTCAGGCATGACAAGAACTCTGAAAGGTTAGAGGCAGCTAGGCTAATGTTAAACAGATAGGTACTAGACGTCGACACCAAGCATACGGTAATGACACACATTCGCATTTCCCGAATGGAAACTCCCCCTATGAAAACCAATCTGAATCATGTCATTACAACTCGACCTACATTCTTTGTTCTTTTCCCCCTCTTTCCATTCTAGTGCAATCATATTAAGCTCGTTATCCTCGTACACACATGGTAAGTGAACCTGTTAGTGTCTAATGATCTCGTTATTCCATATTCAGATTTTTTTTCTTTTACTTTGCTTGATTCCTTCAAATTTAAAGAGTCTGTCCCGTTGGGATAAATGGTCGGGTGAAAACCAGCTAACTTAGAAGGGACTTATCCTATCATTCGACTTCCTCTATAAATATTTTTTATTCAAATTTTTGAGATCACACACATATTTGCATCGGTTCCTTACTTAGTGTGGCATCAGGATGGTACTGACTGCTAGCATAAACTACTCAAAAGGCTACTTCAAAAACTTAGAACTCAAGGTCTCGACATAATGGCTATTTAAATCGAGGTCACATACTTAGGGATTTTAGGGTGTTAGGACATTACCGATTTTATCAAAACTTTACCAAGTCTATCTAACATAGCCTAAAATGAGAAACAATCTATACTCTCAGAGTGTCATTCCATTGAATTAGAACAAAAAAATTCATTATGGGTCAAATCTAAGGGAGAATTCTAACAAGTAAAAAGAATAACATGCAATAGGACTCAACAGCACATGACTCGACCAGAAACGTGAACATTAAAGATAAACAACTTAACCTAAAAGAAACTAACTAGTAAAGCGATAAAAAACAAAAAAAAACAAAACAAAAGAATTTAAAAATAAAGACAAGAAAGTAAAAGTAAAGCAATAAAGCTCATCCCTCACACTAGAACCAACCATTATCCCCAATATTTTAGTGCAAGGTGAAGGTAGGAGTGGTAAAACTAGGTAGACGGTTCAATGTTGGCCTCAGTCTCTGTGACCTCCAATACTGCCTCTACCAAAAGCTAGGCGTGACACATGTTGCATAAGCTCTCTCATGTCCGATACCTCCATGTGTAATTCGTTCATCTGCTCGATGAGATCATCCATGTTATGCTCGGTCCTATCAACAAAGTCAATATGTTGTTCCCTGATCTGGTGTATGATGGCTATCATCTTCTCTTGGTGCATCTGCATACTCTTAAGCAGCACATCATGCTACACATCGTTACCATTCTAATGTCTAAGCTCACACAGGACGTCATCAAGAGCTGTCCTGATAATGGTGTAGTTGTACTCCTCGCATGACTAGCGTCTAATTGAGGTACCTATAAAAAAATCAGCATAACCATGTGCAGTATGTGTATGTATGTGGTGCCGGTCTCGGGAGCATCATACCCCATACGCTCTATCTCCTAATTAGTTTCATTGCCCACACCCACCTGGACATTAACATTTTTAGCAGGCTCTAAGGCATTACGATCGTAAGTCTAGTTCCTTCTCATTCGCACATCAGTATGTACGATAGAAGGCAACATCACTCCCATTATCCCTCTGTTACTCACCATTAGATAATATCTACTGACGAGTTTTTTCTTAATTAGGCGCATATATTACGGCAGACATCTATATCTAAAAATGTTATCTCGAGGGGCTGAAGCATAGCCAACTCTGCGCGTAAGTCCAATGCAAGGGCTATGGATGTGATCAGCCCTCTAACACATACAGGACCTCCTACCCTAACACTGACAGACTGAAAATGCATTAAAAGGAATGGTGTAGGGTTAACATGTGTATGTGGTAATGCACAGTAAATAAAGAAAAGGTCATTGGAGTTCACCTTTCCATTTTTCTCCCGACCAAAAACGGTGTTGGCTAAAATATGGTGAAGGTACCGAATTGTCGGATTATGAATAGCAGTGGCCTTTAGGCCTTCCTAATCAGCAGTGGTTTTGTTAGTGATCTGACGCTAAAAACCAAGAGCATCAGCCTGCCAATGGCTCTCTAGAGGGGTTTCGCAAGCAAAATTGTCTCCATGAGGGAACTGAAAAATGTTGGCCATTTGGTCCTGATTAAAAGTGTAGTTTTTGTTGAACATTCTAAAATGGACAATGCCTATTGTGCAGGAACCTCCTATAGGTGTTTCATATCTGCAAGTGCTTAGGAACTCATAAGTAAGCCTAACATAAGTAGGACTAGAAAGTGAACAGAAAAACAAAATTTCTAAGTTATTAAGCATCCAGTTAACACTATAAATTAAACCTAAACCATAAAGGGCAACATTATGGGGATACCTCGTTGCCGCGACACCCCTTTCAAATAACTTTGATACTTCGTTCTTTGGTTTTCTCCTTCAATACCCTCTACGAAAGTGATGCCCATATAATCAACCTCTCTCCTTGGTCTTGCTACTCTAGGAGGCATGGTGAATGAAAAGTAGTAAAGTTTGGAAAGAAAAGGGTAAGTGACTTGAAAAGGGTGAAAGATGAGTATAAGAGTTCTTAGGTTAGAATTTGAGAGAATGATTAGAAATTTGATTTTTATGATAGTGGAGGGAAGTTGGAAGGTTTAGGAGTGAATGAATGGAGTAGAGTGAAAGTTTTTTAGAGGTTTAAATGAGGAGAATATTGAAAAACACGCAAGAGAGGTTATTTAAAAGTGTAACTGCCTCTCAGACTGATATGGTGGTCGCGTTTAGGCTAATGGCGAACATCATTAGCTTAAGACGTTACATTTTCAAAAACATTCTAATGGCGAATGCCATTAGCATTATGGCGACTGCCATTTGCTTTAAACACGTGAAAATTGGATTTAGGCTTAAAGTCAATGTATTTTCTAAATCTTTTTAGTTACCAAGGCCATAAATTTTTTAGTTGGAATGGTTTTTGCATATGGCCTTAATTGTAATCATAATTAATAAAGAAACGAAAAATTAACTAAATTTAAAATAAGGAAAAACAAGTAACCATGATAAAATTAAAACATAAATGGAACTTACATTAATGGAAACACAATGAAGTTGAAACATATGTCTGCGTCGATAGCTCGACGATACTGTAACATAACAAGAACAATAAAATGTAGTCTTGGGAATACAATAAAATGCTTAATTCAAAAGGGAACATAAAATGGTACAAATAAACCAACACTAGTCCCTACGACGTACAACATTAGGCTCAAAGAATTGCCTCATGGAATAAATCTACTGAAATAAGTGATCGAGCTGCTCATTAGCAACATCCATAAATCTAAGAAAATCTACACGCAAGGTGGCGAGGTCTTCTCTAATTGTAGCAACTTCTGTCTTGAGGGCGTCAATTATAGCAGTATGATCAATGGGAGGCTCTGCATGGACACCAGAGGCGAATGAAGCAGCATCATAGAAAATGACACTTCTATTCTCATAGGTCTGAGGGGGTATCAGGTGGAGCGACTGACTTTCTCTGGCCCTCTAAATTGTATAGCCAGTTATCCCTATTGTGGACACTCGTATTTTCATGGTTAGGCAATGTAAAATTGTGTACCGCTTGGTTATCAATAAGCAGCTCAAATTCAATATGTCACAGATTTGCAATAATGCCACGATTGAAACAAAAGTTGATATGCATTGGACGGATACTGCCCAAAGCATACAGACGACTAATGGGGTATCTCAAGCCAACGCAAGTAGCAATCATAGTAACTAATCATCCTATAAGGATAGGTCCATGGGACTCTTGAGCAATCCTATCTAGGTTACTAACATGAAAGTAGCAGCATTCACGGGTCTACCTTGGGAGGCACAAAACATGATGAAAAACTCGTCTCTAAAAACAGAGGTAATGTTCGCCTCCTTACCAAATATTGTGTGGGCTAGGATTTTGTGGAAGTAACAGATAGCAAGGTTGTGAATGCTTTTAGAAAACATGGAATTTGGCTCGGGATGGTAGTGTTCGATTATGTTACCCCAGAAAAATTCAAGGTCAAGATCAGTGAAAGCATCTTCCTGAGCTATGGTAAAAACATATAAGTCTTTAGGAAATCCTAACGATTCAGCCATCTCATGGTGTATGAAATGGTACTTTGTCCCAAAAAAGTCTAAAGGTAGCTAGACCTTATTAAATCCTAACCCTCTGTTAGGATCATAGGAAAAGGAACTCGGGAACTCAAGGGTCAGCCTACGGTATATGTTAAACCTCATCCTCACAGCAAAATTATCCCAACCTATCTGGCTAAGAAGGTACATCACACTATCTCGGATCCCTAAAACGGTCATGGTGGGTCCGTCAGGATAAATAGACAATGCCATATCTCTCTGAGCTAATGCTTCAAAATGTCGCCTCTGGGCTTCGTTCCTAAAGGCAACCTCCATATCATTAACATGTTGCATTCTCTAAAGTTAGTGCCAAGTTAGCCTAAGCTAAGTTAGCCTGAAAGTAGACGAAGATTTAGTTAGTAATGATTAGAATAGTTATTTACACCGCATACAAGTGTTTGAAAAGAGAAAGAAAAAAAATGAAAATGAAAATAAGAGTAAATGAAAAATGAAAATCTAAACTTAGAGTTGTGAGTTGCCTCCCACGTAGCGCTTCATTTAATGTCGGGAGCTTGACATTAATTTAGAAGGGATTATTCTTTTGAAAGAGCGAGCAACTTTTCTAATTTGTAGCTCATGTAGAAAGCCTTATTCTATATGCTATGGTAGTGCTTAAGTCGCCGCCCGTTTACAACAAATGTCTCATTGGATTTTCCTCTTATTTTTACAGCTCCGCTTTGGAAAACTTTTATGACCTCGCCGCCCGAACGAATGAAAGACATGCTCCCGCTAAGTTAGGTAGTCCTCACCCGGCCATTTAGCCTAAAGGTTCAGACTCTTGAAATTCGTAAGCAAAAGAAAACATAATGTGCAAAAAGAGAAAAAAATTTCTGAATATTGAGATCATATAACACAAACAGATCCACTTACCATATGAGTGCAAGGGATAACGGGCTTAATGTGATTGCGCGAGAATGAAAAAGTGGTGAAATAGGATAAAGGATATAGGTCTGGTCATAATTTCATGATTTGAATTGGTATTACATAGGAAGGGAGTGTTTGTCCGCAAATGTGGAGATGTGCCGGTACGATATCCTTGTTTTCATTATTTAGTACCTATCGATCGAACTTTAGCCTAGCAGCCGCATACAATCAGAGTTTCGTTATGCCAATGTTTCAGACCATGCTTGCTTTCTGTTTACCATATTAGTCAATTGCTTGAGGACAAGCAAAGATTTTAGTATGAGGGAGTTTGATGACTCGACTTTGTATCACATTCGTTTTGTGCATCTTTATTCGTTATTTTATCGAGTCATTGTCGTTTTAGCTGTTGATTGCTTATGTTTTCTTCTGTTTTTACTTGACAGGTGTTAAATCAACAACATAGAAGAAAAGGATTGAAAAGCGAGCTAAACGGTGGAGAAAGCCCCTCAAAAAGCAACATTCTAGCCTCCTAAGAACAATGGCGCTCACCATTGCCCGTGGAAGGCGTTCACCATGCAAAAAAGGAGGGAACCATAATTTGAAGCTAATGGCGGTTGCCATTAAGCACACAGCGGTCATCGTTTGCCGCGGGAACAATTTTCCTAGAGTAGTTTGGCAGCTCTGAAGCAGTTTCGAATCCTAATATTTTGGAGCCACTCCCCCTCTATAAATAGACCCTAGTAGGTCAGAGTTAGGAATCGAAGAACCCGTGTGGAAGCACTGCAGAAATTTACTTAGACTTTAGCCAGATATTCACTTACCAAAGCAGTGATCGGTCATATTGAGCGATTGCTGCACTTTGTATTTTCTGATTTCTATTGACGATTGTACGCTTGGATCAACTTTGTAATACATTTGAAGTCATTTCAATTTCAATTTATTTTAGGTTATTTACAATTCTGTTTTACTGCATTACTTTACTTTCGTATTATTCGCAATTATGTATGTTCTAATTTACAGCATGATAAGTACCTTAGGTTTATAGATGAACATGTCTGAGTAGTTTCTTCGGAGTCCGTAGTTTGAGTACCGTCACCCGACGGGACTCTGTAGGAACCATCGATGTTCAACTTAGTTATTTTAAGATTCCGGTTCTGGTGTCTAACCAGAATTTAGTCAGTCATGTCGATGTCGCTACGCGAAAAATGACACAGAGTCGCCACCGGATTTTATTTATCCAAAGGAGGGAAAGGGAAATAGCGATAAAACCTTTAGGAAAAGAGCATGGTCATCGCAACCAAGTCTTAGGGTTCGGGAGTCGGTTATGCGAGGGGAAGGTGTTAGCACCCCCTCACATCCATCGTACTCTATGGGAACCTTCTAGATAGTTTAGCATGAATGGGTGTTTTTTTATTAAAAATGCGCTTGCTTAAAAGAAAGGAGGGGTTAGTTTTTATTTTAATGCTCGCCAAAGATTGTGGCCCTTGTGCCTACGTATCCTCACTTAAAAGAAGTGAAGAATCAGAGCTCCGTAGTTCGGAGGCTTGTGAAATAGTTGTTTGTTGGTTGATTTTATACCTTGAAAAAGGATTTTTGGATTGATGCCCTAAGGCGAAAATAAGTTTGATGAGTTGGTGTTGTTTTTAGGTTTTTGAAGAGAAATTGTTTTTGACTAAGATTACACAAAAGACTTTGGATGGAGATGAATATTTCGAATAACCAAGTCGAGCGCCTTGTATTCAAAGCATTTGGAACGAGTGTAGGAGGGTTCCATTCTCATTCCTTCCCCACCACTTTAAAGTTTATGGTGTATAACCCCAATCGTATATTTATTGTGTTTTGGATTTTTTTTATGAGAGAAATACCACTTGATGTTGGATCAAGGGTTTTATTGTTTGTGAAAATATTTGAAGCGATACAAACAAGGTCGATGGCGATGCACAAGGCAATCGACTTACAAGGTTGAAAATGGCTCGATAAAATCGAGAGTTTGTTTTTGAAAATGGTTTTTGGCAACAAAGGTCATAAATGACCAATAATATCCACATACAAATGGCTATACAATCACATATGATTAGACGTCTTGAACAAGGCAAAAACACAAAAAAAAATGGGCGAACTCCTTGAAAATTTTTTTTAAAGGTAAAATTAGCAAAAAAAACGTGAAAACGGGGGGCCTGACACGGCTAGCCTTGTTGGATGACACGGCCCGTGTCAAAAAAGTGCATACAATATGAGTTTTTGAGGTAAAACAGTGGGCTGACTCGGCTGCCCGTGTCACGCGACACGGCCCATGTCACAAAGTGCCCAGAAACAAAGATTTTTAAGGTAAACATCGGTGTGACACGGCCCGTGTCAGCCTTGCTGGGTAAAAAAATGAACTTTTTCTTTGTTTTTCTTTCTTTCTTGTGGTTCTTAAAAAAGGTTTCTTGGTCCCCCTTGGGACCTTATACAAGGTACACAGCACAAACACACTTAACAAGGATAATAAATGGCAAGTGCAAAATATAAAGAGAGAAAAGTTTGAAGGAATGGATACCAAAGAGTTGTTCTCCTTCTTTGTTAAGCCTCCACTGATTTTTGTTGGGTGTTTTCTTCACTCTCCACTCTATGTCTTGGATGATTCTACTTCTCAATGGTCCTCTTGTGTTTCTATGTGACTCTCTTGATTTTTACTGGCTTTCTTGCTCTCTATTTTCTGTTTTTTCTTCCTCTCTATTTTCTGGTTTTTAAGGGTTTCTTCTTGCTCTCTCTATCTTTTTCTCTCAATGTGTAGTGAATAATGAATGAATCCTTCTTTGCAGCCCCATATCCTCTCTTATCTCACTTTTTCTGCTGCCTTTTTCTGCTGTACCAAATCAATAGCTCTTGCACATGCTTTAATCTTCAGAATTTCCATTCTTGGCAATACTTATTACCACTTTCTTGGTGCAGCACCACTTCTTTCCATTTCTAGCATGCTGTCTTTTTGCTTTTACTGCTGCACTTTCCTAGTGCTATTTTTTTAGCATTGCCCTCCTTTGTCCACTTATTCTTGGGTTGTATTTATGGTCTATGCTACTACCTTGGGATAGATTTTTGAAATTCTGATATTTGATGTGTAGATGCATTACCATAAGCTTATTCCCTTGGTCTTGTGACATGCAATTGGTTTTGTGACATGAGGCAATTTGTCACCTCTTGTATATGGCTGTTTTAGATCACATTCAAATTACCCATGGTTAAACATGCATAGTCTTGATCTTGAAACATTCCAATGTTGAATTAACTCTTAAATATTTTCCTTGAATATTTGTGGGTTATGAATTATATGTAGCACATGGAGATTTGATGAGGCATGAAGGGTACCATAACATGAAATTAGTTAGAAACTTGAATTAAGGCTAGAAATAGCTTAATTTTCTAAGCATTGCTTAGAGTTAGAAACTTTTGTAACAAATGTGACATTCTTGCAAATGTCATGAAATTTTCCTTTGTAAAATTCTAGCCTTGAATTCATGAATCTTGAACTTTGAATGATGGATTTCCCTTATACCATTGAATTTGAAATAAATGGAGTCTTGAATTATGCACTCGTGATCTTGACTCATGCTTTGCAAATTTGAACTCCACTAGACCATAGAAACAAACATGGATGAAAAAGTCTTGAATTTGGCCTTGCATTTCATGTTCATTAAGAATATTTATCTTGAATATCCCAATATTTTTCAAATAACTTCTCCTTGAAGAAATCTACATGAGTGGACTTTCCAAATTGAATCAAACCTTATGTGATGAACCTTTTCTTCCATGTAGCCCAGGATAAGCAATTTATCTTATTTGGAACGAACCGACCCAATCCTTACCTTGTGAACCCACACGCTCGATATGCAATTGAGCAATGTATGATATGACAAATGTAGGGTATGAAAGGCTAAAGGTGAAAATGAGGGTGTGACAGTCGCGAGACCGAGAGGCTGGTTAACAGTGTTTTGTCACGAGAGTGAGAAACACACCAAGGCGTCTCCGACAGAACGAGAGTTTGAGGTGATCGCCGGATAGTAGACACCAAGCACTGAGTCTGAATGCAGCGAGAGCGCTTTAGGTTTCAGTTAGGCCTTGCTAGTTTTCAAAGCGTGCCTTTTAACTACCGAGCGAGCGAGAGCAAAATCTTGATGTCATCAGGTGTGGTTGGGTCAATAGTGCAAGAGTATGAGATCAATCTTTAAACCAGTTTTTCCTACAGAATAACTTTGAGTCCTTTGTTAACACCCGAGATCTGCAGAGTCCCTTAGGAGCACGTGGATCATTCTTCGGACCCGTTTCTTTATCTTTTTCAAATCCCATTTTAATTAAGTCTGTTTACCACAAAAACTAATCCTTAGCTTTGCACCGCAACAATTGATCACTCTAGGTTGAATATTAGTCCTTGTAGGTTCGACAATATTTTAAAACTATGCGATAGACTGTATACTTGCAGTAGTAATCTGACAAATACGCAAAGTCGCGATCAATTCCCTCGGACTATTACCTACGTATGATTTACACCAGTCATCATCATCTATTATAGAAAAGGCTGGAATCTTTAGTATTTTAGTATACTTTGATTGTTCCATCTCTATTTCTCTTACACATTCGTCGATGGTATCTAGCGAATAATATGAATCGTCTATAGCTGGCGCCTTTAGAAATTGTGAAAGGATGAATTCAACTTTTTCTTCACCAACCTCGAAGGTTAGCTTTACTTTCTTCATATCTACGATGGCTCTAGCAGTGGCCAAAAAGGGTTTTCCTAATATGATGGGAATGTTGGAATCCTCTTTTATGTCCATTATTATGGATTCAATATGGATATAAAATTGACCTATTCGAACGGGAACATTCTCTAGCATACCTACAGGAAATTTGACAGAATAGTCAGCAAGTTGTAGAGACATCCTCGTTGGTCTCACTTCTCATTATTTGAGTTTTTCGCATATAGGAAGGGGCATTATACTTACACTAGCTCCTAAGTTGCATAGTGCTTTGTCAATGACACATTTTCTGATTATACATGGTACGGAGAAACTACCTGGGTCTTTTAATTTTGGAGGCATATTATTTTGAATTATAGCACTACACTCTACAGTGAGCGTAATAGTCTCGTTATCCTCGAGCTTTTTCTTATTAGATAGGATCTCTTTGAGGAATTTAGCATACAAGGGAATTTATGTAATAACTTATATGAAAGGTATAGTGATATTAATTTGTTTAAGAAATTGTACGAATTTTTTAAATTGCCCTTCATTTTTAGACTTAGCAAGTCTTTGTGGATAAGGGATAGGTGGCTTATATGGTGGTGTGGGCACATATGGTTTTTCTTTCTCTACGGCCTCTTCATTTTTCTCATCTTCTTTACCATCATTTGCTTTATCTTATTGGTCGTCCATAGTCTAATTCTCAGTTTCTCTTCCAGAATTCTGATACATGGATGGGTTTTGGATTCTAGGATCTACTGGTATATCTAGTTCTGTCCCACTCTGCAATGTGATGTCACATAACCTTTTGGATTAGGTCATGGTTGGCCAGGAAATACTCTGGTTGAGGCTGTTGTCGATGCTTGTTGCTGGTCTACTTGAGAAATTTGGGTTTCCAACATTTTGGTATGGGTATCCATTGTATCAAGCTTAGTTGCCATTTGCTTTAGCAATTCACTCGTGTGTACGTTCTTGTTGGCAAACTCTTTGTTTTGTTGAGTTTGAGTTGCGATGAAATTTTCTATTAACAACTCAACATTTGACTTCCTAGGTGCTTGAGAAGCAGGGGGCTGCTTTCTGATAGCCTGGAGGAACAGTTGGTGCTTGGTTTGGAGCGAACAAAGTATTGTTGCTCTTGTAGGAAAAATTAGGATGGTTCCTTCAGCCAAGATTGTAAGTGTTTGAGTACGGGTTTCCTTGGGTGTAATTTACTTGGTCGGTAGGAATACCAGCCAATAGATGACATTTAGCATTACTGTGCCCAAGGGTTCAACATAATTCACAATTTTGTGCCACAGTGGCCATTGTGGTTGCTGGAGTTATAGTCAAACTCTTAACCTTTTGAGTAAATGCATCCACTTTAGCACTAACACGGTCTAAACTGTTAACTTCGTACATTCCGCTCTTCGTAGCAGGTTTCTCTACGGGAGTTCTCTCACATCCCCATTAGAAGTGGTTTTAAGCCATATTTTCAATGATTTGATAGACGTCTTCATAAGGTTTGTCCATTAGAGCACCACCAGCTGCAACATTCAAGTTCTACTTGGTGTTGTATAGAAGACCATTATAGAAAGCATGGTTATCAACCATTGCTCAAGTCCATGTTGTAGACAGAGCCTCAACATGTCTTTGTATCTTTCCCAAGCATCAAAAAGAGATTCATTGTCTTTTTTTACCTAAATCCGTTGATTTTGGCTCTTAGCATAACAATTTTGCTTGGTGGAAAATATCGGGCTAAGAAGACTTTCTTCAACTCGTCCCACATAGTGATAGAGTTGGATGGTAGAGATTGGAGTCAAGCTCTAGCTCTATCTCTTAAATAAAAAGGAAAAATACGTAGTCTTATGGCTTCATTACTAACACCATTCGCTTTTACGGTGTCAGCGTATTACACAAACATAGATAAATGAAGGTTTAGGTCATCTGTAGGACTCCTAGAAAATTGGTTCTATTGAACAGCTTGTAACAATGAAGGTTTGAATTCGAAATCATTTTGTTCGATGGCAAGGGCAACAATGTTATTATGAGGTTCATCTTGTGATGGAACAACATAGTCCTTGAGAGGATGATTCAGTGGATTCTCAGCCATGGAAAATTTTAATTCTGGATAAGGAATTTCAGGTTCAGGAAGATTGTATTTAATACGGAAATTTTTGATTCGGCGTCTTAAATTAATAAAATGCTCGATATCGTCAATCGGATGCTCTAACTTGTCGCCTTGAAAGTGAGTGTTTGGCATACAATCAACGAAATAGGAAAAAGGAAAATTTTGTTGCCTTAGTCTATGTTGTGCAGCAACAGAATCATAATATTGACTAAATTAGTCACCGACAACGGCGCCAAAAACTTGATTGCAGCTTTACGAGTCTAACGGAACCTAATTACAAGTATATAGTCTTTCGCGTACTTTTAAAATATATCGAACCCACATAGACTAATAATCAATCTACCGTTATCTATTGATAAAAATCTAAGTCTATGGTTAAAAGGTTAAGACGAGAATAAAAACGTAATTAACTAAAGGTTTGGAAATTATCATAAAAAGAGGTCGGAATATGGATTCCGCGTTCTTAAAGGACTTCATAAATTTTAGGCACTAATTGCAATTTACTATGTTTTGTAGAAAATATCAACTTAAAGACACTGTCTCACACTCTCGCGCTATTGACTGAGCCATACTCTCTAACCCAGGATTTCGCTATCACTCGCCATTTTAATTAGAAAGCGTATTTTGAAAATTAATTAAATCATAATCGATACCTAAAGCACTCTCACTGTTTTTAGGATCGATGCATAGTTTCCACTATCCGGTTCAATCCTCACACTCTTGCTATCTACTCGAACCTTAATTTGCTACTCACTCTCGTGACGAAATAGTAAGACATACAATTGGAAAGTAAAGCCAAGACAGAATTTTAAACATTAATTCGCGCCTAGAAATTTCTACTGAGTTGCGTCAGTGACGACGATCCTCATACGTCGTACTCAGACAAAATTAGCAATACATTATTTCAGACGAAAACAATGTAAACATGGCATTCGAATTTGAAGACATCATTATAATAAGTAAAACAATGCAATAATTTTAATAAAGTAAAAATGGTAAATGAAAACCTGTAAAGTAAATTGAACGAAATAGAACTTGAAGAAACGACTTTATTTTAGCAAGATTACTTTGATCCAAGAGTACAAAAGGTAATATAAGAAAACACAGAAATATTACGATAATACCTCAACGTGAGTTATTGTCACTTTACAAGTAATATACACCTAACAATTTCTACAGTGCTTCCGCACGATTCTGTGATGCTCCCTAAAGTGACTAGAGGATTATATATATGGACCAAGTAACTGTTGTGAAGTTCTAAAACATGCAAGGGGTGGTTGGAGAAGAAAAAGGAAATGGATGAGGAGGATTCAAACTGATTCTCGTGTAATCTGCCTTTGCATGATAATGACAGACACCATTGCCTTCCTCATTAAATGACATGGCATTCTGGTCAATGGCAGATGCCATTAGGGAATGGCAGACGCCATTATGCCAGAAATCACAAATTCTGCTCTTCTTTCCAACATCCTTGCTTGAATGCTCCTAAAATGCAATAAACTGCAAAACAAACACGAAACAACATAAAAGTAATAAAAACGGAGTGAAATAACGATAGATAACATGCGTTTTTGAGCCTATAAACATGATACGTTTTCACGTTATCAGTACACTGGGTTTTATTTAGGTGAATAAACCTAACACAACCAAAGACTCAACAACATCATTTGTATTGTGGGCAGAGGTACAAATGTAGACAAGGTCTGCAATGGAGCTTTAAATTCAAGAACCTTCATTAACATCCAATTAATGCAATACTCATGTAATGAGAGCATCATTCCAATGGTGGTAAGGCACATGTGCTCAAAGTAAAAGAGTACAAGCAATTTCATGGATGTGGAAATTTTTTCATTCTGCAATACCATTTTATTGAGGAGTTTGAGGACACGTGGTTTAGTGAATAAGTCCGTGTTTTTTTCGACATACTCATTGAATTGGTGATTCACAAACTCCCCACCATTATGAAAGCGAAAGATCCTAATCTTATTTGAATATTGAGTTTGAATCATTTTATGAAATTGTTGAAATATGTGCAACACTTCATTTTTTTTTGTTTCAACAAATAAATCCATGCCATTTGAGTGTAGCCATCAATAAATATCACAAACCACCAATAACCAGAGATAAAGGATTTTAGGGATGGACCTCATACATCAAAATGGATTAAAGTAAAAGGAACATTACTTTTATTCATACTTAATGGAAAATTAACTCGATGAGTCTTGGCTAAAATGCATGTTTCACATTTGAAATTCAACAAAGACGTATCCGAAAATAAATTGGGGAACACATGTTTTAGGTAGCCAAATGAAGAATGGACTAATCAACGATGCCAAATTAAAACTTGTTCCACTTTATTGTTTTTTGGATAATGCATGTGGTGTGTTAGGACTACACTAAAATCCTCCATATAGTAAAGTCTCTCTCTTAGTACAACACCCAATGATCTCCTTTAAAAGAATATTCTAAAGGAAACAGAAGATGGATAAATTAGCATAACATAATTCAAGTCTTTGGTAAGTTGACTCACTGATAGGAATTTGTAAGATAGAGATGGAACAAGCAGTGTATTAGAAAGTAAAAGGGTTGGTGATGATATTATAGTTCCAACCCCTGTTACCGACAATTAACCACTATTTGCATTGGCAATACTTGAGCGTCGAGGGGTTGAACGTCCAGAAAAATCAGCAACATCAAATGGCATATGATCAGTAGCTCTGGAGTCAAGTATACATGCATTACAGTCATTATGATGATTAGAGAAAATTAGAACATTACCTTCAGTGGTGTGGGAACTTGATGTCGGAATAAGGTAAATATGTGGTTTGACAGTATGACGATGCTTTCGAGCCTTAAAGTTTGTCCTCCAAACTGGATAAATGTGAAGCTTAAAACATGTCTCACGAGTATGTTTGGTACCTCCACAACAAGAACAGTTAGTGCCAGCAGATGAGTCTTTATATTTAGAGTGAAAAATTGTCTTACTACTTTGTAATTTGAGACCCTTAGATGTGAGTACCACTCCATATAACTCATTAGAGTTGTCATTGCCTGGCGAAGAGCTTCCCTCCTAACATGTACATATGCTTATTCCTCTATTGGAAATGGTTTCATTTGTAAAACATCACTTTTGATATAATCTAAGCGATCATCAAGTCCATCCAAGAATACATACACTAGTTCTTCTTGGACAAGGGTATTGTAGTGTTGGATATCAGTTAGGCATGTCATCGGATTTGGATGATAAAAATCGATCTCATGCTAAAGCCATTGGAGATCGTTTTAATATTTTTCAAGAGAACCACCGACATGTTTAACATGTGTCATCCACCTCTAAAGGTTACCTGGGAGGTGTCACAACCATCAAAGTACGTGGTTGCAATTGCCTCCCTCACTAGCTTGGTAGTGGAGAATTGAATAAAGTTATTGATTAGAGAAGATTTTGTGAGGTTGATTATCTATCCCTTAACAATCGCGTATTTAGTCCGCCAACGTCGAAAGGTAGGGTCTATTTGAGGAGGTTGCAGAAGGTCGTCATTGATATATCCTAGTTTGACTTTGCCTAAGATATACATCTCAACCACCTGGGACCAAAGGGGATAATTGTTGCCATCTAACTTGATGTTAATCTGTGCCACCGCATGGTCAGAACTAATTTGTGAAGGGGTTGAAGCACGGTTTAGAAGTTCCGTCATTTTTGTTGTTAACTCAGCAAGAATAGAAAACGAGGTATCGTCATCAAAATTTGAATCTGAGTCGACCATAAAAGATGAATGAAGTGTATTACTATAGTAAGGATTAAAACCTAGCTAGTGATACTATGTCAAACTGATACAATAGTTTCATATTTTTTCTATCTATATTTGACAAGGTTATATATATATATATATATATATATATATATATATATATATATATATATATATATATATATATATATATATATATATATATATATATATATATATATATATATATATATATATATATATATATATATATATATGATATTAATGTGCACATCAAATTCTATATATGATACCATGTCAAACTGATACAAGATAATTAATAATTATATTTCCTATTATAATTTCTATGATATTAATGAACAACTCACACCAACATTATTATATAGTGCTAATGTTTTTTCAAAAATTCTATAAGATTATTTGAATACTTATAGTTTTTAGTAATTTTTTCTTGTTGGTTTATAAATTTAAAATTATTAAAAAGCAATTTAAAAATTTTATATAATTATTTCACAAATATATATATATATATATATATATATATATATATATATATATATATATATATATATATATATATATATATATATATATATATATATATATATATATATATATATATATATATATATATATATATATATATATATATATATATATATATATATAAGACGTATACTATGATAATGTTATTTTTATGTGAGAACATAAGAATGAATCTTAATCATTAGATTTAAAATAAGTGAAATTATGTGTTATTTTTATTCTCAATCAATTTTGAGTAAAATTATGTATTATTTTTATTCTCAATCAATTTTATCTCTTCTTTATTATTAAAATAAATGACTTAAATTAAATCATTATATTTTTTACTATTAAAATTCTCTCTCCTTTCACTATTTATTTAAATATAATAGTTTAAAATTTTTCATCTCACACAAAAATAACATTCACACACACACACACACACATATATATATATATATATATATATATATATATATATATATATATATATATATATATATATATATATATATATATATATATATATATATATATATATATATATATATATATATATATATATATATATATATATATTTATATATTTATATATATATAAATATATATATATATATATATATATATATATATATATATATATATATATATATATATATATATATATATATATATATATATATATATATATATATATATATATATATATATATATATATATATATATATATATATATATATATATATATATATATATATCAAATTTATTAAGGATAGAGAGGGTATATGATCGTGTGGTGTCTATCCTATGACCATCAAAGATGGCCTAAAAATCTCTGTCAAACTAAGATAATAAGTAGCACAAAGAAATGTAATCTTGTCTGAATTGATTAACTAATACATGCAAGGTATAATTATTAAACTAGTATACTAATAATAATGCGTGTAAACAAGTAATGATCTAATGCTTGACAGAACGATTGATTCTAACAGCAACGGTAAGGAGCAAAACAACCATCCACGTTTCTCTCTCCCACTCCCTTGCACTTTTTCTTCTGAACAAACAAGCAATATGGGTTTTAGCTTTTCAAAACATCCAATGAATTACGTAAGAAAAATGGGAACACTTAAAAGACAATTTCTACCAATGCAAACATTGCACACGTAAACTTAGGTAGATGTTTGTTGACTTGTCTTCCAGGCGGTTTTGGATATACTACTATTTCTTTTTTCTTTTTCTTTTTTAAAATGATAAAACACTATTTTGAGAAAGAGAGGCACCTAATTTAAAATTTTAATGATAAATTTTTTTAAGCAAAACACTCTAGTCTGAAATTATAATTAATCAGACACGGGAAGTTGCGAGATCTAACGGTAGACTTGAGCTTTTGTTACGATGGGAGAGGAGTCAAGGTGTAAGATTAACACTCAAACACTCAAGTCAATATGTGAGTAAGATGAGTGAATAAAATTTGAATTTGAATTGTTTATTTGAGAAATATCGTGCTTCTCCTTTAAATAATGGAATGGTGACATGGTGGATTGTTGCTTTCTTTAGGCCGCAGCTGCATAGTTTTTTTGGCTGTCCCAGAATAATTTTCCCCCAAGCCCTTGCCTTTTTTTTGTAGTGAGAGAGCTTTTGTCATGTTCATCCTTTCGTGGCTGCTACATCCCGACTTAAATGGAAAGCCAAGAGGTAACGTTGATGTCCTTGAAATTTCACGCCTTAAATAGGTCCCTTATTACAAATGCCTTTTCGTAGATTCTATCATAATGATCTTTGGAAATAGAAATACTTGATTGTTTCCTAAGGTGATCTGGAGCATTCATAGTTCTTATTACTTTTGGGATAGTCACCACGTGATCTATGAAGATTCAATTCAATAGTTTCTTGAGACGTTACCTTTACTTCTTTGTCATATGTATTTCCACAACATATTATTTTCTGTAGTCGAATGGAGTGATGCCTATCATGAATCAATAATCAAAAGAAGATGTTGTTGGACAAGTGACTTCAAACACAAGAGGGGGAGGGTGAATTATGGTGTATAAAATTCACAATTGATTTTAGGATTTTGTTACTTAACCAACAAACCGTGTTAGGATTCTTTAAGATTGAAGTAAATTGAGTAGCAAAAAAAATAGTAAAGTAAATTGAAGAAATAAAGAGATAAGGGTGTAGAGAGATTGCACTAGAGATTTATCTAGATTCGGCCGAATGTTGACCTACTTCTGTCCCTAAGAGATCTTCTTGAGATTTTAACTATAAACTTTGAGATTTTACAAGTTATGCCCACGGGATTTTACAGACTTATCTCCAATCAAAGTTAGATCTTTTACCTAGGCTAAGTTAACGAACCGTTTAGGGATTTTCCAACCAAACCAAAAATTTTCGGCAAAGTTCAAGAAACCAAAACATAGATTTTATGACTTGTTTATCTCACGAATCAAACTAAATTTCCCAAGAGTATCGTATTCTCGAGAATTATAACAAAAATAAGACCAATACAATTTCTTCTTCACAAGTAGCATTTCACTCAAAAAGCACCAAGGCAAGTTTAAGTGAAAAAAATATTTCTTAGAGAGAGAGAGAGGGAGGGAGGGAGAGAGAGAGAGAGAGAGAGAGAGAGAGAGAGAGAGAGAGAGAGAGAGAGAGAGAGAGAGAGAGAGAGAGAGCTAAATTCTAAAGAAAATGAGAAGCTTCAGAAATTGGTGTGAAATGAAGAGAAGGCGACTCTCCTTTATACATGAGATGATAACATCAAAAGGGAAATAATCCATGGGCCGTTTTAATGTCCTAATTGATTGGGTTCTTGTCTAAATATAGTAGATGGCCAAATTTAATCGATTACCTTTGCCCAAAATGGAACTATTGGATAGAGTCAATACAAGTCATTAAGATATTGTCTCAATCGTTTGTTTAATCATTTAGGCATCCTCTAATATATTGGCTTAATTTTCCAATTGATTGGGCAGTTCATAAAAAGTGTTTCTAATCGATCAACTTAAGGCCCCAATCAATTGGATAGTTCAAAAAAGCCTTTAGAAGAAAGTAGACAGTTTCGTAATTACTTGGCTCGACCTTGTAAACATTTTTAAGAGATAAAACAGGTTCAAAGACTTTAAGTATGTGTGTCTATGAGTTTCCTTAGTAATTATGAGTTATTTCCTTACTTTTACAAAACTTTAGTCACCCAGACATACATGACCTGGAAAGCTTTCACAATTCCTCTCTTTCATAACTCTGAGGCTTCCAAGATTCTTTTCTAGATACCTCGATCATATAAGAACTTCAATAGAGTCTTGAGTCTCTTTTTTTGATGAGGCTCGAGATGTTTTCCAGTTGAGTCATCATCATCAGATAGTTAAAAGCTATTGCCACCGACTTCAACAAACATTGACGTTATCGTCACAAAACTTAAAAAAGGATCTTTTGCATGCTTATCAACTTTATACCTGTAAGTAGATAGATCCATATTTTCCCCCTTTTTGATGATGACAACATGTCTCTTAGGGAGATGGTAAAAGAGAACTCGATAGATATACAATTGAAGTTGTTAAACTCCTCCTCAATTAAATAGAGAGTATAATCTACTCCCTATGAGGGTATACTTATCCCCATTTGGCATGATTAAAAAGGAGAAAAACAAAAAATATCACATAAATCATATGTTTGGTCGGGTAAAATGAGCGAGTTACCTGATTAAGAGATGAGCAAGGATATTCTAGAGTGAGACACGGATCAGTAGGACATGATATTATTCTTATCTCAGTGTATGATATCATTCAGCTTTAAGATCAAATGATAGGTATGCTTTGGAGGACTCCCCTTTGATTCTTTCTCAAACAAAACTTAAAAAGTATTTGAATCTTTCTAAATTGAGAAGTAATTATGGAATATGCTTCTTTCTTGCTCACATTCCTTTTAAGAGATAATAATTTCCCTTAGGAAATCTTTTGGACAACCTCTTTTCATCCTCATTGGGCGTTAGGCTAATATTGGACTCTTGACATACTGTATTTGGCACCCCTTTGCTTCAAAAGGACTTAAAAATCAACCATATGCTAGTAGAAAATAAATTTAATTGACTAAGCAGTTAATAAATCACTTACTAGAGAATCAACATGAGTATTATGATTTTTCAATCTCTATATTGAGTGTATTACCTCGAAATCTCAAGGTAGCTTGAGAAACTTTCCCTTTCAAGGGAACGACAAACCATCGTCGATTTTCCTTCTTTACGAATTGTTTGATGCGAGAATTAGTTCAACTATAGAACTGATAAATCCATTACAAATTTATCATCTTAATCTTCTAATAGGTTACATGATCACAATCGTTGAATATTACCATTAACACTTTGATCATATATGTTGAAAAACACCATCAACATATTGATCAAAGATATCATGATTGACAAACGCCATTAGGTAACCACTTCTTGTTTTACACCCGAGATATTACTGAAGCTCCCCCACCTTTATTTTTTTAATATGCATGTCCTTGCTAAAAGAGTGTTGAGATGTAATTTCCTTATAAATTTCTTCTTTATTATTTTAGATGGGATGACCCTTAATGGTCCTCCATTTTTAAGATATACATTGATATCTAAGTTGACTTATTTAATTTTAGTCTATCCATTTTGGGCTTCCTCTTATCTTTGATATTTTTCTTTCCCTTAATCATCATATTCCAAGGATTTTTTTTCCAGGGATACCTGCATAATTAACAATCTCTACTTCTATTTACTAGGGGTTAGTTTATAAAAAGTAATATGTATGAGTTCTTATATAGTCATGGTCTTTTTGAAACGAAGTTTAAAGATTTTACATTAAGGATTTTAAAGACCATGCATAGAGAAAAACTAGCATACTCTATTACCTTTATTACACAAATTACTTAGTATAAGTAACTTGTGCAATAAATCTTTAATCAATTAGAACAACTAAAGGGTGAGATTAGGATATTACTAAAAATAATAGATTCAATAATTTTGTCTTGTTGTTTTATGCGAAGAGATTTCTTCTCTCGTAGGAGTGGAATAATAAAACATATTTATTTCTTCAGTTGTGTGACTTGAAGAACAATTATCAGTATCATCTACTTCACCATTTGATTTTTCTATATTTGGTACCCAAATATTTCTTTATCTTTTCTACGTTCACAATGCTCTTTATAAAAGTGTGAAAGAGGATGTCCATATTTACAATCATGGTTTTTCTTAATAAAAAAAACATGACAATATGACCTTCTTTATTACAATAGTTGCATTTTCAAGTATTTCAATGAGAGTTGGACTTAGTATTGCAAATTTTGCTAAAGCTTTTATTGTTGTTCTTAGGTTCATAACCAAGATCATCCTTATTGTAGGGCGTTATTTGGTTTCCTAACAAAAGATTCAAGTTTTCTCTTCCTTCAGTGAATTTATTAAGTATGTTTTGAAGATCGCCAATTTTATTTTTCAAATATTACATTGATCACACTTGATAAATTTATCTAAGATTCTGTGAGAGGAGGAAGAGTTTTGAATTAGATCATCTTGTATCTTTTGAAGACTTTCTATTTCTTCCAACAAATTTTTATTTTTCAATTTAAGGGAAGAGATAATATCTTTGGAGATAGAGATAATTTTTTCTAATTTACTTGTTTCTTTTGTTAGATTTTTACAAATGCAAAATAAATCTTGATAAGAAACGTGAGATTTACCTCATTGTCTTGACGATTTTCCTTCAGACAAATGTTTGCTTCTTCCTTATCTAAGAATTCCATATCATTATTATCCTAGGATATGAATGCTCTCTTTTCTCCTTAAGAACGATTTGGAAATCCTTAGATATGGAATCCTTAGATCCAAAGATTTAGAAATCATAGTGACTTTAGGTTGTCAACTATAGTTTAAGTATCTAAGAATTTTCACAACTAGTTCCTCATTGAAAATATTTTTTCCAGAGTTCTCATATGACTCACAATATGGGTAAATAGTGTTTGCATTTGATTTATGTTTTCTTGAAGTTTCATTCAAAATAGTTCATACTCATGGATGAATATGCCCAACCTTCCTCTTTACCTCAGTAGTTCCTTCATGGGTAACTTGGAGGATGTTTTACATTTATTTTGCAGTCTTGCAATGAAAAACTCGCAAAAACTCATAAAGGCCGAGAGTGGTAGTAATGACAACTTTCACCTTCAAAAAGTGTTGCACATTTTCTTTATCATCTTTGATTCAATCCTTTTTAGGTTTGTCTTCTGCAACACCATTAACTTTGTATGTAGGAGCAAATGGGCTTTCTTTTACAACCTTTCAAATACCACGACTAATCCCTTCTATGAAAATTTTTATTTTCTCTTTTCACAAACTATACATATATATATATATATATATATATATATATATATATATATATATATATATATATATATATATATATATATATATATATATATATATATATATATATATATATATATATATATATATATATATATATATATATATATATATATATATATATTAAATAGTTTATATTTTAGAGATTTTTATTAATAACTGAAAAATGTGCATAATAATAAAATAAAGGCTTAATTGCAATTTTGGTTCCTCTATTTTCATTTTTTTGAGTTTTGATCCTCCTATTTTAAAATCCGGAATTTTTGTCCCTTTGTTTTCAGTTTTTTTTAGTTTTGATTCTCCTATTTTAAAATTTGAAATTTTTGTCCCTCTATTTTCATTTTTTGTGAGTTTTGGTCCCCTTATTTTCATTTTTTAAAACTTTTGATCCCCTATTAAATTTGTTCCCAATTGAAAAAGGGGATTAAAATTCAAAACAAAACTTAAAATAGGGGATCAAAACTAAAAAAAATAAAAATAGAGAAATCCAAATTTTGGATTTTAAAATAGGGAGAGCAAAACTCAAAAAAATTGAAAATAGAAGAACAAAAATTCCGAATTTTAAAATAGAAAGATTAAAATTAAAAAAAAATAAAAACAGAAGGACCAAAATTACAATTAAATCTAAAATAAATATTATACCAATATATATATTTTTTAAATTTAATTACTCGGACAAAATTGAGGTACTACATTTCTGAGTAACAAACCGAATATATTAAGAAAATGCCCGATCTTTTTTAATCAATAGTTTAAAATCAAAGTCATTATAAATTAATTGTTTCCAAAATATATGCTCCACATACCCCTTTGTTGTTGTTACACCATACGAGTAAAACAATAATTGTTAAGTACAAATCAATACACTCTATGTGCATAGGAATTTATAAATTATATTACTTGAGGATATTTGGTACACTTGTCAAATTTATCACCAAGTTTATGGAACCAGTGTCAGAGATTATTGAATAACTTCAACAAGACAATTCACTATTTTGGTTAGATTTTATTTTTGTTATTTAAAAAAAATGTTTAACTTTCTTTACAAAAAATTACAAAAGTATTTTATTTTATTCACTTATTTGTATTTTTGTTTTAATAAACAAAATAAAAAAATGTTTTAATATTTTATTATTATTATTATTATAGCTTTGTGATTAAGAAACAAATAAGAGATTATTTTATATGATTTTTCAGATAAGTAATATTCTGATTTCTTTTGATTATGATTTGTCACTAATTGATTTTGTTTTCTTTTATTTTAACATAGTTTTGTAGTATAAATAATAGTCAAAATTTCAATAACCGAGGAGGAGAAAAAAAGCCATAATATCCCCAAATTTCAATAACTGTTTGTGTTGGTTGGCCTTGGGCTTTGTTGTTTTTCAATTTCTCATTCATATATTTTTGGCTATTGTTGTAGTTTTTTTTTTTAAAGTTGTTGTTAGTAAGAGAATAAGAGGAAAGATTGAAGAAGGTCAGGGCCTTTTACTTCTCTTTCTTAGTTGTAAGTTTTGTTTTAATTATTAAAAAAAACAATGATAATAATAAGATGGAAAATTTGTTTTTTTCTCTTTATGTTTTTTTCTTTTTTTAATTTATTTATTATTTATTTTATTAGATACCACATGTCTTTATTTGATTGGTCAATTTTAAATAAAAGGGATCTTGTACAGAGTTCTTATGGTAACCTACAGGTCCTAGCTATTTAATCTTAATCAGATAGCTCCCTTTGAGTTTGATCAAGACCATCCATCTTCATCAGATGGTCAAGAGAGAGTCCAACTTTTATCCTTGTTTTTTATTTGTTTATTTTTTGGGCTTTAAGTCCCTTTCACATTTTTTAAAACCCTTTTACATTTTTTTATATACCATTTCCTTTACTTTTAATTTTGTTGTTTATTTATTTAATTAACTAATATGTTAATTTTTTAATTACTATAAATATTGAAATAAAAACGAATGATTTGATTTAATAGTTCGATTAATTGGTTAATAAAAGATTAAAAAATATTTAATTTTTATTTCATGATTTAATCCAAATTCTTTCCCGAGTATTTGGATACAAGTTGTAGAGTTTGCCTTTCGAATGTTTGTTTTTCGACCAAAAACACAATAATTAAACGAATTTAGATCATTCTTTCATGGATGAAAAATAATTAAGTGGGCATAAGCCTCTTTTTCCCCCGAGTATTCAGATACATGTTGTAGAGCTTGCCTTTCAGATGCACGTCTTCCATTACGGAATTGTGACTCAATTTACCTCACATATCTTAAAATAAAATCGGAAGAAAAAAGATTAATTGGGTGTGGGATGTTAGAACAAGATTTGTTCATGATGTATATCCTTTAGGTTTTGTTGATGACAAAGTATTGAAAGAATAATGGTGTTATCTAATGTGTGTTCTAAGTATGCAGGTTCCAAAGCTTAAAGAGAATCTACACAAAATCTATTAAGAGAACGCATTTGAGAGAAGCTGAGTTCTTGGCTTCTGATAGTTCTCAATTGAAGAACATTCTTAAGTGAAGTCTGATGATATATGATCATGTAGACTCTAAAGTTGAATGTATCAGTAGTAGAAGAGTAATATGTTATCTCTACACGTATTGAATGTATCAGCTTCTGGTGACCATTCAGAACCATAGACAAAGATAGTGATTTTTACTGCATAAAGCAAGCTACAATGTCAAATCAATTTGTCAGCTAGAGTATGTGTTCACATGGATCAAAGAGAGTTGACATGCTTTTTGGATATCCACTCTCAACGAATCTATAGTACAAATCACAAGGAAGACTCTATGGTTAAACAAGTTACACAATGGATAAATGTCTTTTTGTGTATCTATCTTCAGCATCTCTTAGTACTATGGAGTAACAAAGACACTTGTGCAAGTTATCTCTTCTAACGACTATTCTTTGTATTTGCTATTTAAGTAGCTGAAGATTCAATTCGAAGAATTAACAACGAACAAAAAGAAAGAGGGCCAAGAAGAAAAAAGAGTGTTTCACGCTTCTATCAAAATGGAAGAATAACAAGATCAACAATAGCATCGAGTATGTAGAGTTTTTGTTATCTATTGTAAATTGTACAAAGCCTTAAGATTTCTTAAATAATGAATATCTTAGAAATCTTAAGTGCTATGATCTTTGTCATAGTTATTGCCATGTACCTCTGATTGTATATCAAGTACATCTTATTATGTATTCTGCTATGTGCTTGAGTATCAAAGTCTCTTGTTGTGAGCTTGAGCCAAGTAAGTCTATTGCTATGTGCTTAAGCATTGAATCCTTGATCAAATTATTGATTAAGCATGGAAGTCTTGGATTGCAGGACTAAGCAGCAAATTCTTGGATTCTTGGAATCTGAGTAGGAAGTCTTGTACTTGAGGGTATAAGCAGAATAGTCTTAGAATCTGAGGATCTAAGCAGTAAGTCTTAGACACGTTCTGATTGAGCAGGCAAGTCTTAGGCTTTAGATCTGAGAAAAGAAAAGTATTATGCTCAAGGGAATAAGAAATTGTAATCATGGTTTAATTATAATGAAAAATATCTTGTGCTGCAAGGGGACTGAACTACTCTTAGTTTGGGAGGAATCAAGATAAATCTCAGTGTGTTCATTTTTCATTTACTTGCTTCTAATTATTATTGCGCTGCATACATATTATCAGAATCTGAACAAATTGTTTAGAATTTGAGCTTTGTTTAGAAGCAACACAAATCAGAGAACACAATTCAAACCCCTTTCTTGTGTATTTTTCTCACCTTTAGCTGACATCAGAGTATTATGGTCTGTGCATAACACTTAACAGTGGTGCAGATAATGTCTAAAGAGAAAAACATGTTTGCTGAATATTTTTTAAAGAAGGAATCAAGTATCATATGAAAAAATTATTGCTCTGCTAATCCTCCCATCTTCAGTGGTGACTTCGCTGAATTTGAATGGTGGAAAAGCAAAGCTTACTCATATATCATTGGTCTTGATAAAGGGTTTTGATGAAGAACTATGGGATATCCTTGAAGAACGTATCGCTATAGAAGTTGATGGTGTTAGGATGATCAAAGATAGAAAATCTCCCACACCAGCTCAGAAGAAGCTTTACATAAATCATCTTTAAGTTAGAAGCATTCTAGTAGATGCTCTACCTCCTTCTGAGTATATCAAAATCATTGATATCTCTACTGCTAAAAATATATTTGAATCCTTGTGTTCTAAATATGAAGGGAATCATCTAGTGCTCAACAAGTTACACTTCATCTAATCTTTCCAAGAAAGTTCTGAGAAGTCTTCCTGCTAGATTAAGACCAAAAGTCACAACTATTCAAGAAGCCAAAAAATTTGAATATGTTGAATCTTGAAAGTTTGATTAGAAATCTTCAAAAAAATGAAATGGAATTATATGAAGATAATTTTTCAAAGAAATCAACTTTCCTCAAGCATGTTAAAGGAAATTCCTATAGAATGTCTGATAATGAGGAAATGGCCTTCTTTATCAAAAGATTCCTTCAGCTGGCTAAAAGGAATGAGAAATCTGTTGATGGAAAGAGTAACTTCAAAAACTTCATGAATAATCACATTTCAACTGATTATCCCAATCTTCAGAGCAAGGAGAAAAGCTACTAGACAAAAAAATGTCAGAGAGCTTCAAAGCATATCCTGATGAAGCTGACAAAATTGAGGATTCAGAAAGAGTTGAAAAGAGTAATTTGGCATTGTCGGCCATTACATCTTTTGAAGAAGCATCTGAATCTAGGAATAAATCAAATATTGAATAGAAAGAGGTAACTTTTAAATCTATCTTGCTTCAATATTTTTTTATGAGCTCATGATCTCTTAAGTTGTTTTAACAAATAAGCTGCAATCATGAAGCTAGAGATTGATCATTTAAAAGAAGATCTAAAAATATCTCAAGAGAAAATCAAGTCTTTTAAAATTTTTTTTTGATAATAAGGAGTTTGCTTCTCAAGATCAAATCTTAAGTGACTCCATGGCTCTTAAGGAAGTTGAAGGTTATCATAGAATTTATGTTAAACAACAATTCCTTGAGAAACCCTTCAATCATTTTTATTTTGGGAATACTCAGACAATGCTGTATACTTATTTTATGCTAACCTCTAATAGCAAACACCATCTGAATCTATGCTAGTCAGATATTTCAAAATCAAGGATTATAAAGTCAAAATATTTGATAATAGATGAATCCAAGATAATGAAATTAAAAACTCTGCTAAGAACAAGTTTTTTTTAGAGCCAAAACTCATCCTAGACTTAAATTATGGAATGAATCGAGGCACTACTATCAGATTAAGGCATGAAGTAAAATAAAGTATGTTAGAACTAACAGTTTAGGACCCACCGAAATAAGGGTACCAAAATCCAACATTGTATTTTATGCAGATATCACAAAACCAAAGGATCAAGGCATCTTCCATGGAACCTGATAAATGTTTGCTTATAATATTTGATGGAAGAAATACCTACATACCAAATTCAAAAGTTGAAAGATGCAAAAAGTGTGGAGTTTGGAGAAGAAAATAGAATCACTGGTATAAGTACCATTAACTCAAGATCCACTTAAGTAAGAATTCAGATTCCATGGTCAAATATGAATACTCTCTTGAAGGTTGACCAAGAAAAACTAGAAAAAAGGTATTTTCAGTTATTTACTTTGCAAACTCATTGGCTCAATGAATTATTTAAGTATGAGTTAATACAAAATCTCTGTTAGATCTTTAGAGAAGTTCATTTTGCTGAGAATAAAAGAATCTTCAGAAATCTTTAAAAAGAAACTAGGTTGTACTTGACTTTACTTAGTAAGTCATTGACTAGAGGATGATCATGCATATGGAAACAATATTCTCACCTTTTTTGATAATATTGTTGCTAGCTAGTAGTCAGAGAAACCACTTCAACATTCATGAATCAAGCACATCTATCTGAAAAACTAAAATTTAGTTCCAAGAGAAAATGCTTAACTTTGAATTGAATATCAAATATTGGTGACTAATAGAAGATGTCTCACTTGAAGTCTAATCCTACTAGACTCTGATGATAGATAGCTTCGGAAAATTGCCAGTCTCTAAGATTCAGAAAAGGAATCTTTGCTTCTGTTAAACAGTTTAAGTAAAAAATTCTTTTAAATCCCTGTCTTACTTAAATTCTATAAGTTGAGAATCTTCTAGCGTGTTCAATAAATTTGCTGGGAAAGAATCTTAGGTAATGATGTTTTCTTTTTATTACATTTATGGTCTCTATCCCTTATCTTTGTGTAACGTCATTTCTTGTCACCTTTTTTATCCTTCTGACAAGATTCTTATTCTTCTATGTCTAGAATCTTGTTCAGTTCTTTCTTTATATTCTTTTTAACCGTGTTGATCAAACCAAACCTGAGATTAATTCTCTAGTCAATTCTTCACTGAATCAATTAGTTGTCATCAATGAAAAGTTTGTGAATTTTGAAGAGCTATTTAAGCTAGGTTTTAACTTCTGGAACACTATTTCTGAACAAGGATGGAATGGATACTTTGAAATGCTTTTTGGTTTTACTTATCCAAATATTGTCAAAGAATTTTGGGTTAATGGATCAAGTGTTGAGCTAAATCCTGAGTATGCTATCCTTTTCAGGGTTTCTGGTGTTTCTATAACAGTAACCTCTATGGCGATTGCTAATGTAATCAACTGTGAGGAGATTAGAGAAATCCCAGGTACTCTTGTTTGGGAATACAATCTTCCTATTTGGCGTACATTTGTAGACCTATAAAACCTTTCTCAGGTCTCAAATCTTCATTCTGACGCAATTGTTTGGAACCAGATTCTAAGGACAAGGATCTAGACCTTGTGGATTCTATTGAAAAATATTTGCTACATCTTCCCAATTTAGACATACATATTGATCTACCTCAAATTACGTTTGACCATCTAAAAAGGAAACTTTCATCCTTTCACAAGGGAAAGACATTCTTCATTCCTTATGGACGAGTTCTTTCTGAACTGTTAATCCAACAAGGAGTTGTCATGACATTAGAGGACAATTCTTCTAAAATCTGGAGAGATAAGTTTAAAATCATCTATGAGAGGTTCTAATGTTGGTTATTTGAAATATATGCCTTGTAACTGTTATCATCTTGTATTGAGCAATCGTTTGTTCTAATAAAAATTGTTTATGTTCTTCTGTTGTTTTGAGTGTTATATGTGCATATCTTGTGTTGTTTAGAGAATCATAAAATTAGGATTAAACTCTAGAAATAAGCAACATTCTCATTAAAACATTGGTAGATGTTACATCTCTGCCAATAACTTTCTAGACATTTGGATATGTTCTAAGGTAATCCCTAGGATAATCTGACATTTCTAGATTCTTCAAGTAGTCCTTTCAATCTTCCTTTGCAAACTCAATAGTCTCCCTCTTCTGGAGATTTCTGCGTTTTGACCTAGAAGTTCCTTTCCTTTTACGTGTCTCAATAAAGGTTGTTGTTGTTGTTGTTATTATTGTATGTGCCTTTGAAGAACTCTGCTTGTTTGAAGACTCTTCAGTTGCTACATTCTTCTCGTTTTCCTGAGTTGTTGCTCTTAGCAATGCTGGCTTTCTAAAATCTCTCTTTGGAACCCATATTTATTTCTGCTTATACATTTTTGAGTTCTAAATATTAAGTGATTTAGATATACAACATGCTAGTCATTTTATAGAGTTTATTAATCTGTTACCTTGAGTCTTTATTGTATATGCGTTGATTAGTCAAATCAACCTTTTAACCCTTGACTCTTGTGAAGCAGTGTATAGTATCTAGCCTTAATGAATATTCTCTTAAAACAACTGTAAATTTCATTTAAGAGCTGCTTGTTTTATTTTTAATAATCTATTTTCCTTTTACTTCATTTATGCAAATGTCAGGAAAAAAAGAAAAGGAAAAGATTGTACTCATACAAAATAGTAGTGGTAAAAAATAACTTTCATTAATCAAAGAAGGATTACAAAAAGGATGAAAATATTAAGATTAAATTAATTTAATTCTTCTAAAGCCTTAAAACCCATGAAGTTTTCTCAAGTATAGTTTGGTTCATCTTCATCTTTAAAATTTCAAATTACAACCTGAAAACCCCTTCTATCTCTAGTTCTCTTCTTCTTCTTCTTCTTCATTGTCATCTTCTTAGGTTTCAATACAGTTGTTGAAAAACTTGCTTTAGAAGCTATAAAACCATCTAGAGTTTATGGACTTAGCCTCTTCAAAATTGTGATTTCCTATGAAATTTCTATTATTATAGAGATGTTGGTACTTCAGTTGTGGATTCCATAGTGTTCTAAAAGACGTTGATGAAAAAGGCTTAGGATTTGGTTGATTTTATAGTGGATTATGGGCAGACCTTATCAACTTTCTCACATCTTTCTTTAATCACAACAATGTCTGGTCCAAGCCTTTTGGCTAATCCAATGATTTTAGCCTTTAAGAACAGCTCAGACAAAATTCTTCGATAAGGAATGAAAGACTTATGCTGAATTCTGGAAACTTTAACAAAATACTTCAGATGATTGAAGATAGTTTAAGGCAGGTTGACCCAGATGTTGTACATCAGAAAGTATATAAAGAGTCTGTCATCATGAGACATAACATCTTTGGCCACTCCTCGAGGACGAAAGTTGGTTAGTAGTAGTTGAAACCACACTGTAGCAGTGGGAAGGAGCCCTTCAGGATTATTGGATTGATATATTTGAAGAGAATCATCATGAATGACAATGAGTTTCTCAATAAAGGTGTAGTCCAGATGAAAATCTTCTACTATGACTCCAGTTTAGACACAATTGATGGCTTCAGCAATGGAGGTAGGTGCTATGATGAAAGGAACTCCATAAACAGAAGACCAGATAGTGCTGTCATCTTCGCCAACCCTTGCATATTTCCAAAACTCCTTCACAAGGTTAAGATAGATGGGTCCGTGCAAGATTGCATAGTAACCAGACCATCCTTGAATCTGCATGCTCTAGTTGTGTTAAAATCTGAGTCTCTGAGTCTAGGAAAGTTAGGCTTTTTCTCAGTGATTACTTCTAAGACTTCTTTATTTCCATAAAAAGTTTTAAGAGACATAGTGACAAAAACGGGATAAGGAATATTTGAGAGACCGAGGAAGAGAAATAAGGAAGAACTTGATATATATAGAAGTAACGAATCAATAATAAATGGAAATAAAGTTTAGATGAATTGAAACGAAAATTCATCATTTCCCAAACAAGTGACATGGGACATAAGCAGAGTAAGAGACAAAGATATCAAAGAATGGGAAAGGAATGTAGCTGTCTTTTATTAAAGAGAATATCCAAAAGGTCACAGAATAAGTATACATTATTCAAGTCTTGACATCAGTCAATAATTACGAATATATTTAGACTTAAAGGTGGCAAAAGAAATCTGACATGGAATAAAGATTGAGAAGAGAAATACTTAGTCTCAAGAAATCTTTAACTCACATAAGTATGATGAATGCATAGTTATAGAGGGAGGTGTAAAAATTTAACCTATTCTCAAGAAGGTTACAAAACCTAATGCGTCAAATCATGATTACGCGTGTTCATCAAATGGGACAGTTGTCACCACTAGCATTCACACGTTCTTAGATGAAAAAAACAATTCATGTTGTAACTGTTCATAGTCCAGAAGAAAAATCAAAGGATTTCCTTCTGAAATGAAACTTTCTAATTCATGAAACTCCCTTACTACAGAAAGCTCATGTTTCAGAGCCAAACGCGTAATTTAAAAATAAAATAAACAAATAAACAAGTAAATTCATCAGAATCTTATTTCAGAAATTCTGGTAACTTGACACATTAAAATTTCATCAACTCATTTTGGACATGGTTTTATAAATAAATTTTTTAGAATGAATATCAATCTATCTTCAGCAAGGGGTTTTGTGAAAATATCATCCCACTGGTGGTTTGTATCCATAAATTTTAAATGAAAAATGCCCTTATGAACATAGTCATGTAAAAAGTGATGTTTTATTTCAATATGTTTAGCCCTAGAATACATAATAGGATTCTTGGATAGACAAATAGCAGAAGTATTATCACAAAAGATAGGAATGTTACTCTCAGAAATCTGATAATCTTTTAACTGACTTTTCATCCAAAGAATCTGTGTGCTAGATCTGAAAGCTGCAATATATTCAGCTTCAGCATTTGATAAAGCAATTGTAGACTGTCTTTTACTGGACCATGAGATCAGATTGTCTCCCAGAAATTGACAACTTCCAGAAGTACTTTTTCTTTCTATTCTGTTTCAAGCATAGTCAGCATCACAATAGCCTACCAGTTTGTACTCAAATGATTTTCTATAGAATAGCGCAAGGTTAGAAGTACCTTTCAGATACTTAAAGATTCTCTTAACAACTGTTAAGTGAGTTTCTCTAGGATCTGATAAGAAACAAGCACATAGGCACACACTGAAAAGGATATCTGGTTTAGAAGCATTCAGATAAAGGAGAGATCCAATCATACCTCTGAATAAGTTCTGTTTTACCTTACCACTTACCTCTTCTTTCTCCAGAATAAATGTAGGATGCATTGTAGATTTTGCTGGCTTGCATTCTGACATGTTGAACTTCTTCAAAAGTTCCTTGGTATATTTGCTTTGATGAATATATGTTCCTTCAGTTTGTTGATCAGTTTGAATTCCTAGAAAGAACTTCAGCTCTCCCATCAAGCTCATTTCAAATTCAGTCTGCATTAACTTAGAAAATTCCATGTACAGGGAAGTATTAGCATAACCAAATATAATACTATCAAGGTAAATTTGCACAACCAGAATATCATTTTTATAGGTTTTGCAAAAGAGTGTTGTATCCACTTTTCCTATGGTTAAGTTATTTTCCAAAAGAAAGTTAATTGGCCTTTCATACCAAGCCCTGAGAGCTTATTTCAGACCGTATAATGATTTCGTAAGTTTGAAAACAAAATTTGGGTTTTCAAAACTTCCAAAACCAGGAGGTTGATGCACATACACTTTTTTCAAAAATATATCCGTTTAAGAATGCACTCTTTACATCCATCTGATATAAAATGATGTCATGATTTACAACAAAAGAAACTAAGATGAATAGATTATAACCTAGCAATTGGTGCAAAGGTTTCTATATAGTCGATTCCTTCTTACTGATTATAACCTTGTGCTACCAGTCATGCTTTGTTTCTTACGACCTCACCTTCTTCATTGAGCTTGTTTCTGAATACCCATTGGTTCCAACAACATGGGCACCTTTTGGTTTCTGAACAAGATCCCAAACATTATTTCTGGTGAATTGATTTAGTTCTTCTTCCATAGCCAGAATCCAGTCGTTGTCTTGAAGAGCTTCATTTATAGAGGTTGGTTCTATGAGAGAGACCAGGCCAATAAGAGTTTCTTTAAAAGGTTTGGATGATGATCTGGTTCTGAGTGGTGCATCTTTATCTCCCAGAATCAATTATTCATAATGAGAAGTTCTTGGTCTACTTTCCTTATGATGAGATGGACCAACAACAGTTTCTAATTGAGTTGTTTCTGAGTCTTGAGTTTCAGCAGCCATGTCTTTATATCCAAAGACTTTATCCTTAGGTTCTAAGAAGGTGATTTCTAAATCTGCAAGTTTCTCAACTAGATTTGAGTTTTCAGAGTCAAGCTTATCATCAAATCTAACATGAATTGATTATTCAACAATTCGTGTTTTTGTGTTATAGATTTTGTAGCCTTTTGAGCGTTCAAAATATCCTAACAACAAACATTTTTGAGCCTTAGAATCAAATTTGCTAAGATTCTCCTTAGTGTTTAACATAAAACATGTACAACCAAAAGGATGAAAATAAGATATGTTGAGCTTTCTATTCTTCCATAATTCATAAGGAGTCTTACCCAGAATAGGTCTAACAGAAACCCTATTCTGAATGTAACGTGTTGTGTTCACTGCCTCTGCCCAGAAATTCTTAGCCATATCAGTTTCTTGGATCATGGTACGAGCCATTTCTTGCAAAGTCCTATTCTTCCTTTCTACAACTCCATTTTGTTGTGGATTTATAGGACAAGAGAAATCATGGGAAATTCCATGAGAATCAAATAGATCCTCAAAGTATTTGTTCTCAAATTCTCCACTATGATCACTTCTGACTTTGACTATTTTGCAACACTTCTCTGTTTGCACTTGAGAGGAAAAGGTAGAGAACACATAATTCAAATCATCCTTGTGTTTTATAAACTTTACCCATGTCCAACGACTATAGTCATCAATGATAACTAATCCATACTTCTTCTCACTAATTGAAGCAGTTTTCACTGGTCCAAAAAAACCAATCTATAGAAGTTCTAACATTCTAGAGGTAGAAACAACATTTTTTGCTTTGAAGGAAGTTTTAGAGAACTTGCCTTTTTGACATGCTTCACAAAGAGCATCTGAAGCAAACTTAAGGTTTGGTAAGCCTCTGACCAGCTCAAGCTTATTTAGCTAGGAAATCCTCCTCATGCTAACATGGCCCGAATGTCTAATGCATACTCATTGCTCTTCATTAACAGACATTAAGCATTTGACATTTTATTCATTGAGATTAGAAAGTCTAATCTTGAAGTATCATTTTTCCTCTTTTTGGTAAAAAAGATTGAGCCATCTTTCTGACTGACATCCTTACAAGACTTTTGATTAAAGATGATATCATAACCTTCGTCACTAAGTTATGCATCAAACCATCGACTAGAAGATCATTAGTAATAAAGGGAAGTTTACCATTACGATAGTTCCAGAACCAATAATTTTTCCTTTCTAGTTTTCTCTGAAACCAATGAAGCCTCCAGGCTTAAGTTCCAAACTTTAGAACATATGCCTTCTTCCCGCCATATGTCACGAGTAACCACTGTCCATTTACCATGATTGGTGTTTTAATTGAGCTGCTAAAGATGTCTGCAACATAAACTATCTTTTCCTTAGGTACCCGTTTTTTGGGTCCTTTTTTATTATTTTCTCAGAGTGTTTAGCAACTTTGGGTTTATGCGCAATAGGATAATCAAGTGGAATTTGTGCATGATATTTAGGTTTAGAAACAGATTCATGTGTCGATGGAGGTTTCTGTGTAAAGCTCAAAATAAACAGGTTATGTGCCAGCAGGTACAAAGTGCTTATAGAGAGGTTTTGGTTTTACCATGATACTTTCATCAATATTAGAGGTATATGTACAACCTAAACCTTTCTTTCCATTTCTACAAACTCCATAGATTAAGGAACCAATTTTGCTTCTATATATGCTTTTAGTCAGAAAGTGCTGAAAAGTTTTGTCATATCTAAATACACAGTTGGTACCAGAAGCACCTGGACCTATTTCTTCTTCTAATTTTAAGATTTGACTTCTCAAAGTAGAGTTTGTACTTTCTAAAGAAAATAATTTTTCATTTAAAGAAGAAATATTCTCTTCATGCTTCTCACAAGTTTTAGAAGCAATTACTTGGACTTGTTTAAGGTCTTTGTATTTGCTTTGAAGACTTTGATACTTCTCGAGTATTTCAGAAAGACATGATTCTAAATCAGAACGAGAGAGATTAAAAAATGCCTCTTCATAATCATGATCATATTCTGCTTCTAAGTTTGATGATACTTTATCTTCGGGTTCTCCAGAGACTTCAGCATCGGAGGTTGTTTCCATCAATGCAACATTAGCTTGTTCTTCTTTAGAATCTTCTTCTTCTGAATCAGAGTCTTCCCAGGTAGCCATGAGTCCTTTCTTGCCTTTGACAAAATTATTTTTATGTTTTATGTCTTTCTTAAGCATGAGACATTCATTCTTGTAATGATCTGGCTCTTTGTATTCATAGAAAATAACTTCATTTCCAGAACTTAACCTCCTTTGTCCATATGTTGAGTCAGAACGACCGATAATTCTTCTAGATCCTTTAAACTTTTCTTAACTATTTTGTCTATTCTTCCAGAGTATGTTAACCCTTCTGGAAATTAATGAAAGTTCATCATCTTCTGAGTCTTCATCAGAATCTTTTGAGATTTCCTCAACTTGATAAGTCATTGACTTTTTATAGTTGTATTTCAAAGCAACTGACTTTCCTTTCCTTTGAGGTTCATCTTCCTCAAGCTCTATCTCATTAATTCTTAAAGAACTAACAAGTTCTTCAAGACTGATACTGTTTAGATCTTTAGATAGTTCCAAGGCAGTTACCATAGGTTTCCACTTCTTAGAAAGGCTTTTGATGATCTTTTTGACATGGTCAGTAGTTGAGTATCATTTGTCCAGAACCTTGAGTCCTGCGATTAGCATTTGAAACCTTGAAAACATAGTTTCAACTATTTCATCATCCTCCATTCTGAATGCCTCATATTTCTGGATTAGAGCAAGCGCCTTTGTCTTCTTAACTTGATTGTTCCCTTCATGAGTCATCCTTAAGGAATCAAAGATGGACTTGGCAGTATCTATATTTGTTATCTTCTCATACTCAGTATAAGAGATAACATTTAGCAGTATAGTTTTTGCCTTGTGAGGATTCTTAAAATATTTCTTTTGTTGATCAGTCATAACACTTCTTGACACTTTTTTTCCTGCAACATTAATTGGATGACTGTAGCCATCAACAACATGATCCCAAAGATCTACATCATAGCCAAGAAAGAAACTTTGATTCTATCTTTTCAATAGTCAAACTTGTCACCATCAAAGACTGGTGGTTTGGCACTGTAGTGATCTTTCACTACTGGAATAGCGGCGGACGCCATTATTCCTCACAAACACTTATTAGATTGGTACTGAACACGGTTAAGTGTTTGATAAACTTTTATCACAATCAGAACCGGAGCTCTGATGCCAATTGAAGGTGAGAAAAACATAAGAAATGGGGGGTTTAAATTGGAGTTTTCAAAAATAAAAGTCTTTTACTCACTCAATAAAATCACCGCTAATAAACAACAAAGAGAAATACACTTCTATTTTTATACTGGTTCACTTGAAAATCTCAAAGTTAATTCATTCCACCCACCAAGGTGATTTTGCCTTATACCCAAGGACTTAATCCACTATAATCAACTGATTCCAACTGTACTAGCAACTGCTGGTGACTAACAAACCACAAAGACACACAGTCTATGTTTTCTCAAGGTTTCTGACCTAACTGCTCCCTTAAGGAAATACAAACAATAGTTTGATTACAAAGTTGTGTTTACAAGGATTGGTTCTACACAAGCAGGTATAAACAAGTTAAAAGCACAATACACTGAAGAAAATTTTGCATAAATTTAGACAACAGTCTTGTAAAAATTTCTTCGTTATTTCACTTGCTTGCTTGTTTACATGCATGTTGTAATTCTTCAAGTCTTCAAGTCTTTATATAGCTAGTAAAAAAGATCCCTTGAAGGGGAGATATGGTATTCTTCATGAATGAGCTGGCGGCTTGAGTAACAGTTTGATACGGAGGAGACAAGAATCGTAGTACCTCAATTTCCTTACTCCACGAAATTCACTTAGTGGAAGGAATATTGGTTTGTACCATGTACTATTTTTCTCACGTATAAACTTGTTCTTATCTTCTATTCTTCAGTGACTTCTGGATAAATCATTGTTTGAAGCATGAGTTAGAAGAGTTGATTTTGCTTGAGTTCAGAAACTTTAACCATCAATCAAAAGCTTGATCACATTAATATCTGACTTGAGATTCTTCATAGTTTTTAGAACCTTCAGCGTTTAATCTTCAGAAGCTTGAGCAGTCTTCAGAAGTGAATTGATTAGAGTCATACATCAGAAGCAAGAGCCAAGAGAATGTTGCAGCTTCAACATATAGTTTTCTTAAAAGCTTCTCATTTGTGAGTTTGAGCAGAAGCGATTTAGATCAATATATTCAGAAACTTGTAACGTTGCATGTTCAAGAGTCAGAACCAAAGATATTTGCTAAAGATACACAATAACAAACTGTTAGGGTACCAAAATTATTCTCACACAAATACTGACTTATTATCATTAAAACTTATAGATACAGATTCATAATCAAATCTTGTTCTAACAATGTTGATGATGGTGAGTATTGAGAGTGTGATGAAATTGATGAGAGGATGAAGATGATTGAATGCTGAGAAATAGCGTTGAAGGTTATGCACAATTCAATCAGAATTTCAGTGAGAAATTATGATGACCTCAAGGTTGAAAGCTTTGAGTGTGGGGATTGGAATTGACAAAGTGTTTTTTGGGTGAAAAAAAGGTTCCTTCGTGATGAAGAAATAGGGGTTTATATAGCTTAAACTTGGGGAATTTTGAGGGAATTATAACCAACTCGGGTAGCTTCAAACATTTCATCTTAAGTTTTATTGACAGTATGAGCTTTTAAGTGATATATAAGATGAATGATGATATATTAATAATAAAGACAATATTAACTTTGTTCAATGTTGGTCTTTACCTCTTTGTCATATTCGATTATTGTCTTTACTGTTATCGTTCTTTGTCTTCATATTTTTGTTTTTTGTTGATCATTGTTGACTTTCTCTTTTTCTTCTTTTGTTGATGTATTTGTCTTCATCAAAACTCTAAGCAAGATCAAAAAGAGGATCTTCTTCCTAATATGGATCGCTATAAGTCCAGGTCTCTAGTGTAGCCTCCTCTATGATCATTCCCAATAACTCAGCAAAAAAAATATGAACACCTTCTTCGTTGATACCAGTGGAGGATCTTAGAAATCACCCCTAACCGAAAGGTCAATTAGACATTAAATATTGTCTAGAGTAAGCTTTATTTTACCAAATGACATATAAAATGATGATGTCTCCAAATGTCACCTCTCCATAAATGATGATATATGGTTGGGCTCAACCCTATTCAAATTGGCTTTTTGGAGTGAAGATAGGATAAAATCATCCAACCAACCTTGTATCACAACTGGGAGATACACTAGAGTCCATTCTAACAATTTACTCCAATGTGATGCAACCTTTAATTTCTTTTTAGGACCTCGCTCTTGAAAATAATTTAAAGTATACATTATAAAATATAAATAATAATTAAAATTAAATATTATTTAACCTAATAAAAATGAATTACTTACCTCTCTGAGCCATAATCGATGAGCAACATGATGTTTGTATCATACCATAAGAGATGTGTCATACAACCTCTTGAAAAAGGATGTTGTTGCTTAGGTGCACCTTTCTCATCTTGTTGTGCATCCATCGCCTAATAAGCTCAGAAATCTTCTCGTTCTATACATCCACATTGAATGATCCTAACACCACATTCTCTTACTCACCATTAGTAAAAAAAAAGTATTTTTAAAACATGATTATAGACAATTTTAAAAGAAAAAATAACAAATCAAATTATTCAACATCAAGATATTTGGTGAAGAAACATGTGGACCGAATGAATCAAGAATGAATCAATATTTAGACATTTGATGATAAAATATGTGGATAGCTGACTCAATATCAAGACATCTAATGAAGAAAAATGTGGACCAAGTGTGTCAAATATAAAATATCTAGTTGTGATTTTTTTTTACATAAACTAGATTACTTAAGTATAAAATATCCACGGAAGATCATCAAAATTTCAATGGACTGGATTACTTACTTTGATAATGTCTCATAATTTCTATGGTCTGATATCTTCTGCGTAAGACTTTTTGTACAAAGAGAGGTCTCAAACTCTTTCAACTCACACTATTAAAACGGATTGTTAGATAGAGAAATGAGAAAGAAACTAAATTTTTTTCAATTTTAATTATTTATACAAAGGTATAATGGTCAACTCATGCTTTGTAGGAGGTGGAGGGATGATTGTTCGGGTATAGAATAAAGTTTTCAAATAAACATATGTTACATGTTTGATTCTATAAAAAAAATTGGGTCATTTTATTTTGGGCCTAGGGGTTAGGCAAAATCCATCGAGGCCACCAGATTTAAAGGGGACAACTAGAAAATTTTAATTTAATGAAGTAACAACAATAAAGGTTATTAGAGAATTCCTTGATGCAAATGATCATGCAGGGTCCGAGAGTTAAGATTCAGACTTGGAAATTTTTGTCGGGTCTTAAAAAAAAGGTGGAGACAGTGATGCTACTATTGCCATGCCCACTTAAATAATTTTTAAAAAAATATTTTTTAAAATATTACAGAATTTTTTAAACTTATTAGTAATGTTGCTAGACCTTGTGGAATTATCGAATCTATTTCCCTCATGTGTAGTCATAATGTTGCTAGACCTTTGAGATTTGAAAGTGCATGGTCCATCCAATAGGATTTCTTGAATGACTTGAAGGGTTGGTGGAGGCTGAATGAGGACCTCTATTTTGAGTAAAAGACATTGGAAGATAGTTTGAAACATTGGAGGCATCATGAGATTTGGTAGTGTGCATCAAAATATTAAAAAAAATATTGCATGTTAGGCTGGGTGACATTATAAATAGTACACTATAGGCATCCCACTTGTGATTAGGTAGTTGAGTGACATGACACAATTAGTTATGGAAGTTAGAAGACTTGGAACTAACTATGGTGATGTGGCAAGTTAGTTACATGATTCTTATATTTAAAGTTTTGCTATATAAGGCAAGATATCTCTTGTAACTATAATGAATTAATGAAATGCAAATCTAATAATCGTGAAGAAAAAAGTGTTTTTGAATATTAATATAATATATGTGAGAATTAACCTAAAATTTTCTGAGAATTTTTAATTAATTTTAATCTTAAGAAATATTATGCGCAACAATTTTAAAGAAAAATGAGAAAAAAAGAGTTTAACAAAATCAAAGGAAGAAGAGAATGAATTTTAACTGTGGAATCTCCGCTCACAAGGAAACTTCTTTATTCACTTTACAACTGCAAAAAATGTGAATACAAGTTATTAAAAAAATAAGATTTACTCCATCTGTTTATAGATGAGAAAACCCAAAAACACAAATGCCCAAAAATTACTAATTTTGGTCTTAATTCGAAATCATGTGTCAAGCAACCTGCTTCGACACTTCGACATCTAAGCAACTCGACACACACACATTAGACTAATTTGACTAGTCATTGTTTATGTCGAGCTACACTGCTTCGACACAAGGAATTACATACTCAACACACCACCTAATTTATTGTGTCTAAGCTATCTACATTCATCATAGACCTTAACTTCTTGAACACTTTGACTTGCACCCACTTTGTCATGATATATGCAATCTGATTTTCAGTTTTGTAGTGTTCTAAATTCATCTTCCCTTCTGCTACCTGCTCTCGAAGATAATGGAACCTCATTTCGATGTGCTTGTTTCACCCATGTGTTATTGGATTCTTCGCTAGATTGATAGTTGACATGTTGTCGATCTTCATGGTAATTACTCCATGACTCTTCGTTGTAATCCCTTCGACCAGGTTCACCATCCATGTTGCTTGACATGCACAAAAAGAAGCAGTTGTGTATTCTACTTCGCATGACGACAATTCCACTACTGGATCCTTTCTCGAACTCCAAGCAACTGGTGCACCACCTAGAATAAACACATAGCCAATTGTGGATTTTCTATCCTCAGCATCACTACACCAACTTGAATCAGTGTATCCCGCTATCTTGCATTATTTTCCTTCATTAGCTGCAGGAAATAAAATTCCGTAGTCGAGAGTTCCTTTCAAATACCTCAATATCCTCTTCGTCGCTGCTAGGTATGATACCTTTGTCTTCTAAATGGATCTACTTACCATACCCACACTGTATGCTAAGTCAGGCCTTGTGTGACAAAGGTATCGAATTGACCCAATAAGTCTTCTATATTGGGTTGGTTCGACATCGTCTTCATCTGAATCTTTCAACAATTGTAATCTGGTCTCAGCTAGAGTCGAAGTTAGGTTACAATCTTGCATCTCAAATCTAGCTCTTGAGTATTTTTCCTACATATCTTCTTTGGTGCATTATCAAACCTCTACCACTCTTGTAGAATTCTATGCCAAGGAAATATGAGAGATTTCTCAAGTCTGACATTTCAAACTACTCACTTAGGTCATGTTTGAAATCTTCGATCTCCTTCTTTCAACTTCATGTTATCAACAGGTCATTGACATAGAGACATAGTATAAGCAATTTACTATTGCTTCTCCTTACATATACTCCATGCTCAATTGTGCACTTCACAAGTTTCTTCTCACTTAGAAATTTTTAGATCTTTTTATTCCAAGCTCTTGGAGCTTGCTTAAGTCCATACAGGGCTTTATGCAGCCTGTACATCTTTCTTTCTTCGCCTTGTTTCACAAACCCAGTTGGTTTTGCAACATAAACTTCTTCGTCTAAGGGGTCATTCAAGAATGCATATTTTACATCCAACTGACACGTGTTCCAATTTTTCGTGTTTGCTAGACCAACAACTAACCCGATTGTTTCGATCCTAGCAACAGGTGCAAAAACTTTGTCGAAGTCGATTCCTTCTTTTTGAAGAAATCCTTTTCCTACAAGTCTTGCCTTGTGTGGAATTACTTCTCCTTTGGGATTCACCTTCACCTTGTAAACCTGTTTCACATCAATTGCTTTCTTGCCTTGAGGAAATTCGATAAGTGACCAGGTGTTGTTGACTTTGATAGATTCTAACTCCTCATTCATTTCTTTCACCCACTTCGAATTTTTCAATGTCTCAACTGCATTGACTGGTTCGACATCTGCGTAGAAAGCATAACGTACCAGCTCACCTTCTTCATATACCACATCATCTGATGTAATCACACATTCTTGCAACCTTGCAGGCATGTGTTTTGTTCGTCGAGGTCTGCTTGGGCATGCTTCACCTATGACTTCTTCTTATCGAACTTCTCTTTCGACTTCACTAGGTAGTTCTTCATATAAGATTCTCACTAAATTCTTCTTGACATTCTCAGTCCAATATCATTCCTTAAGCTCATCTATGATCATGTCCCTTCTGATCACTACTTGCTTGTTCAATGGGTCGAATAACTTGTATCCTTCAATCGAATGATATCCTATCAGGATCATATGACTCGACTTGTCATCAAGATTTCTTCTCAATTGATATGGCACATGTCTATGTGCTATAGATCCAAACACTTTCAAATGACTTATGCTAGGCTTGACACCAGACCAACATTCTGCTGGCGTGAATCCTTTTAGCTTCTTCGTCGGACATCTATTCAATATGTATGTTGCATTCGACACAGCTTCTCCCCATAATTCTTTGGGTAGATGCTTGATCGGGAAAATAGCAAGTGTACTATTTTTACCAATTGTAGTAATAAGGGAAAAGTCCCAAGTATCGATCTCGAGGACTGCGTAGTAATTAACGGAATTTTTAGGATTCAAATGAACAAAAGGTCTAGTTGTTTGTTTGGTAGCAGAGTAATATAACAAGTAAATACAGACTTAATGAATCAATCTAGTAACAGTGTTAGGGGAGTGGAGACGATGCGAGTAAAGACCCTGTATGATTATTCTACTCTACTAGTTATTAACCTTAATTTCTCAGTTGGCCACTTTAGTTGCCTTAATTCCTTAATGAAAACCCTTTGATGATTTTCCTGTACACTAATTCCTCAGTGTCCCTGAAAAGCATCAAGCAATAGTTCCGACCATAAAATACGTGATACGGGATATCCTCATTCCTAAGCAATATCGACCGTGATACTATTTTGCAAAAGTGTTAGGTTGACTTTCCAGACTAACGCCTAAGAACGATTCGAATTCTACTTTCCAATATGAATACGAATAAGATTAATGCAAAATAAAATATATTAAGGTAAAAACATAGTTCTCATAGAATAATTAAACAAACGTCATTACATCGCACTAAGGACCACCCCCTAACAACTTGGGGTTTAGCTGCTCATGTTCTTCGTAAACATAAAAGTAATTAGAATTAAAAAGGAGAAGATCATTACAATGCAAGTTCAAATCCTTGGATCATCAATTGCTTCCGCTTTTGATCGATCCTTTGTTTCCAGCCGAACTCTCCTCTCAGTTGTCAATCCTAATTCAATTCAAAAAGTGTCCCCTACTTTCTAAAATGTGCCTCTTATATCTAAATTCAAATTACATCGCGAAATGTCTCAAATGCCCTTCAAAATAGGTTTGACAGCAAAAAATCAGAAAACAGAGAAATTTCACTTTCAGTGGCCCTAACACGGGCCGTGTTGTGCAACACGGGTGGCCGTGTCAGGCTGCTGACTTCTTCAGGGCGTGTTCCTCTCCAAGGGCAGCAACACGGGCCGTGTTGCATGACACAGGCACCCGTGTTGCAAGTCTGAGTCTTCTTTTTTCTTCTGCTTTGGTCCACCCGTGTCTGCCAGCCGTGTCCTTCATGACACGGGTTGTGTTGTGCAACACGGGTGCCCGTGTTGCAGCTCTGAGTTCCCTTTTTCGCCTTTTCTTTGCCTCCGAATGCGGTGCGATTGTCGTGCTATCCATTCCTGCCAAAAACACACTAAAAGAAACCAAATCAAACGCACCAGCGGCAAAAGCAACATAAACTTAAACATAAGACTCGAAGACACACAACTACGATTAATGCAGATAATAACAACTAAAGCTTCGAAAAATAGATAAAAACATTGCGAAATTAACCACAAACAGCGTTTGAAAACACAACTGAAATCCACCGATCAAACTCCCCCGAACTTAAACTTTTGCTTGTCCTCAAGCAACAAGCTCACCAACCCGAACTTAATATCTTTTTTTTTCTTCTTCATAACGGAACCGTCCATAGAATTGTGAGTTACGGTGATAATACTCATACTTGAACTTCTCAGTCCAAGTCCCCTAGGATTAATCTCGGCTTTTCCCTCAAAACAGGTAACATGCAAACACTAGACTGCGGTAAATCACAGACCTCAGTCTCCCTATGGGTAACCTCTCCGACTATGCTTTGTACTTAAGTCTTCTTTTTCGATTTTCCTCCCTTTCATTCGGACAATCACTATATGGCTTTTATGATTTTCCTCGTGTGCACAAGATTTATCAATGACATTTTTCTTTTTCTGGCACTGTTTTTCTTTTTGAATGGCTTTCAGGTTCGACCGCCGTTGGGCTGAATAACCGGGTGAGGGTTACCCAACTTAGAAGGATTAGTCGCCTAATTGCCCCTTTTTGTTTGTTTGTTTTTCTGTGCCTTAACTCCATATTTTTCATTACCCTTGCACACACGATTATTTTTGATGGAGCCTGATTGTCAAAATAAACTACTCAGGGGTACTTCTCAGATCAAAGCACTATGGTACAACTCTACACGTCGAACTCGTTCCTATTTGGGAAACCCAGGGTGTTGGCCTTTTACCTATCTCTCAAGATTATCCCGATTTCATCCTCACGGTTCTTTTCTGAGTATTCTATATACTTTCTCATCACCTCACTCAACATCTTCACTAAACAGTTCCCCAACCAACAATTTTTTTAATTTTATTAGCTCAATGTCAGGGGGTCTTCCTGTGGATCGCTATCATGTTCTCAAACTAACACTGGAAATTAAATAAACAAATAACTGCAACAGAATTGAAAACACACAAATAACATAAAAACACAAATAAAATAAAACACAAATAAAATACCCCCACACTAGAATTCAACAGTGTCCTCACTGTTAGAACACTAGTAGCAGGGGACTCACAGAGTTCATGGTTGCGGAGGTTGGTCGCGCAGCATCATCTGCCGCATCCATTCATGCATCTCACCGATCAACCTGCCTTATCGGATTTGTTTGTTCCCTTGTCTTGTCTGCTCCTCGCCTTGCCTCGTCTGCTCACTTCGGAGATGGCACATCTCATTCTCCATCCAATCCCATTCTTTTTTAGATAAGCTCCACGAGCCTGAGCCTGATTCCTGATGGGGTGAAAATCGAGTAGGCGGTATAGGCGTTTCTTCTACCTGATCGCCTTCATCCTCAAAGAATTCTGCACCTGTACCATCATAAAATTGGTCTTCTTCATCCTGCAGGGGGCTCTCATATAGCCAGTTATTCACATTTTGAATACTAATAAAGTCAGGGGCAGGTAAAGCAAGGAGATGACTGTTTCGGCTTACCAAGGAGTAGTAATTATCAAAGACTCGAATCATACCTTGGGCAGTCAGTGTGGCAAGATCTATTTTTGTCTTACCTGCAACAGTGGGTTCCTCTCTCAAGAGAGCACCGTGGCCAAAGTGATTCGTGATTTGAGTAATCATACCGCCTACACTTATTTCGCCTGAAGGTGCATTCGCAACCCTCTTCAGGTGATCAGCTGCAAAGGCAGCTACATTAATGAGCTCGTGATTGGCCATGCCGTACATGAAGTACAACTCCCTCTGAGTCGCCACCCCTGTGTTGTCACCCCTGCCGAACAGTGTATATGCCAATCCCTTTTGAGTGTACCTGAAACAAGGGTTATGGATACAAGAGGCTTTTGCCGCTTTCGCGACATAATCAGTTCTGCCTGTAATAGCCTTCCAGAAGTCCCCTGCACTAAAATTTCCCGGAGGGGCTCCGGGACCAAAATTGGGGAGCTTCAGAACATCTCCCAATTCGGCTATGGTCAGGCTATGGTCAGTATCAAATAACCTAAACCTCAGTGTACCATAATATTCTTCCTCCACCCCCGTCCACCTGTGCTTCAACTGAAATTCTAAAGTGCTCAAGAATTCAACAGTTATGCGCTCATAAGTTGGCGCTTCTAATTGCATAAATTCTAACATCCCCAGAGTGTGAAACATCCTATGGACCTCTATTCTCAGCCCTAGATTATCAAGCGTAGTGTTACAGATATACCTTGTGGGCGTGAGCTTACGCTTGATGATGTTAGAGTACTTTTTCTGATGATCCAGGTCTTCAAAGAGTATGCCGTGAGGGTTCGCCATACGGTGTGCTCTCTTTCTGGGGCGTGAAGTTTCCGCCACTGCTTTTCCGGTATCTCTACGAGGAGGCATTCTAACCTGCAAAACACAAACAACACAGATGGTTCGAAAAATTTCGAAATCCCTGTTAGTGAAGAACGCAACCGTAGAATTAATCACAATGATGAGTAGAGTGTTTTTTGTGAAGGACGGAAGTGGTTCCGGTGAGTGGGTGTGGTAGATAATGAAGCTTTTGTGTAGAGAGGGTTATGGAGGTTAAGGGTTTTGTGAGGGAGAAGAAGGAGGAAGATGAAAAATGATATGAATTGTGCGGTGCGATTGTCGTGCTATCCATTCCTGCCAAAAACACACTAAAAGAAACCAAATCAAACGCACCAGCGGCAAAAGCAACATAAACTTAAACATAAGACTCGAAGACACACAACTACGATTAATGCAGATAATAACAACTAAAGCTTCGAAAAATAGATAAAAACATTGCAAAATTAACCACAAACAGCGTTTGAAAACACAACTGAAATCCACCGATCAATGCTTGCCTTTCAACATACTTCTCACCATATTCATGATGGTTTTATTCTTTCTTTCTGCAGTTCCATTATGTTGTGGAGTGTAGGCACCACCTCATGTACAATCTCTTCTTTCTCACATAATGCATCGAAATATTTCGACACATACTCTCCACCACTGTCTTTCGACCATAGATTTAAATTTGGCAAATACCTAGATCACTTCACTTTTCTTCATGATCAGGTAAGTCCATAGTTTTTGACTGAAATCATTTATGAACATGACAAAGTATCTATTTCCTCCAATGGAGTCCACCTGGATAAGACCACATACATCAGAGTATATGACTTCAAGAATTGCCTTCGACTTACTTCCTGCATCCTTGCTGAAGCTATTCTTGTGATGTTTCGCTTGAACATATTCTTCATACACTTCGCTTGGAATGTCAATTTCTGGTAATCCCGAAACCATATTTCTTCTCTTCAAATCTATGATGTCTTTGAAGTTGATATGGCTAAGTCGATAATGACATATCCATTCACCTTTTCTGTCTGTAGTTGCAAGGTACTTATGCTCCATCACATTAAGTTCAATCCTGAAGGTTCTATTCTGAGACATTGGAGCCTTTAAGATTAACTTATCACCTAAGTCAAGAACTCTCATCATTTTGTCTTTGATCGACACCTTGTAATTCTTTTTGACCAACTGCCTTATACTGAGAAAATTACTCTTCATTCTTGGTATGCACAACACATTGAAAATTACTAATATCTTGCCATCTTTCCTCATAATCAGAACATCACCAATACCTTCAGCTGCTAGAGTGTTGTCATTTACAAATTTCATCCTATTCTTCATTGAGGGCTTCATGTTAAAAAACTAATCTTTCCTACCAGTTATGTGTGATGAGCATCCTGAGTCCAAGTACCATTGGTCCTGGAATCTTTCTTCGCCTCTTGTTGTGACCATCAGCAACATCTTTTCTTCTTCATGTTTCGCCAGCTTTGCATCAGTTTCTTGATTCTTTTTCTTTTCTCGACAGTCACTAAAATAGTGATCATACTTTTGACAATTATAACACTGAATGTGACTTTTGTCAGGTTTTCGACCACGACCTCTTCCTTTACCTGCAGCACCACCTCTTGGGTTGTCTTGGTTCCAGAGTTTTCTCTTATTCGATCAGTTTCCTTCCTGCTGATTTTGACTAGTCGAATTTTTGTAGCCTCCTCTGCCTTTGTTGTCATTTCAACTTCCTTTTTCTTTATTTTCTTTTTCTGACGGCACCTATAAAGCCATATCACTCTTCAACTTTCCTGCAGCTCTTTCTGCCATTCTTTGTTCATGAGACTCATGCGTCCTTTGAAGCTTTTCCTTTGTGAATGATGACAAGTCTTTCGACTCTTCTATGGCTACCACCACGTGGTCGAACTTTGGAGTCAATGACCTCAAGATCTTTGCAAAAACTGACCTTGATGTCAACACTTCTCCACATACCTTGATTTGATTCACCAGTTTAGTAACCATAGTGAAGAAATCAATTATGCTTTCACTTTCTTCCATCTGAAGTAATTCTTATGTCCTTTTGTGAGTTTGTAACCTCACCTCTTTCACCTTCTTTGCGCCTCCAAACTATTTCTCCAAGATTTCTCATGCTTCTTTCGTTGATTCTACATTACTAACCTTTTCAAAGTTATCAGGATCAACACATTGCTGGATTATAAAGAGAACTTTATAATCTTTCTTCTTCAATTCTTTATATGCAACCTTTTCTTGATCCGTCGCGTTTTCTGCAAGCGGTGCTACCCCTCCCTTCACAAGATCCCAAAGATATTGACAACAAAAAACCATCTTTATTTTCTTGCATAAATTCTCATGATTATTATTCTTGAGAATTGGAAGGTTCTCCGAAAAATGCCCATTTGGATGATTCGGTGCCATCGTGATTTTCTTCTCTCGAATCACAACCAGAGCTCTAGATACCAATGTTGGAATTAACCCAAAACCTTTTAAGAGTTCTTAATAAATCTTGATCTCAAGAATAGTATTCACATCAACTTTAAGAAAAATAAGAAAGAAAGAAAGAGTTTAACAAAATCAAAGGAATAAGATAATGAATTTTAACTGCGGAATCTCCGCTCACAAACTGTGAAAACTTCTTTATTCACTTCGCAACTGCAAAAACTGTGAATACAAGTTATTGCAAAATAGGATTTACTCTCTCTATTTATAGATGAGAAATCCCAAAAATACAAAAGCACAAAAATTACTAATTTTGGTCTTAATTCGAAATTCCGTGTCAAGCAACCTGATTCGACACTTCGACGTCTAAGCAACTCGACACACACACACACACATATTAGGATAATTCGACTAGTCCTTGTTTCTATCGAGCTACACTGCTTTGACACAAGGAATTACAAACTCAACAATATCATGATCCTTTAAGATCTTTGACAATAAAGTGATAAGGTGTCACTTTTTCTCTTTGCAACGACAATGGTGTTTAACGAGACTCTCTATTTAGTAAATTTGTTTCTTATTTTCCTCTACTAATAAGAATCACATATAATGTACCATTTTGGAGTATTATTGCATCCTCTAGAATACTATTGTATCCTAACGGATATCATTGCATTTTAAGGAGTGTCATTGCATCCGAAGGGATACCACTAGTCCTCTGGGGTATCATCTTTTCTAAAGTATGTCGTGAAAATTATTTTATGAAATTCTTGGCAAAATCACTCACTTCACATTTGACAATGTGCTAGGAAAATACTAAGCTAAATTTTCGACGAAATAATAAAACAAGTAAGTTTCGCCACAAAAATGAGAATGCAAGAATGATTGAGTATGAAAAGTGTTGTACCTCAAATTTTACCAATCTTTCATATGTTTTTTAGTGTCACTTTATTTTAGATGAATGAGATAATACAATTAGTAGAAGAGCATAGGTAAGAAGTTATAATGGTGAAGTTTTGAGTTCAAGTCCCACCTTTCACATCTTTAGTGTTTCTTTTTTTCCTTTTTTTGATTTTTCTAGACCTTTGCATCTTTCTTTTTATAATTATATTATTATTATTATTATTATTATTATTATTATTATTATTATTATTATTATTATTATTATTATTATTATTATTATTATTATTATTATTATTAAGATTATTTTATTATATTACTAAAATCTTTTTTCACTAACAATAGAGTTATATTAGAAATATTTTGTTATTAGTGAATTTATTCAAGTTTTTACCATTAATATTATTATATCTTTATCTATTATAGTTATTGTTGTTATTATTAAGCAAAAAAATCTAAAAAAAACTGCAGTTATTATCATTTTACTATTAATTTTTATTTTATTTAATATCAATTTTTTTAAATAACTAATTTTAATTTTTTTTTCACTTTTTATTCAAAAAATATCCAAAAAAGAGTGAAAAATATATTGTGATTATTGTTACAAAAAGTTAAAAAGTCAAAAGGTCTAATTTTAATTATAATTTTCATTTTTCTATTATGTTATTTTATCAAAAAAAAATTTAATGTTTTATTTCATTTTTGGCAATTTTATTTTAATTAAAAACCATAAAAGTCAAATATTTTGATTCATGGCATAAAATCAAAAATATATATTTTTATGTTAGGTTAGAATCCATTTATATTAATTATTTATTTTATTTTTGATTCATCTTTTAATGTTATAATTAAATATTTTAACCTAATAATTTGATATAAATAGAAGAAACATTTTCACACATTGATTTTTTTCCACTTTTAAATTTTTTTCTTCATTTTATGTTTTTACCTTCACTTACATTATTTTAAAGTTAAAATTTATACTTTTTTATTTTTTTTTTATATTTAATTTTCGAATTTTTTATTAATTTATTTTTAATTATCATTATATTTTTTATTTGTTAATGTATTTTAGTTTAAAATCAAGGAAAAATCAAAATAAAAGAAATAAAATCAAGATCTTTTTATTCATGTTATCATTATTATTTTGCAATATTAGTTATTATTTTTAACTTATTAATTAATATTATTGCATTATTATTATAGCATTATAAATTATAAAAAAAAAATCAATTTCATTTATATTTTGTTGTTACATTGTACATAGGTCATGAATCCATCCCATTTTATTGACTTGGTTTCTAAGAAACAAAATAAGATCAAAACCATGTGAAAACCTTCTTAAACCGTCAAATCTCATTCAATTGTTGACCTAATTCTATCCTATAAATAGACCAACAAGTATCACAGAAAACTCATCCACAATTTACAAAAATTATCTATCATAAAGTTGTTGTTCTTCACATAGAAGAACAAAACAACACACCCTAAAGAAAAAACAAAAAGAGGAGTTAGAAGGAATTCGAGGCAGAAAGAGGAAAGAAAGAAGAGGTGTACCTGTAACAAGTGTGAGTAGTATGAATAATAGTCCCACATTGGATAGAAATATGGTGACTTGAACATTTATAAGTCGGAAAACTCATACACCTATAACCTTAAGGTTTTATGTGAATATGTGGTGTCTCTCTCACTTGTGTTCCTCTTGACCCAATGTTTAATGCTCCCTAGTATAAAAACTACTATAACATGGTATCATGAGCCATTGGACCTAATAAGAGGTGCCTAGTAACAGGTGTCAACGACGGTACAAATATATGTGGGTGTGAGTATCATAGATAATAGTCCCACATTGGATAGGAATATGGTGACTTGAGTATTTATAAGTGGAAGAACCCATACACCTATCACCTTAAGATTTTGGGTGGATATGTGTTGCCTCTCTCACTTGTGTTGCTCTTGGCCTAATGCTCAATGCACTCTAGTGTAAAAACTAACTCCTCTAACAATACCTTTACTCAAACTAGAGAAATCCTCCTCCATGTAAGTTGATACTCCATTCCATTTGCGAAAAGTTTATTATTGTTGAACATGATTGTCTTGATTTGTGTATAATTATGTGTTCTGATGTATGTTAGTGCTAAATGCTAACATGTTTAAAAAAAAATCATGTTAATTTTATAAATCTTTTTTTACTAATATCATAATTTTTTTACTAATATCATTTTTTTAAACTAATATCATAAATCTTTTTTACTAATATCATAATTTTTTTTACTAACATCATAAATCCTTTTTTTAAACTAATATCATAAATCTTTTAAAAACCTAATATCATGTAATCATCCCACATAAAATTTATAAAAATAAATAAAATAAAATAGGTCTAATTGCAATTTTGGTCCCCTATTTTCATTTTTTTAGTTTTGATCCCCCTATTTTAAAATCCATAATTTTGGTCCCATGTTTTCAATTTTTTTTATTTTCGGTCACCATATTTTAAAATCCGGAATTTTGGTCCTTCTATTTTCATTTTTCTAAAACTTTTGATCCCCCTATTTTAAGTTTTTTTGAATTTTAGTCTCCTTCCTAATTGAAATCATCCCACATAAAATTTATAAAAATAAATAAAATAAAATAGGTCTAATTGCAATTTTGGTCCCCTATTTTCATTTTTTTTAGTTTTGATCCCCCTATTTTAAAATCCATAATTTTGGTCCCATGTTTTCAATTTTTTTTATTTTCGGTCACCATATTTTAAAATCCGGAATTTTGGTCCTTCTATTTTCATTTTTCTAAAACTTTTGATCCCCCTATTTTAAGTTTTTTTGAATTTTAGTCTCCTTCCTAATTGAAAAAAGATGACCCAAAAGTCTAAAAAAGTCAAAATAAAGGGATCAAAATTTTGAAATTTAAAATAGGTGAATCAAAAGTTAAAAAAGAAAAAGAAAATAGGGGGACAAAAATTTCGAATTTTAAAATAAAGGGATCAAAAGTAAAAAAAAATGAAAATAGAGAGACTCAAATTTCAATTAAGCCAATAAAATAAAATAAAAATAAAAATACATAACTGAATCATTTAATAACAAATTACAGCAACAACAAAATTTTAGCAAGGAATTTGTCAATACATATTTTCTCTACTCTAGAACAACGCCCAAACTTTCAAACCCCAAATAATGTCTCTATAAGACAGAAATTATTGAAATTTACTGAATCAAAACACAACAACATAAATCTAAAAACAATATAAAACATAAAAACACAAAAGTCACTTAATTAAAAATCGAAAAAGAAAAAAACCAAACATGTAATTCATTTTTTTAATTAGAAAAAATAACAAAACACAAAAAAAGCTCTTTTTTAGTTTCAATTAGAGTATTTAATTTTTAATATTTTAGATTAGGATAATTAATTAGAAAATTTAAAACATTTATAAGTTAGTTTAATTTCATTAATTAGTTTTAAAATATGATTTCCCTTTTAGTCATTTAGTCATTTAGTCATTAATAATAAAAATATAAAAAATATAAAAATACTAAAACAACAAATATCAAATCACAAAAAGATTATAAAAATAAAGTTTATAAAAATATTTAAAAAAAATTACATTCCATCATAATTAACTAAACTTAGTCAATCAATTTAATTATTTTAGATTGTTTTCTCTCTTTATAAATGTAAGTTTGTTATTTTTTATTATTAATATAAATTAAAAATACTAAAAATGTCTCTTTTCTTTCTATTAGGATGTTAATAAAATATAAAAATATATAAAAAACAAAAGACAGAAAAATAAAAACAAAAAATAAACTTTTTCATAAGTTAAAATTAATTTGTCTCATCAAATGTCTTTTGTGCCCTTGTGCACCCAATTCAAAACTTTTTCATAAAAGGATAGTCTGCTTCCTTTAACGCAAAAACAAACAATGTCTAAGCCTTCATCGTCCGAGCATACAGACGTGTACACATGTTTAACTGCTAAAATGTGACCTAACACTATTATCTAAAATCAACAAACACACAATAATTTTTTAGACGAACTATAGTACTCTGATTCCTCATAATGTTTGAGGATACATAGGCACAGAGTTGTAACACTCTGGCGAGTATAATAATAAAAAACATTTTCTTTGTTCCCTTCACTGATCAAATCTTTTCTTAAAAAATATTAAAATAATTTTTCCTTGTAAATAAATAAATTAAAGTATTGAGTAAATAGTAAACAATTAAGCAAACATCCTTTAGATAAGTACTTAACCCTGGAACTAGAGAAGGATCTCATTGAATACAATGAAGGTGAGGGGTGTCTAATACCTTTCCCTCACTTAATCGACTCCTGAATCCTAACGTCTTATCCTTACTTTTTAGGTTTTATCATTATTTCCATGTTCCTTAGGAACAAATAAAGGATGATGGCAACTCTGTAATTTTCCAACCTTGGAAAATTACAGAGTTGCCATCATCCTTTATTTGTTCCTAAAGAACAGAGAAATAATGATAAAATCTATAAATAAGGATAAGACTTAGGGTTCAGGAGTCAGGTTGTCTCGTTTGATGATTCTGAGAAAGATGGGAGCAAATGATTTTCGTGCATGTTGATGAATGAATGCATGAATATGTATGCAAAAAACTATTTATTTATTTTAGAGTAATGTTAATCATTTATTAATTGTAAGCAATCTAAGAATATTAAAAACCCAAATACTTCATTTATTTCATAACTTTTGAAGAAAATAACAAAGAAAACTCAAAACTTGTTCATAATTGCAAAACGGGAAACACATGAATTAAACTCATTACAATAGAAATATTCTAACAATTTTTCTCAATCCTAGCTCTAAACTCGTCCAGCATGTGGCAGTACAAATTAATGAAGTCACAGATCTCCTTCAAAGGCTTGAATATGTCCATCATGTCTTCATCCACCTTCAAACTTTGGGGTATCTCATTAACTAGTTCATTAGATAGTATGTCACATTTAATGTACTCTCCCCTATGATATTCAATCCTCTTTTTAAGCTCCACCATGATGGCCTTATCTTCTTCGGTTGTGTCAGCTATTTCTTGATTTTGTTCCTCCATATAAGTGCATCATTCTCTCATCTCTTCGTAAGCTTCTTTAATGAGTTTCATCTGTCTCTTAAGTCCTACTACCTCTTCATAGGCCTCCCTCCATTCAGATGGCCATCTGGCAAGTAGTCCTTCAACATCTCTCATTCGTATTAGTGAATCCATAGCTTAACCTCTGGCTTCTTGAAGGGCATTGACGAGAATTTGGTTTTTCAGCTTCCAAGTTTTGTATACGAGTTTATAATTCTTCTCTTTCTTAGTTTTGTGCTTGGGTATGTCACACCCTCATTTTCACCCTAACCTTAACCTTGAATATCATAGCATTTTCCTCATATAGGCATCCCTCTATGTCATAATAATTCATACTTTACTTTGGTTATAGGGATTGGGATCAAAGCATCTTGGGTTTCATCAATCAAGGAAGAAGAGTTGGATTTCAGATCAATGAGTAAGAAGGTATCCTCAACATTATAGATTTATCAAGATCCAAAGTCCTCACACACCTTAAAGCGTTTCAACAAGATCACATGTTCACCTGGCAACTAGGGTTCCAAAGAGATTAAGGGTGATCAAAGCTCTTATCTTATGGCTCTGGATTAGGGTTTCTGGGCAAAGAAACCTATGATGGAATTCTTGGGCAAGACATGTCTCCATGGTTAAAATTACACCTCAAAGCATCCATACAAGCATCTTAGTTCATCAAAATTCATGTCAAGAGCCTCCTAAGTGAATAGAGGAAGTTTTGGATTCATCTGGCCAAAAGTCAACTGGTGCCTTCACAAAAGTCAACTCTTGGGATTCTAGGTTAAACATGAGCTTTTCAAGTCATCATCTATGATCTCTAGAAGTTTGACCAAAAAATTTAATGGACTCATTAAATCAGGGGAAATTATCAAGATAAGGGTTAAAAAAATTTCTAAGTCATGAAGAAACCCTAATCTGGTGCTGACTTGCCAAAGGCATAACTCCAAATCTAGACATCCATTTTCTTTGATCCGAAGATCAATTTGAAGAGTTTTTCCCATACTACAATTTTTTCAATGAGGATGAATTGCCAAAAAGTGCATGGATTTTAAGTTATGATAGCATAAAGTTATGAAAAACAAGATTTTAGAACTTTATACTTATAATTTTTTCTAAGTATGGAATCCCAACTTAGAGGATAAGTTTTTAAGGCTTTCTTTTTCATGGTTATAGGCTCCAATTCAAATTTCTTGAAACATGAAATTTGTTGGGCATCCTTCAAGATTTCCATTGATACTAAGAACTCCTCAATTGGATCAACACAACTCAAGATATGTGGTTCCAAAGTTAGGATGTTCAAGTTGTCAACCTTTCTGAGGTCAACTTCTAGACCATTTTGCACATGGTTCTAAGCTTCAAATAAATTTCTTTTCAACATGAAGATTGTTCCTCTTATTCTAAGCTTTAAATGCATACCAATATCTCTTCATTTTGATCAATTAATCTCAAGTTATAGTCTTTCAAAGATAGGGTTTCGAAATTGTTTAAAGTTCATAACTTAGAAAAAAATTAAGTTTGCTTGGGACAGTTTTTGCATCCAACTTCAACTTATTATTTCCTATGGTTCCAAGCCTTATTTCATCTTGATTTGATCATGAAAGTTTTTCATTATCTTCCCTACTTTTCATTGAGCCAAATAATTCATCATTTGAAGCAACATTCATCAAGTTATGATGGTTCAAAGTAGGCAATGTGAAGTTGATTCAAGATGCATCCACATGTGTATTCTTGGCAAATTATTGACATGTTCATGTAGCAACCTTTTTACCTCTAATTCATGTGCATCATTCCTTGCCAAAGCATCACTAAACTTTGTCATATCGAGCCAAACATTCTCCTTTCATCACTTGTACCATTTTTGAACTTTTTGCCAAAAGTGGAATGGAACCAAACTTGCATCACAAGGATGCTCACTCCACTCTCTACCATTCTTATTCTCCTCTCTCTTTTGCCACAAAAAGCAACCAACACCACGTCACATGAAGAGGCTCTTGCCACTATATTTCTTAACTCCACTTTTCAAAATTTTACAAACCACTAACCACAAGCCTTAACCACAGTAAGACCTATTTTAACCACTCAATGAACCCATATATAAACTAAAGAAACTATAGAAAGAGAGACACCTCATTATATAGCCAAAGGAAAGAAAAATTCTCTCTCACTCTCAAAAAAAAATTTCCTTCGAATCTCCATTTGCAAGACCTATTTCATCATTTGCTGACCACCATCATCCCTCTAGAAGCTCAAGGAAGTAGAAAGGAAAGGTTTGGTAGAGCTTTAAGAAAGGATTAGAAGCTAAAGAACCCTCCACTTTAGGTAACTTTTCATCAACCTTGTTCTATCATGATATACGTGCTTTGAAGTTATTTTTGACTTTGTGTGAGATCCTGAGCTTGTGTAGATTACACTCATATGTATGTTGTATAGTTTTATTAAAGTTACCCAATGTGTGTTTGATTTTCATGGTTGGTTTTAGTGTGTTTAGAGGTTTCAAATGAAGAAAATAACACCAAAAGTGTGACCTACATGGAAAACGAGTGAGGTGGTGTCTTTATTTTGATGTTTTGGTGAAGTTTTCAGTCAGCTCTGGCGAGGTCGTGTCGGAGAAGACGACCGGAGCCCTAGATCCGGCGTCTGATGTGTTATATTTTTTACCTGTTGAAATCGATGATGTGTCTGCTTACATGACGCTTGCGTGATGCTGACTATTTAATGAAGTCCACACGTGCTTTGGTTCTTTTGTTTCTGAATATTAAAATGGATCGGGCATTCTGCGATTTTGGTTTCAACACCCCTCTGATTCTAGCCTAACACGCGCATCAACTTACCTCTAGTTCATTTGGTTTTCTGATTCACACCCCCTCCACTTTTTCTTTTCCTTTTTACTTTCATTTTTTCTTCATTTGATTTTCATTTTATTTTTGATTTTCCTTTTATGATGAAAATCCCAAAAAAAATAGTTTTTAGACAGTTTGATGTCTCTAAAATTTTATCACATTTTTTTTATTTTTAAAATAGTTTTCCTATTTTATTTTTAATTATTTGAGAAAGGTGTTTACATATATGCCCCTAAATTAGGGTTTTGCTTCTTGATTCCTTAAACACTTTTTCTTGAGCCAGTTTTTTATAATCTTTTGACAAATGATTTGATGTTGTTTGAGTAATTTTTTTGGGTATTGATGATGCTAATTTTTATTCTTTTCATTTGATTATTTATGACCTTCGATTTATGCTCGACTAGTAGGATACCTTAAGCTTTTTGGTTGATTTTGTGTATGCTCTTGTGCCTTTCCTCTAGAGACCTTTTTCACACGCACACTTGAGTCTATGACCATGGGTTTGAGATTTTAATTTGAATTTATTTGATCATTTTTCTATTTTTGAATGTTGCTTCAAGTTGATGATGTTTTGGTCATGATATTTGCATATTTTCACCTAGTTCTTGAGCATTGTTTCTTGTATGGATCCTTTTGATGCTTGTTGATAAATGACTTGAAAAGCCATTTGTAAGATTCTAACCTCCTTTGGTTCAATTTGTATTGCTTGCCTTTTGAATTCCTTTACTTGTATTTGGATGTTTGAGTACTTTTATGGTTGATATGGATTGATGCATGCCTAGTTCTTTGCTCATGTTTTGAGTTTGATTCTTATTGAACTTCTTTGATGTCTTGGTGTTGTGTATGTTTTGAAATGCTTAGCTTTGCTTCTGACCTACCATGTTCACATGCCCTAATTACATAGGCTTGATCATTGTTGCTTTGTTCTCATGAAATAAGTGTTTACATGTGCCTAACCTTTATTTTGACTCATGATGCTCTTGTGAACCTTTATTCATCTTTAGAATGTGTTTACCATGATGTGATGTAGGTTCTTACCTCTCTTGTTTTTCATCTTGCTTGATTCACATTATCTTGGTTTATTCATTGTTGATATGTGGTTAACTTTTCAAGGCATGTATGCTTGTGCATTAATCATTTGACTTTTCCTAAATATTTAATTTGTTTTGTGTGACTTATTTGAGCATGTTTAGATGATTTAAATATGTGTGAGTGTTCACTTTTATGCCTCTCTGTGCTTTGATTTTAGTTGGAAACATATTTTGTCTTGCATACTTGTTGGTTTCCTCTTGCTTGGTTTGATTGAGTTTTCTTGCTTTGGTTGCTTAAAATGAATTCTTGATGACTTATTTCTTCCATACTTGATGCATTTCTCTTACCTCCTTCATACTTTACATCTCATTTCCTCCCTTGGTGGGCATTATGTATCCCTCTCCCACATTATAATGTAATAGTCTAGTTCTTTTTGTTTCTTATCTTTGTTTCCTTGCTTGTTAAGAAAGATAAAATGAACTAGGCTAGAAAACCATTTCAAAATAAAGAACAAGCGAATGGTTCCCATCGAGTATGATGGATGTGAGGGGGTGTTAATACCTTCCCCTTGCATAACCGGCTTTCGAACCCGTAATTTGGTTGCACGACCATCTTATCCTTTTCTTCTTGGGTTTTCTCGATGTTTTCCCTTCCCCTTTTGGGTTAAATAAAGTTTGATGGCGACTCTCTGTTTCTTCCTTTTCACCTCAACATCGTTGTATTTTTTGAGTAGCGACAACTTGGCAACTCTGCTGGGGAGTGGTTCACTCTAGCAAGCCAGACCTAGTTTTTTTGTCGTATGTGTGGTTTGTTTACTTTTATTATTGCTTTGTTATTTATGTTCCTCTTATTTGTTGGGTTTATTGGGGATGGTTGGTGAGGAGAAATGATTTTTACCCGAACTTTTCTAGTATACACTAAGTTAAGAGGTGGTTGCTTTCTGATTTACAAGACTTAGGACTCGTTGAGTTGGTTTGACTTCCGCCGCTCAGATGAGGCCCCTTTGGGAATGATTATATCTTACGAGAAGTCGTAATGGCGTCTTTGTTTCTGACCTAGGAGTCTGTGATTCTGATGACCTTTGTAGAACCCTATTCCAAAGGTTATTAAGACATAACTCTGTGCTCATCCTTTGAAGGGATTACCATCTTACGAATCATCATTATGATGGAAAAATTTTGAGGGTTAGTGCATGGGACCTTGTTTGAAAGCCCTTGGAATACCCTGCTGTGAACCAATAGATTGTCTATCCGAGGTGAGAGATATCTTGTTTTGTGGCCTGCAGAATCTGTGACCTTGATCCTTGTGTTGTGAACCTGTTCTGAAGAATGCATTCATAGAATTACATTACATATCATTTTCATATCAAGGGACTTAAGATACTATGTTATCTCAAGTATTTATGAAACAATGGCTGATCACAAGAAGAGAAGCACCAATTCATTGAAGTTCAGAGAACTAAAGTTGGATGTTATCTAAGACATTCTGACTGATGTACCAAAGCTAATCAAGATCAACTTTCAAGAGGAGAATGGAAAGCTACTTGATCTCCTTTATACTGGAGTGGATACTTCGGCTCTATTTGCTATGGCACAGTTCTATGATGCTCCACTCAGATGCTTCACCTTTCAAAATTATCAGTTGGCTCCCACTATAGAGGAATATTCTCATTTGTTGAATATCAAGATCAAAGACCAACTTATCTCCACAGGCTTAGAAGAAGAGCCACATCTGTCGTTGCTCATGCACTCCATATGACTAAGGAGGAGGTTACTGCTGGTTTACTAACAAAGGAGGTACTCATGGATTCCCTCTGAAATTCCTACTTGACAAAGTTGCTCAATAAAAGGCTAAGGAAGACTGGGAAAGATTTGGTATCTTTCTTGCTCTGATAATCTATGGGATTGTCCTCTTCCCAAATATAGACAATTTCATAGACATTGTCGTTGTCACTCTCTTTATTCAGAAGAATCCGGTTCCCACACTTCTTACTAACACTTACCACTTCATCCATTGGAGAAGTGAGAAGAAAACATGAATGGTCCAATGCTATTCTCACCTGTTATACAAGTGGTATGTTTCTCATCTGCCTAAGGATGGCCCATTTGTGGAGAACAAGGAGAAACTAAAATGGTCTAGACGCATCATGTCTTTAGTGGCATATGACATTGCTTGGTATTCCCATGAGTACTATAACATGGAGATCATCTTCAATTGTGGGGATTTTTGCAATGTACCTTTGATTGGAAGAGCATGCTATAATAACTACAATTTGATCATGAAATTATGTCAACTTGGCTATGCCATAGAGGACGAGCCTGAAGCGGAGAAGATCTAAAGCTTCTTTTTGGTCAACAAAACAGATGATCATGGATTCGTGAGAAAGATTGTTAGGGCGTTGACCAAGATGCACACAACAGGGAGAAGGGAGTTAAAATCAAAGAACTATGTGGCGAAAGAACCATACAATAGGTGGTTGTTAGCTAGGGTTGCAGAAAGGTTGCTACCATTTCCTCATGAGCCTCCCATGTAAGAAAAACCTCCTGTACCAACTCATGTGCCCATAGAGTAGTATGAAAAATTGAAGTTGTTAGTGGCGAAACTGACTAAGGAAAGTGAAGAGCTACAAGCAGAAATCCACCAAGCTGGTGTAGAGACTAGCAAGTTCAATAGAAAGGTGGAGATTGAACAAGATCAAGTGGTTGAGAGTAGCAAAAGGTTGAAGATAGAGACTGATATGAGAGTCATGTATCAAAATGGTTTTGAAGGGGCTAATGCATCAGTGAAAACTCTTCAATAACGCCTGAAAGAGGCTGAAGACTTCTATAAAAGAGCATGGAACTTCTATGAAGTGGTTTCTGCTGCAACAAAGAGGAACAAAGAGAAGCTTGAAGCTGACATTGATGAGCTTGAGGCCCAACTAAGCAATGCCTTGACATTGGCTGAAGATGAGCGTCACCTTAAGGAGGAAGCCATAAGAACTTCACGCTACACTCTAGAGATGTGGGACAACAAATGTAAAGAGGTGGAAACTTCCCAAGAATTGGATACATATTGGAAGGAGCGCTTTGAGGCCTTGAAGAGGGATAGCTCACAATGGCTTAAGAGGGAGAAAAAACTCAACAAGCTGTTGGATACCCATGTGGAGTCTCTCAGGATTTGTCAGCCAACTTTAGACATGTACTGTGCTAGGTACAATGGTCTAGTTGATTATTGCAACCTCGTGATTAATGACATACGTTAGAGGCTAGAAAGTGCAATACAAGGCTTGGATGGAAAAAATTCTCCTCCTTCAGTTAACCACTTCATTCACCTTTGTGATCAGATGGTTGGTAAATTTGTGTTCGAGTCGAAGAAACTCGAGAAACATATCCGAAATAAGACCATTTGATTGTTGTTTTGTCTCTTGCTTTATTACAAAACTCTTGTACACATCTTAATAAACATGATCAGTCGTTTGTATTTGGTCTTCCAGTGAATTAATGAAAATCAGATTTTATATTCAAAGTCATGCAATTTACATTGTCTATTCACATTTCTATAATACCTATGATAACCACAAGTCTCAATGGTCCCTTGAACATCATTCAAGCATTGGATATACATACGCATCATTCTGCATTTCATAAAACCCAAACTCATAGCCACATGACCTTCTGCAGTAGGACAAGCTGACTTCCCGACACTTCTACAACACCAGAAACAATTAAAGAAGGATCATGGACTAGTTGGAACAAAATCAAGCTGCCATGAGAGAAGAGATGTAGAGTATGAGAACCCAGATCACTCAATTGATGGAAATTATATAGAATATGGCCAGAGGACAAGAATAAATGAGACAGGCTACAGAGAGAAATGCTTCCAATCCTCCTTCTCCTTCCGGTGGTGTAGTTTCTCCTCTTCCTCCTAGTGGTGCAGTTCCTCCTCCTTCTCCCGGTGGCACAGTTCCTACTCCCAATGGTGCAATCTCTTCTCCCAGTGGTGTGCTTCCACCCCCAGTCCATTTTGATGATCATGAATATTTCTACAACCCTCATGACGATTCAATCATATATGCTTCTGGACCACTAACTACTGACTTAGAGAAGAAAGTGCTCGCCTTGCAAGAGACGGTGAAAGGCCTGCAAGGACCAAAAACATTTGGTTTAGATGCTGATGACATGTGCTTAGTGCTTGGCGTTAGGATTCCTCCCAAATTCAAGGTCCCTGACTTTGAAAAATATAAAGGAACAAGCTGTCCCAGATCACATATCCGATCATATTGCAGAAAGATGGCAGCTTATTCTATTGATGAAAAACAGTTGATGTATTTCTTTCAGATATCCTTAGTGGGGCCTCTCTTGAATGGTACATGCAATTGGAACATACTCATATCAGGACATGGAAAGAATTAGCTGAAGCCTTCTTGAAGCACTACCAGTATAACTTAAACATGGCGCCCAATCACATACAACTCCAGGGTTTGACTCAGAAATCTGGTGAGCCATTCAAAGATTATGCTCAGAGATGGAGGGACCTAGTTGTTAGGGTCCAACATCCTCTCCTTGAAAGAGAGCTTAAAGACATGTTTATGAGAACTCTTCAAGGACCTTTCCTTAAGCGCCTAGCAGGATGTACATCGTCTGTGTTCTCAGATTTAGTTATGGCTGGAGAAAGGATTGAGAACATGTTGAAGATAGGGAAGATTCAAAACATTGCCAGAGCTTCTAATGGATCTAAAAAGCCCTACAAAGGTTTCTCAAAGAAAAAAGAAGGTGATGCTAACGCTGCTATAATTGATAAAAGGAAGGCTAGAGCATATCAAGGATATCATCATGTGGCTGTTGTCACTCTGAATCAATATCATCAACCTCTGTCCATTCCTGCAAGCCATCCCGCTGTTTAACAACAAGCTTCTTACCAACAACAATACGCATCTCAACATCAAAATTACTATCAAGGTCAGCCAAGACAGAGGAGACCTGAGAAGAATTCCGACCCCGTTCCAACAACTTATGCTAAGTTACTCACATTTTTTTGAGAGATTCATTGGTGCAATTGAGAGAGATGAAGGATCCCCCAGCTACTCTACCCTTAGGTACAATGCGAATGCTCATTACGAGTTCCATTCTGGAGCCCCTGGGTATAACATCGAGAATTTTAAGGCCCTAAAGTACATAGTGCAAGAACTTATTAATTCTAAAGCCATCAATTTCACTAGGAACACTCCCAATGTTACTAACAACCCCATGCCATTTTATAACCATGCTACAAATATGATTGAAGAGTCAAGAGGAAAGAAGTTGGCGTTAAAGGACGACAGGATGAAGACTTCTTTTGGAGCTGTCAAAGAGCAACTATTGATGAAGGACATTTTCCCAGGATGTACCATGGATTGTCAATACTGTTTAGCAGATCCCCAAAGTTGTGATGACTTGAATATGGGTATTCAGAAGTTTCTAAACTAAGGTGTTATATTGGTAGAATAGATATCAACTACTGAAGAAGTGGAAACTGTGGAAATCCCTTATGATCCATTGGAAATTCCTTATGATGATGTACCATTGGATACTCCATATGGTCAAGTCCGTGTACCACTAGAAATTCCTTATGATGTTGTACCATTAATGATTCTGTATGATCAACCCCATGTACCTTTGGAAATCTCGTGTGATTAATATTGGTGCCCCATTCAGATTTCTTATGATCAAGTTCGTCTACCCTTGGAAATCTCATACGACCAAGTTGAGATTCCATCATCACAACCTTCAATTTCTCCGTTGGTGATAATTGTGCCTGCTCATTTACCTTTTGAGAGCACCAAGGTTGTCCCTTGGAATCATGAATCAACTGTTTACATCAATGGACAAAAGGTGGAAGAAGAGCATGTGATCGTCAAGAGTTATATGGAGAATATTGTTGGGACTGGGGGAGTAACCAGAAGTGGGAGGGTCTTTTAACCTACACCATCACTAAACAATAACTTTGGAGTTATGGATAAGATAAATGGAAAACAGACAATAGTTGAGCAGGGGTAATCCTCCACCTAGAAAGCAAATTTTGGTGATGAAGTTGAAGAGTTTCTGCGAATTATCAGAAAAAGTGACTACAACGTGGTTGACCAGCTCAACCAAAAACCTTCCAAGATTTCAATTTTGTCATTGCTAATGTGTTCTCCGGCCTATCAGGAGGCGTTGATAAAGTTTTTGAAGGCTTCCCATGTCCCAAAAGAGATTTCTGTTGTGCAGTTTGAAGGAGTTGTGTCAAATATCGCCTTTGGGCATATCTTAAGTTTCAATGATGAAGAATTGCCCACTGAGGGGAAGAATCACAACAAAGCTTTGCATATATCCATTGAATGCGTGGATTTTATTTTGTCAAGAGTTTTAGTAGATACTGGGTCATCGCTAAATATTTTACCAAAGAATTCATTGTCTAAGCTGACCATTGAGAGGTTGATGGTGAAGCCTAGTTCGATGATGATGAAGGCTTTTGATGGAGCCAAAAGGACTGTGATAGGGGAGGTTGACCTCTCTATCAAAATTGGACCTCATACTTTCATCATCACATTTTATGTGATGGATATATATCCAGCCTACAATTGCCTCCTAGGGCGCCCCTGGATCCATGTTGCTGGCGCAGTAACATCCACTCTCCATTAGAAATTAAAGTTCATGATCAACAACCAGCTTTTGTTATTGATGGAGAGGAGGACATACTGGTGAGTCACTTGACCTCTTTCTGTTATGTCTATGTGGTAGGGGAGGTGCATGAGACCCTTTTTCAAGCTTTTGAGGTGATAAATGTGAATATGATTCATGTTGAGAAAGGGGAGAATAAATCAGAGAACTTTGGGTCCCCTATGGTTAACTGGAAGGACGCAAAGACTGTGATTAAATCCAGTCACCCCGAAGGTTGGGGCAGAGTGTTGGAGCTACCCGTCAGCAAGAACTTAGCTGGCTTGGGATACCCAAGCAATCAGGCGGCTCAGCAGAAGACAACCTCTAACAAAGGAAAAGGACTCGCTTCTCCACTTGTCTTCACTAGTGGCGGACGTCTTGTGGATGGCCATGTCACCTTTGTGGAAGCTGAAGATGATGCACCAAATGAAGTATTCATAGTGTACCCAAGGGTTCCAAATCAGTCAATCAACAATTGGACTGTCGTGGAGATACTAGAAGTCACCCTAGGAGAAGAGTAATTTTTTGTATTTTGTTTCCAAATATCTTATGCTCTGCCCAAGGCATATGGATTAAGTCCATATGGAACTTTTACTTTCAAAAGCTACGATTATCATGAATAAACTGAGTTGCTACAAGAGTATAAGAACGTGTTCGCTTGGTCTTACTAAGACATGCCCGGACTAGATGAAGATATTTTAGTGCACGGACTCCCTCTTAAAGAAGAATTCCCGTCGGTGAAGCAGAAGTTGAGGAGGACTAGACCAGACATGGCATTAAAATCAAAGAAGAAGTCCAAAAGCAGTTAAACGCAGGATTCCTGACAATATCCAATTACCCCTAATGGGTTGCGAACATTGTTCCCATGCCCAAGAAAGATAGGAAGGTGAGAATATTTGTCGATTACAGAGATCTTAATAAGTCCATTTCAAAGAACATTTTAGCTTTCCCACACATTGGCTTATTGGTGGACAATACGGTCCAGTTCTTTGTCTTTTCTTTTATGGATGGGTTTTCCGGATACAAGCAGATTAAGATGGCCCCAAAAGATATGGAAAAAACTACTTTCATCATCTCTTGAGGAAACTTTTGTTACAAGGTTATGCCATTTGGTCTAAAGAACGCAGTCACAACATATCAGTGGGCGATGGTAACTCTCTTCCATGACATGATTCATAAAGAGATTAAATGTTATGTCGACGATATGATTGCAAAGTCAAAAACTGAGGAAGAACACCTCACTCATCTGGAGAAGCTGTTTGCAAGACTGAGGAAGTTCAGATTGAGACTAAATCCCAACAAGTGTATTTTTGGTGTGAGATCTGGAAAATTGCAAGGTTTCATTGTAATCCAAAAAGGGACCGAAGTCGACCTAGACAAAGTCAAAGCTATCTAAGATATGCCTGCACCGAAGACTGAAAAGGAAGTCATTGGTTTTCTGGGGAGATTGAATTACATTGCTCGATTCATATCCCATGTGATGACCACCTGCGAGGCCATATTTAAGCTGCTTCGGAAGGATCAACCAATCATGTGTAATGACAATTGTCATAAAGCTTTCGAGAAGATAAAAGAATATCTGTAAGAACCACCGATCTTGATACCTCCTGTGCCAAGGAAAACCCTCATTATGTACTTGACTGTATTAGGTGGATCCATGGGATGCATACTAGGGCAGCATGATGAAATAGGTAGGAAAGAACATGTTATGTACTACCTCAGAAAGAAATTAAATAATTGTGAAATAAGATACTCAATGCTCGAGAAGACTTGTTATGAATTAGCCTGGGCTACCAAACTCCTGAGGCAATATATGTTGACCCATACAACTCTCCTGATCTCTAAAATAGATCCCGTCAAAGACATCTTTGAAAAACTTGCTCTCACTGGACGAGTTGCTCGCTGGAAGATGGTACTAATAGAGTACGATATTCAATATGTCACACTGAAGGCCATCAAGGGAAGCGTGTTATCTGATTATCTTGCCCACCAGCCTGTGGAAGACTACCAACCCATGCGTCTTGACTTTCCCGACGAAGATGTTATGTTTGCCAGAGATTATGAAATTCCAGGCCCAGATGACGGACTCGAACCAGGATCATGGTGGATGCTCATGGTCGATGGTGCCGCAAATTCTCAAGGCAATGGAATTGGGGAAATAATTACATTACCTAGTGGAATTCATATTCTCTTCACTGCTACGTTGTTCTTATAATGCACTAACAACATGGCTGAATATGAAGCTTGCATCTTCGGGATTGAAGCTGCCATTGACCATAAGATCATAATTCTAGAAGTCTATGGGGACTTTACTTTAGTCATCAGTCAAATTAAAGGAAATTGGGAAGCTCGTGATAGCAAGCTCATCCCATACAGAGATCATGTCTTGAAGTTAATCCTATACTTTGATGAGATTACTTTCAACCACATCCCCAGAGAAAATAATCAATTGGCATATGCCCTAGCCACGCTAGCATCCATGTTTAAGGTCAAATGGAAGAATGAAGTTCAGGCTATTCGTGTTGAGTACCTTGATGAGTTAGCTTATTGTTTAGCAGCTGAGGCCACAAAACCTGAAACTGATGATCATCCTTAGTTCTATGATATCAATCGGTATCTAGAAGCACAAGAGTGTCTAGAGAACACCACCATCAATGACAAGAAATACTTAAGGAAGCTCTAATTATAATTCTTCCTGAGTGGGGATGTACTCTACAAGAGGAACTATGACTCGGTCCTACTTAGATGCATGGATAGACACGAAGAAGACCGAATCATAAATGAAGTTCATGAAGGGTCTTTCGGGACGTATGCCAGTGGGCACACAATGGTCAAAAAGATTTTGAGGGCGGGATACTACTGGATGACAATTGAAACTGATTGTTATCGCCATGTGCAAACATGGCATAAATGCCATATCTACACAAATAAGATCCACGCTTCACCACTCCCTCTAAATGTGTTGACGTCGCCTTGGTCGTTTGCTATGTGGGACATATACGTGATTAGACGTATTGAGCCCACTGCTTCCAACGGACATTGTTTCATCTTAGTGGCCATTGATTATTTTACCAAATGAGTGGAAGTCGTATCTTATGCCAACGTCACTAAGCAAGTGGTGGCTCGCTTCATCAAGAAAGAGATTATCTGCCGATATGGGGTTCTAAATAAAATCATTACTGACAATGGTTTGAACCTCAACAATAAAATGATGAAAGAGTTGTACGAAAGTTTTAAGATCGAGCACCACAATTCAACACCGTATCGGTCAAAGATGAACAGAGTTGTTGAGGCAGCGAATAAAAACATCAAAAGTATTATCTAGAAGATGGTGAAAATTTATAAAGACTTGCATGAGATGTTGTCATTTTCCTTGCATGGCTACCACACTTTAATGCTCACTTCTAATAGGGTAACTTCTTTCTCTCTCGTGTATGACATGGAAGCAGTGATGCCTATTGAAGTAGAGATTCCCTCCTTGAGGATTTTAACAGACGTCAAGCCAGACGAAGTTGAATGGATACAAGCAAGACTCGACCAGCTCAATCTCATTGACGAGAAGCGTATGGCGGCCATCTGTCATGGTCAATTATATCAGAAGCGGTTGAAGAGAGCCTTTGATAAGAAAGTTCACCCTCAACATATTGAAGCAGGAGATCTGGTCTTGAGGAAAATTCAACTAATTCACACTGATCCAAGGGGAAAATGGACACCAAACTATGAATGTTAATATGTGGTGAGAAAGGTTTTATCCGGTGGAGCCTTGATTCTCTCGACTATGGACAGCGAGGATCTTCCATCCCCTATGAATTTTGATGCAGTTAAAAATATTATGCCTAAAGATAGACCTGGTGGACCAAAAAGAAAATCCAAGCAAAAATGGGCGTCTTGGTGGACCATGTCAAAAGAAGAAGGTCTAGGCAAAAATTAGGGACAAAAACAAAAGAAATAACTCGCTAAGTTAAAAAACTGCAAAGGTAACTTAGGCAAAAAGGGGTATCCCGATAGACTGAAAACCCAAAAGGGCGGTCTAGGCAAAAATTAGGGATTCAAAAGGCGAAAGCTGCATTATGTGAGAACTTATGAATTTTTCTCCTTGATCACGAAACTCCAAGTGGGAAGGATCGATACAATCGTTGCACTCAAAAGCAAGGAATAAGGGTCTTCAGAGACATATGGATCATAGAAGAATTGAAACTCAATGGAAACCAATTTCAACATTGCCATTGCTATTTTTATCCATTTTCTTTCAAAATAATTACCTCTTTAAGGAAATGTCTCCTCTTGTAATCTGCCCATTTACGGGTTTTCATCAATAAATATTATTTTCATAAATAGTTTTATACCCCTTTTAATTCCTACCTAATGTTTGCAAAAACATTTTTATCTGTGATAAGAAATGAATTTGGATTTTTAGGGATAATAGTATTGTGGTGGAAAGAAAGCACAAGATTGTTCTTTCTCTTAAGGTGTCTGAAGGGTAACCATGACCCCGAGAAATATGCAAGGCACCATTAAAATAGCAAAGTGACTTGGCCAAAACAAGAGTCATCTAGCCCAGGGTGAACTGGCACAAAATGACTAGGAGCTGTAGTATCTCTAGAACCTGATTGCATCATGAAGAAGAGGTGTCAGGAAGTTAAAATCATTCCCCATCCAACCCTAAGCCCAATTTCACTTGGTACCCCGAAACCTAAGCCAAACCTTCCTTGGCATACCAAACCTAAGCCCAACCTTCCTTGGCACGACCATTACCCATACTCCATATCCTTATATCCCCAACATCTTACATACATTCTGTATCATTACATGTGTGTTTGGCCAGTCATTCTCGAAGATGCGTATTTCCTGTGGACATCCTATCAGGATTATTTCAAGACATTTATCTCTTCACTTACCTTTTGTAAGACTTTCTGTGTCCTTTCTATAAATTATCTCCTCTCTGCCTTTCGCATAGGAGTCACCCTACCTTTTGTAAGGTATTTCATTTCCTTTTGTGTGAAATCTTATCCTTTCTCTTTCCTTTTGTAAGTGTTTTCGCTGCCTTTTGCACGCGAAAGAACATTGTATTAGGTACGAATATAGATGAATAATTTGTTCCCCTTTCGAACAATTTCGATGCTTGACGCCTGTGTGGCCAAGAACTGAATGGTCTTTATACTCAGAGAATGTCATCTATGTCGTTGTGCTTGTGAAGTCAAATGATGTTCTAATACCCTATGTAAGTTTTCTTTGCCTTTTTCCTGCAAATGGTTTCACTTCAAGTTACCTTTTGTAAGTCCTTTTGTGCCTTTTGCACAAGATCTCTTAAACTTACCTTTTTATAAGTATTTCCGTGTCTTTTCTACGAAGTATCTCCTCCTTGCTTATGCAATGGATTCATATTACCTTTTGTTCTAAGTATCATTTCTTCCTTTTGTAGAAAGAATTATTCTCCTAGCCTTTTGTTCAGGAGTCCTTTCTACCTTTTGTAGAAGGAATATTTCTCCTAACATTTTGTTCAGGAGTCTTTGCTGCTTTTTTGTAGAAGAAAGTACGACCGCCTTCTCCCGAGGGAGTCTTCTCTACTTGTTGTAGAAGGAGTTTGTTATTTCTCCAAACCTTTTGTTCTGGAGTCCTTTCTACCTTTTGTAGAAGGATTATTTCTCCTAACATTTTGTTCTAGAGTCATTTCTACCTTTTGTAGAAGGAATTTTTCTCCTAACCTTTTATTCAGGAGTCCTCCCTGCCTTTTACAAGAGGATAACCAATTTCTATCCCGCAATTCTTTATTTCTAGAGTCCTCTCTACCTTTTGTAGAAGGAGTATTTTATCTTTGTTATTCTAGAGTCCTCTCTACCTTTTGTAGAAGGAGTATTTTATCTTTGTTATTCTAGAGTCCTCTCTACCTTTTGTAGAAGGAGTATCTCCTAACCTTTTATGTGTCACCAGGGTGCTATATGGATGTCTCCCTTTTCAAGACTGGAAAAGCACTCATGCTCATTCCGCATTGCATCTCAAGCATATCATATCTCCCTCATAACGAATTACCTTTTTCACAGTGACGTATGCATTTTTCAAGCCATCCCACTGATTCATCACCTTTCATTCCATCCCCTTTTCGGCTGAAAATTTTGGGTATTCTTATATTTAATCCCCTGGTAGCTTGATTGTAAGAAAGTCTCTGTCACTCTCACCTTCAAGTCCAAGAAGATTAAATAGGGGCATATGTCACACCCTTATTTTTTCCCTAACCATAACCTTTCATATCATAGAATTTTCCTCATATAGGCATCCCTTTATGTCATAATCATTCATCTTTTGCTTTGGTTCTGTTGAAATACAAGAGACTAAGAGACATTTGAATAAACCGTGTGTTTTGAAAAGCACTACGGAGACATTATTATATATAAATAGAATACAAGTAATTACATGATATAGTCGATGTGGGATTATTCTATATACAAATATTCTCAACACTATATATATATATATATATATATATATATATATATATATATATATATATATATATATATATATATATATATATATATATATATATATATATATATATATATATATATATATATATATATATATATATATATATATATATATATATATATATATATATATATATATATATATATATATATATATATATATATATATATATATATATATATATATATACACATATCAACACTCCCCCTCAAGCTTGAGCATATAAGTCAAATGCACCAAGCTTGTTACATATATAGTTAGTTCTGGGGCTTCGTAGGGATTTTGTAAACACATCTGCCAATTGATCATTAGAGTTGACAAAGCTTGTGACGATGTCGCCTGACTCGATCTTCTCTCTGACAAAGTGACAGTCTATCTCAATATGTTTGGTCCTCTCATGGAATACTGGATTTGAAGCAATGTGCAATGCAGCTTGATTATCACAAATAAGTGTCATTGGTCTTGCTTCTTCAATTTGAAGTTCCTTGAGCAACTGTTTTAACCAAATAAGTTCACATGTTGCCATTGCCATGGCCCTATACTCTGCCTCGGCGCTTGATCTTGCAACTACATTTTGTTTCTTACTTTTCCAGGAGATAAGGTTTCCTCCAACAAGTACACAATACCCAGAGGTGGATCGTCTATCAATGGGTGACCCTGCCCAATCAGCATCAGAGTATCCAATTATCTGGGTATGTCTTTTATCCTCATACACAAGACCTTTTCCTGGAGCACATTTGATGTATCTCAAAATCCGGATAACAGCATCCATGTGTTCTTGACAAGGGGAATTTAAGAACTGGCTTACCACACTGACTGCAAAACAAATGTCCGGACGAGTGACTGTGAGATAATTCAACTTTCCAACCAATCTCCTATATCTTCCTGAGTCAGATAAAGGCTCCCCCTGATTGGGTAGTAGTTTAACACTTGGATCCATAGGAGTATCAGCTGGTTTAGCATTTAACAAACCTGTTTCTTCCAAAATATCCATAGCATATTTCCGCTGAGAAATGACCAGACCATCTTTAGATTGGGTTACTTCAATACCCAAGAAATAGCGGAGTTTACCAAGATCTTTTGTCTGAAATTGTTTCGAGAGATGTTGTTTCAACTGGAGTATTCCCTGCTGATCACTACCAGTTATGACAATGTCATCTACATACATAATAAGATAAATACACCCTTGGGGTGAGTGACGATAAAAAACCGAATGGTCAGCTTCACTACGGATCATACCAAATTGTTGTACTACAGTGCTGAATCTGCCAAACCAAGCTCTCGGAGATTGCTTAAGACCATAAAGAGACCTGTGTAGCCTACAAACCATATTCGATGACTCCCCCTGAGCAACAAACCCAGGTGGTTGCTCCATATATACTTCCTCTTCAAGATCACCATGTAAGAATGCATTTTTAATGTCAAGTTGATGAAGAGACCAATGTCGAATGGCTGCAATGGCTAGAAGAAGTCTAACAGATGCCATCTTGGCTACAGGCGAGAAGGTATCACTATAATCCAACCTAAAAATTTGAGTGTATCCTTTGGCTACCATGCGGGCTTTAAATCGATCAATCTTGCCATCTGGACCAACCTTCACTGTATAAAGCCAACGACAACCTACTAAAGATTTCCCATGGGGTAGAGGAACCAGTTCCCAGGTACCACTGCTTTGAAGAGCACACATTTCATCAATCATTGCTTGCCTCCACTCAGGGTGAGATAATGCTTCACCTGGAGTTTTAGGAATAGAAACAGAAGACAAAGAAGACAAACAAGTATACTGCAAAGGGGAAAGATGATGATAACATAAATCAATATAATGTGGAGAAGGATTTCGTGTTTGACGTATACCTTTTCGAAGGGCAATCGGAAGATCAGACTCAGGTTGCAGGATCGAATCCGGTGATGGCGAGAGCGTCGGAGGAGAGTCTGTAGTGACCTCAGGGACAGGTACGACTTCAGGGACAGGTACGACCGTAGTGACCTCAGGGACAGGTACGACGGACTTTGGGTGACGATGCTGATATGTTTGAAGTGGGCGAGGAGTGGGGGGGTCAACCGTAGGGGTAACTAGTGGGTCAGGTTCCCTAGAATGATGGGGGATAATGACAGATGGGACTTCCGGAAGAGGTGTGGGAGTACTTTCCTGTAAAGGTTCCGTAGTAACTTGGCTGGATTCGAAATATGGAACAGACTCGAAGAAGGTAACATCGGCGGATACGAGGTATCGTTGTAGAGTATGTGAGTAGCAACGATAACCTTTTTGGGATCGTTGATAGCCAAGAAAGACACACTTTAGTGATCGAGCTGATAGTTTATCAAGACCAGGGGAGAGATTATGTACAAAACACGTGGACCCGAAGACTCGAGGAGGAATTGGGTGGAGTGGAGAGTTTGGAAACAAGATTGAATGAGGGATTTTATTATTAAGGACAGATGATGGCATGCGATTTATGAGGTAACATGCCGTGAGCACTGCATCTCCCCAAGACCGGAGAGGAACATTACCATGGAGAAGTAGGGTCCGAGTGGTTTCTACGAGGTGCCGATTTTTGCGTTCGGCTACCCCGTTTTGTTGGGGTGTATGAGGGCAAGATGTTTGGTGCAAAATACCATTGGATGACATAAATGTTTGAAATTGTTGGGATAAATATTCACGTGCATTGTCACTTCTTAAGGTACGAATAGACAAACCAAATTGGGTTCTTATTTCTCGATAAAATTGTTCAAAAATGGAAAACAATTCAGATCTATTCTTCATTAAAAATAACCACGTGCAACGTGAAAAATCATCAATAAAGGTGATAAAGTACCTAGACTCAAGAGTAGAGACAGTACGCGAGGGACCCCAAACATCGGTGTGAACTAAAGCAAAAGGGGACGAAGCTCGTTTGTTGACTCGACAGGGAAATTGACTACGAGTGTGTTTCCCCAATTGGCACAACTCACAATGTAAATTAGATACCTTCGATAAATTTGGCACCAACTTATGTAATTTGGAAAGACTGGGATGACCTAACTGAGCATGGATAGTGAGTGGAGAATCTTTGGTTGAGCATGTCTGAGATGACAATGAAAGGTAGTAAAGGCCTTGAGACTCATATCTGACGCCAATCGTCTTTCCCGAACTCCGATCCTGCAGGGTAACATTATTATTAGTGAAGGTGATACTACAATCAAGAGAACGAGTTAAACGACTGACTGAAAGTAAATTAAATGGACAATTAGGTACATAGAGGAAAGAAGTAACAGATAGAGAAGGTAGAATTTGAACAGTACCAATCCCTTCGGATCGGGTTTGAGAACCATTGGCCGAAGTTATAGTAGGTAAGAAACCAGAGGTAGAGAGGGAAGAGAACAAATTTTTATTACCAGTAACATGATCAGACGCACCAGAATCAAGGACCCAAGGTCGAAGAGGAGATGATTGAGAGAGGCAAACAGATAAATTACCAGTGTGTGCTACCTTAGCAGTCGAATTTGAGTTCTGATAATTCTGATACCACCTGAGGAAATCATCGTAGTTTGGCGTAAAGTTCTGAGGAGTAGCCATGAGTATCTGAAGAGAGAAAATATCACGCGATCGAACGCTGGCCGGACGTGCTGTCACGTGCGTTTCAGGTGGCGGCGCTTGATGCCCACGCGCAGAAGTTTGCCAGAAGGTCGTTGAGAATAGCAACGACGATGGTAGCTATGCGGTTATGACCGGAGAATTTTGAAAAGTGAGGCAAACCAGAGTGGCAACACGGTTTGCAAAAAAAAATTTTAAAAATTTCTCACCGAAAGACAGTGGGTCAACCGGGTAAAGCACGGCGAAGAAAGAATTGCCTCTTAGCAGGCTCTAGATACCATGTTGAAATACAAGAGACTAAGAGACATTTGAATAAACCGTGTGTTTTGAAAAGCACTAAGGAGACATTATTATATATAAATAGAATACAAGTAATTACATGATATAGTCGATGTGGGATTAATCTATATACAAATATTCTCAACACTCTCTCTCTCTCTCTCTCTCTCTCTCTCTCTCTCTCTCTCTCTCTCTCTCTCTCTCTATATATATATATATATATATATATATATATATATATATATATATATATATATATATATATATATATATATATATATATATATATATATATATATATATATATATATATATATATATTTACACATATCAACAGGTTCTAAGGATTGGAATCAAGGCATTTTAGTTTTCATCAATCAAGGAAGAGAAGTTAGCTTTTAGATCAATGAGCAAGAAGGTATCCTCAACACTATGGCTTTCTCAAGATCCAAGGTCCTCACGCACCTCAAAGTGTTTCAACAAGATCACATGTTCACCTAGAAACTAGGGTTCCAAAGATATTAAGGGTGATCATAACTCCTATCTTGTGGCTCTAGATTAGGGTTTCTGGGCAAAGCAACATATGATGGAATTCTTAGTCAAGACATGTCTCTGTGGTTCAAAGTACACCTCAAGGCATCCATACAAGCATCTTGGTTCATCACAAGTCATGTCAAGAGCCTCCTAAGTGAATAGAGGAAGTTTTGGATTCATCTGGCCAAAAGTCAATTGGTGCCTTCACAAAAGTCACTCTCGGGATTCTAGGTCAAATATGAGCTTTTCAAGTCATCATCTATGATCTCTAGAAGTTTGATCAATATAAATTGAGTGGAATCATTAAATCAGGGCAAATTACCAAGATTAGGGTTAGAATATTTTCTAAGTCATGAAGAAACCCTAATTTGGTGCTGACTTGCCAAGGGCATAACTCCCAATCTAGACATCAATTTTCTTTGATCCAAAGATCAATTTGAAGAGATTTTCCCATACTACGACTTTGCCAATGAGGATGAATTCCAAAAAGTGCATGTATTTCAAGTTATGATAGCATAAAGTTGTGAAAAACAAGATTTTGGAACTTTATACTTAGAATTTTTTTTCTAATTATGGAATCCCAACTTGGAGGATGAGTTTTCAAGGCTTTCTTTCTCATGGTTCTAGGCTCCAATTCAAATTTCTTGCAACAAGAAAGTTGTTAGGAATCATTCAAGGTTTCCATTTATGCCAAGAACTCCTCAATTGGATCAACACAACTTAGGATATATGGTTCCAAAGTTAGGATGTTCAAGTTGTCAAATTTTTGTGGTCAACTTCAAGACCATTTTGCACATGGTTCTAAGCTTCAAATCAATTTATTTTCAACATGAAGATTGTTCATCTTATTCTAATATTTAGGTTGATACCAAGATCTCTTCAATTAGATCAATCAATCTCAAGTAATGGTCTTTCAAAGATAGGGTTTCAAAGGTCAAAAGTTCATAACTTAGAAAATTTTCTAAGTTTGCTTGGGACAGTTTTTGCATCCAAATTCATCTCATTATTTCCTATGGTTCCAAGCCTTATTTCATCTTGATTTGAACATGAGAGTTGTTCATTATCTTCCCTATTATTCATTGAGCCAAAGAACTCGTCATTTGAAGCAACATTCATCAAGTTATGATGATTCAAAGTAGGCAATGTGAAGTTGATTCAAGATGCATCCACATGTGTATTCTTGGAAAACTCTTGACATGTTCATGTAGAAACCTTTGCACCTATAATTCATGTGCATCATGCCTTACCAAAGCATCACTAAACTTTTCCATATCAAGCGAAACATTCTCCTTTCATCACTTGTACCATTTTTGAACTTTTTGCCAAAAGTGGAATGGAACCAAACTTGCACCACAAGGATGTTCACTCCACTCTCTACCATTCTGATTCTCCTATCTCTCTCTCTCTCTCTCTCTCTCTCTCTCTCTCTCTCTCTCTATCTATCTATCTCTCTCTCTCTCTCTCTCTCTCTCTCTCTCTCTCTCTCTCTCTCTCTCTCTCTCTCTCTCTCTCTCTCTCTCTCTCTCTCTCTCTCTCTCCACACAAAGCAAACAATTCCACCTCAATTAAAGAGGCTCGTGCCACTCTCTTTCTTAACTCCATTTTTCAAAATTTTATGAACCACTAACCACAAGCCTTAAACATAGTAAAACCTATTTTAACAACTCAATGACCCTATATATAAACTAAAGAAACCCTAGAAAGAGAGACGCCTCATTCTGCAGCCAAAGGAAAGAAAAATTCTCTCTCACTCTCAAAAAATATTTTCCTTCGAATCTCCATTTACAAACCTATTTCATCATTTGTTGACCATTGTTCGAATTGCAGTAAAGCGACAAGAAGCAAAAATTTAGTTTTGAAGGAATTTCTTCCGGGATTTATATTGTCTCCATAGGGATCGATTTAAGGGAAATAACATTTTTCAACGGTCTCTACATTTCTAAGCTTCTTGTGAAAATTTGGTTAAAAAATTCATGTTACCATAAATAAAGGCAGAAAATATAAAGATGGAAAATATAAAGTAAAGACTAAAAATATAAACGGAGCTTTGTTGGGATTGGATCTCATCAATTAATAACACATTCATTCTTCTAATCATGTCAAACACAACTCAATCATCCATCTAATATCCTCACGTATCACCCACAACAGAGGTTATATCTAACGCAACGCCAAGAAAACAACCGTATTGTCTCATTGGTGATGTCTCACGCAACTCAACAACATAGAGCATTAAGAACTGATACTCACGCAAATGATAAGCCAATAAGTAATCATCCTAGATCCAGATCTAAAAAATATATGTCTATAGCGGTTCAAATCCAAGATAAACAGGTAAACAAAGATTACACCCATATCAGATAAATGACTGCTTCATGTTAAATGCAATTATCAGAATGAGTACATACACTTAACACTTTTTACATGCATTCAACTAATCTTCCAAGTGGATGTGAACATCATTCTTCATCACTATCATCACGCATCCTTGCAATACCGTTTGTCAAGCGTTATCACGGTCTTTACCATATTGATCCTACTCATGCTACTTAATCAACACAATAAAATATAAATTATGCAAATGAATATCAACTTACAAAACCATGTCAAAAAATTTCTCATTGATAGATTCAAATCTAAGATCAAAGATTTGAAATGAGTTTTATCTAGACCCACAAATAAGCAATCAAAGACAATCAACAATAGAGAATCAAAACTAGTTCACAAACATATATTAGATGAAATACATAAGGTATCAAAAGATTACATCCAATACCCAACAAGAGATTGAAGATCTTACCTTCTCCCTCTTAGGATTTGTGTTTCTCTCTCTAGAATATACTTGGAATGAAGAGAGATAAAGTTTTGATGTGAAAAATATAACATCCTTTTTCTAAAAAGCAAGAAAAGTACTTATATAGTATTTATAAAATATGTCATGTTTGCACTGCAAACAACCTATTCGCCTAGCGAAGTCCCTTTTTTGGTACTTGAAGTGCCTCAAGAACAGTTAAACTACCCTTGGAAAATATCTGAGTTCGTCGTGCGAACAATTCTTTGCACTATAAACTACCTCGCTATAAGTTCGCACAACAAACTTTGGGTCCTTTAGCTACTGACTTCCAAGGTTTCCTCCTGGCTGGGACCTCGCTGATACTTCGCCCAGTGAACATTCCCTGGCTGCTCGCTACTGTTCACCCAACGAACATTGCAGAATCTTCACATTTCTTTGGCTTCCTTGTCCACTCTTTTGTGTCTTACTCATTGATATTTTATGCCTAATTTCTGCACAATAACACACAAATCAAAGTAACCAAAGATATTTGCAATATAATTAAAGAATCACACAAGAACATGAATTAAATCTATGAAAACTTGAGAATTGAGTTGAAACGTGGCAAGAAAGATGGTTTATTTTAAGTTAAAATTTGCACTTAACAACTACCATCATTCCTCTAGAAGCTCAAGGAAGTAGAAAGGAAAGGTTTAGTGGAGCTTTTAGCAAGGATCAGAAGCTAAAGAACCATCCACCATAGGCAACTTTTCATCAACCTTGCTCTATCATGCTATACATGTTTTGAAGTTGTTTTCGACTTTGTGAGATCCTGAGCTTGTGTAGATTACACCCATGTGCCTGTTGTCTTGTTTTTTTAAAGTTACATAATGTGTGTTTGATTTTCGTGGCCGGTTTTAGTGTGTTTAGAGGTTTCAAATGAAGAAAATAACACCAAAAATGAGACATGCATGGAAAAACGAGTGAGGTGGTGTCTTTATTTTAATGTTTTTGTGACGTTTTCAGTCAGCTCCAACGAGGTCATGCTTGAGAAGATGACCGGAGCCCTAGTTCTGACGTCTGATGTGTTATATTTTTGACCTGTTGAATTGGATGATGTGTCTGCTTACATGGCGCTTGTGTGGTGCTGACTGTTTAATGAAGTCCACGCGTGTTTTGGTTCTTTTTGTTTCTGAATATTAAAATGGATTGGGCTTTGTGTGATTTTGATTTCAACACCCCCCAGATTCTGGCCCAACACGTACATTAACTTACCACTAGTTCATTTGCTTTTCTAATTCATACCCCTTCCACTTTTTCTTTTCCTTTTTATTTTTATTTTTTTCCCATTTTATTTTCATTTTGTTTTTTGTTTTCCTTTTATGATAAAAATACAAAAAATTAGTTTTTAGACATTTTGGTGTATCTAAAATTTTATCACATTTTTATTTTCATTTTAAAAATCATTTTCCTATTTTATTTTTAGGGTTTTGCTATTTCCTATTTCCTATTTCCTATTTTATTTTTAGGTGTTTAAACACCTTTTCTTGAGCCATTTTTTTGCAATCTTTTGACACATGATGTGATGATGTTTAAGTACTTTTTATGGACTTTGATGATGCTAATTTGTATGTTTTTCATTTGATTATTTGTGACCCTCGGTTTATGCTCGACTAGTAGGATACCTTAAGCTTTTTGGTTGATTTTGTGTATGCTCTTGTGCCTTTCCTCTAGAGACCTTTTACACACAAAAACTTGAGTCCATAAACATGGGTTTGAGCTTTTAATTTGAATTTATTTGATCATTTTTCTATTTTTGAATGTTGCTTCAAATTGATGATGTTTTGGTCATGATATTTACATATTTTGACCTAGTTCGTGAGCATTGTTTCTTGTATGGATTCTTTTGATGCTTGTTGATATAAATTGACTTGAAAAGTCATGTGCGAGCTTATGACCTCATTTGATTAAATGTGTATTGCTTTCCTTTTGAATTCATTTACTTGTATTTGGATGTTTGAGTTCTTTTATGGTTGATATGGATTGATGCATGCCTAGTGCTTTGCTCATGTTTTGAGTTTGATTCTTATAGAGATTCTTTGATGTCTTAGTGTTGTGTATGTTTTTAAATGCTTGGTTTTTTTTATCTTACCTACCATGTTCACATGCCCTAATTACATAGGCTTGATCATTGTTGCTTTGTTTTCATGAAATAAGTGTTTACATGTGCCTAGCCTTTGCTTTGACTCATGATGAATGCTCTTGTGCACCTTTCTTCATCTTTAGAATCTATTGAACATGATATGATGTAGGTTCTAACCTCTCTTGTTTTTCGTCTTGCTTGATTCACATTGTCTTGGTTTGTTTATTGTTGATATGTGGTTAGCTTTTCAAGGCATGTATGCTTGTACATTAATCATTTGACTTTGCTTAAATGTTTGAGTTGTGTTGTGTGGCTTATTTGAGCATGTTTAGATAATTTAAATGTGTATGAATGTTCACTTGTATGCCTATTTGTTGCTTTTTAAGTTGGAAACATGTTTTATCTTGCATACTTGTTTGTTTCCTCTTGCTTGGTTTGATTGAGTTTTCTTGCTTTGGTTGCTTAAAATGAATTCTTGATGACTTATTTCTTTCATAATTGATGCATTTATCTTACCTCCTTCATACTTTAAATCTCATTTACCCCCTAGTAGGAATTATGTATCCCTCTCCCAAATTACAATGTAATAGTCTAGTTATTTTTGTTTCTTATCTTTTCTTGCTTGCTTATTAAAAAAGGTAAAATGAACTAGGCTAGAACACCATTTCAAAATAAAGAACAAACAAGGCTTGATCCAATGTCAAGTCATTTTTCAAACTCATTTAACTTGGTTTACACCTTAGGGTTTCTCTCCCCCTCTCTTTTAATTTTCTTCTCTTATCTCTTCCATTAACACCCCACACTAACCTTGTATGTATTCACCCTTGTAAGTCAATTGCTTTGTGCATCGCCATCAACCTACCTTGCTCTATTCACCACCCTTTCTTTATAAAACCTTTTCTCTATTTTCTTTGTCTCCTTGAGTCTAAAAACCCTGGTCTTGTACCAAGTGCATTTTCAAACTCCTTCCTAATAAACTTGGATGGTTGTGGTGTGTTTAGGCGAAGGCCTTGTCCTATCTCGAGTGCTTGACACTACCTTTAAGGTTCACTGTCATAAAGTACTTACCATTCAAAATTAAAACACCTTAAATAAGAGAATAAGGTTCTCTTTGTATTAAACTAAAGAGAGAGGATTAGGTGGAGACTTCTTCCTCTCTGAGTATTAGGATGCTCACTTTAGAGTGTGTGGTCTCGATACTCGTCTTTTAATATGAAGACGTGACTATATTTGCGACACCATTTTCATAATAAATCTTTTGAGATAAAGAATTGGGTACTACCCGCAAGGGGTTCCTACCCAAAGACTTATCTCACCCCTAAAATTAACTTCAAAAAATCAAATGAGACATCTTTCCTTGATTGCAAAAACTAAACCTTTTCAAAAAGTGCATGTTACATTCGTTCTACCGTAAACAGGTAACGCATAAGACTCCACGAGCAAGCTGCAAAACACCTAACTGCTAGAATACGAACGATATCATCGTCTATAAAAAACACAAACAAACTGTAATCCGAACTACAGATGCTCTGATTCTTCACTTCTTTTAAGTGAAGATACATAGGTATAAGGGCCCCAATCCTTGGCGAGCACCATTTTCATTTCTTCACCCGTAGTCCTTCGAACTACGTTGACTCTAACTTTCCCATTGCACAAGAGAATACGTAGGCATAGGACTATGAAGTCCTATCGAGTCTCCTTTTATTTCCACCCTTTTCTTTTTTCATTTATTCTTTTCTTTATCTTTGTTTCCAACCCTTCTCTCTCACTCTTAGAACACTCTTAATCCTTTAGCAAACATCCTTACACATAAGTCAAGTGAATGGTTCCCATCGAGTACGATGGATGCGAGGGGGTGTTAATACCTTCCCCTTGGATAAATAGCTTTCGAACCCATAATTTGGTTGCGAGACCATTTATCCTTTTCTTCTTGGGGTTTTCTCGATGTTTTCCCTTCCCCTTTTGGGATAAATAAAGTTTGATGGCAAATCTCTATTTCTTCCTTTTCGCCTCAACGTCTTTGCATTTTTCGAGTAGCGAAAGGGTAGAGTTCCTTTTCCTTTTATTGAATCCCATTTTTTTTAGAGTGCTTGATAATAAATTATTAGGATTTCCTATAATGATTGAATGCAAAAAAGGATTTTAATGATAATGATGATATGAATGTTTTGAGGTTTAAGGATTACAGGAAATCTTAATTATCTATTGTCAAGCACTGGGAGAAAAATGGAATTTAATAGAATAAAAAGGAATTATACCTAAGCACAAAGAGAAGAAAGGGAATAATAAACTCGTATCCAAAACTTGGAAGCTGAAAACCAAAGTCTTGTCAATGCCCTTCGAGAATTCATAGTTCTAACTATGGATTCACTACTACAAAGAAGAGCTGCTGAAGGACTACTTGACAGACGCTCGTCTGAATGGAGGAGGGCCTATGAAGAGGTAGTCGGACTTAAGAGGAAGATGAAACTCATTGAAGAAGCTTATGAAGAGATGAGAGAATTGGGCACTTATATGGAGGAACATAATCAAGCAATGGCTGGCACAATTGAGGAAGACAAGGCCATCATGATGGAGCTTCAAAAGAAGATTGAATATCATAGGGAAGAGTACATGAATTTGGTCATACTATCTAATGAGCTAATTAATGAGATACCCCGAAGTTTGAAGGTGGCTGAAGACATGATGGACATATTCAAGCCTCTGAAGGAGATCTATGACTTCATCAATTTGTGTCGTCATAAGGTGGATGGTTTTAGTGCTAGGATTAGGAAACGATGTTAGAATATTTCTATTGAAATGGTTTTAATTCGCGTGTTTCCCTTTCAGAAACTATGAACAAGTTTTGGATTTTCTATGTTATTTTCTTCAAAACTTATGGAATAAATGAAGTATTTGGATTTCTAACATTCTTAGCTTTCTTGCAATCAATAAATGATTAAGATTCCTCTAAAAAAACATTTTTTGCATACATATTCAAGCATTCATTCATCAACATGCACAAAAATCATTTTCTCTCATCTTCCTCAAAATCACCAAACGAGACAACCTGACTTTCGAACCCTAAGTCTTATACTTATTTATAGGTTTTATCAGTATTTTTATGTTTCTTAGGAACAAATAAAGGATGATTGTGACTTTGTATTTTTCCAACCGCGACAGCTGACGACTTTGTTGAGGAGTCATCCCTAAAGAGAGTACATCCTTCCTTTTGGTTCTAGGGTTGTTTATGGATTATGAATATAAAAGAACCTTTCTTATGAAACAGAAAAGAAGAGTCGATTTTTGACAGTGTCTGATACCCTGTCTATATTACCATTTTGCATTTGTTTGTTTCTACATAAATTTTAATTAATTAATTAATTAATAATTCCTATCTCAATTTAATAAAGTATGAGACTGATAGACAATAATTTATAGGAATATTTGTGCATTTGGTTTTAACATTTGAGCAAGTTTTAATTAGTCACTCGAAATACATATTTTAAAATTCTATCTTCAATATTTAAGATTCTATCATTTAAGTCTTAGGATATCCATGTGGGATAAATATGCTCGTGGATATTGCCAAGTGAATAAGAATATTTAATTTATATGTTTTTTTTACTCATCAATATTAATTAATTTAAACATTTTTTTAGAGGATTAAAAATTAAAACATGATCTAACGTTAGTTGATTCAACAGAGATTGACACTAAATTTAATAGGGAAGCTTATGGTTCGACCCCAACATCTGTGATTAAGAGGAGTTGGAACTACTTGATGTTAGAACAAAATTTTGAATCGGATTAATCGGTTCAGTGGACCAAATCCTGATGGTGAAGAAAAAGTAAAACATGAAAAGGGAGAATATGGAAATTAAGGTTGAAATAAAAATTTGCTATGGAATTTTACTCATGATCTAACTTTAAATTGACTATTTTTTAGTGATTACTTTTAAATAAAAGAGAAATTAAAAAGAAATAATGATAAAGGGGGAGTGTTGGTAGTGATGCATTTCTATTTTTTATGATGGTTGTAAATGTTAAAAATATGGTTGGATTTAACTCAATCTTATAAAATCGACTTGTAGGATGAAGATTGACCTCACTTATAAGTACATGTTTAAATTATATATTGTCTGATGTGAGACTTTTAACATATTTTCTCATGCCTGGAACTTGACATCTAGAGCGTGTAAATAAATAGTGGGTGGCCGAATAGCAGAAATGTGATAGCAGGTGATTCATCAGATCTTAAACTAAGTTCTAATACCATGTTAAGAAATATGGTTGGACATAACTCAACCATACAAACCGACTTGTATGATGAGAATCACTTCTAATTATAAGCACGTGTTTTGATGGAATAAGAAACCACAAGTTTGGTGAAATAATGATGGAGAAACTTTGAATGTGGAGAGTGAAAGAGGGGAATTATGTGTGTGTGTGTGTGTGTGTGTGTGTGTGTGTGTGTGTGTGTGTGTGTGTGTGTTTGAGAGAGAGAGAGAGAGAGAGAGAATTGAAGTTGAGAAGTTATATTGCATTAACTTAAGATGAATGTGCATCCTAAACACTTATATATGAGATACAATACAATTCGAGACTGCATTGACCAAGTAAAATAAAAGAAAAAACAAAATATCATGCTTTTAATCGGTTACACTAAAGTGGGAAATTGGTTATGCGTGACACTGAATTGAATTGGAATTAAATCAGCTTTAGTGGTAATTGTAACGCTCCAATTTAGAACTATCGATTATTTTACTTATTTATTTAACTTAATTAGTGTGAAATTAATTAAATAATTATTGTGTGAATTATTTATGAATTGGTGTATTTTATTTGATTATAATATGTGGGGTGTAGAGGTTAGTTGGAATAAGTTAGAATTATTTATGATTATCTTGGTGATCCGCTGTCACACACGAGTCAAAAACGAGTTTAGAAAAAGTAGTAACAGGAAGCGACACTCGAATGTCATATCACAAGGACTCTTGGCAAAATTAACCAACTAAGTAAAAGATTTAGGGGGTTCAGTTCGATTAAGAAAATAGGGAAAATAATTGATTTCAAATAAGCTAAAACGAATCAACCTATTGTTCAGTTTTCTAACCTATCATCGGTAATTATAAATCCAAAACCCTAAGCGGATTCTAAATCCTTTTCAATTATAATATCAATCAAAAATTCCAATTGATACTACAATATATTCCTAATTTTTGAATTAAGCAGACGGACGAGTTATAACAATCGTGAATTAATTAAACACGGTAAAACAAACGCGATTAAGGTATAAGAACATACAATCATAAAAAAAAAAAACAACTCTAAGAGAATTCGAATTAAGAAAATGAGATATCAAAGAGAAGAATTGAAAGGGAAAAGAAATTGGATTGAAATTATAGAACCTCAAAGTTTTTTCGGAAACATGAACAGTAGATTGATCCTTGGTGATTAGTTCTCCATGAATCGTACAAAAACTTTAGAAAAAATTTGGGAACCGTAGAATGAGAGAGTGTGAACGGTACCAAGGCTATCTCTCTTAAAGAAAATAAGGATTCCCCTTCTAATTCTAATCGGGTCGAAAAAACCTAAAAGCTGGCTTAAAACTAGTTATTCTATAAGGTCTGAAACTCAACGAACTATTTGACACTGCTTCACAGCGAATCAGCTTTTTACTTTAACACAAAACTTGTAGCTCTTTTTCTTAGCTTTCCAACGCCTGTCAGAACGTACAAAACGGTATCTTGTAGCTCAAGTTATGGTTTGCAGAGTGAACATGTACCAAATAACTGTTAATGTTGAAAATAAAATACGAATTTAAAATAAAGACAAAAATAAACTTAAACCTAAAAACACAGTAAAATAGAAAAATTAATAAAATAAACTAGAGAAATGCCTAAGTACAATAGTAGAAGAATGGGCATCAAAATGCACTGATCACTTGGTAATTAAACAATAGGAGTTTGTTTAATTAATTGAGTAAATAATATTGGAATAATAAAATAATGAGAAAAGGGGGAGTGTGTAGAGATTTTGAAGGCAAGGTGATAATTACAAGGTTAAGTTGAGGTTCGTATAGGGAAAACATAATTAGGAGGAATAGAGTTATTAGAAATAGGAGAGAAGTGGAGAGAAAGTCAGTTTGCAATACTACGTGAAAAATTTGGAAGAGAGAAGATAAGGGCTAGGGAAAGAGGGAGGAGAAAAAGAATTTAGGAGAAAAAGTTCAAGGATTCTTTCATCTTTTCTGGAATTTTTGAAATCTAAGTTAAGGGGGACATGTGCTTCTATAATGGGTGTTAAAGAATGGTGGATAGCTTGAGGGACCCTTAATCTCCTTAGTGTTAGGTGTTTTGATTCATAATTTTGAATTGGGATGTTATGATAAATTTCGCGTGCCTTATATATGTTTATTTATTCGGTTTTGATGATTGAACATATATCCACCATTGTTTCAATTTTGAAGGTTTTAGACATAATCTTAAAACAATAACTTGATGATTTAATTGTGTTAAAATTGTAAACTAATGGGAGCTGATGTTCGTGTTTGTGGTCGAAATCGTTTTAGCTATAACTTTTGATCCGTACATCTAAATCGAGTTTCGTTTGAAGCGTCGGATAGCTGAAATAGAGGGCTAAAATTTGTTTTAGGGATAAAACATATTTGGTTATGATTTCATGGATGTTTTTAGGGTTGAATAAAATGAAAATTGTTTTGGAAATTTTAGAAAAACGACTTTTTAGTAACGCTTTCGTGCACGGTTTTGATCATAACTTTCAAATCGTGAATCATTTTGGGTTGGGGTTTGAAGCGTTATAAAGTTGACACTCAGAGATATAACATGATAGTAATTGGTGAATTGTTTTAGTGTTATTCCTATGCCTACTGCATGGGTGAAGTTTTTTTTCATATGTTTGGTTAAGGAATTGTTGACTTATCCCGAAGATTTTAGGTCATAACTCTCATTTTGTAAGTTCGATTTAGATGTCGTTCAAAGTGTTGTAAACTTGACACATTGAACTACACATTATTAATGAGAGTTAGGATGATTTAAACTAGGATTATGTGTGTTCTATTGTTGTGGTTTCATGATGATGTTATGAACAATTTAACAAAACATTTAGTTTTCGTTGATGAAGAATTGTTGTGGTAAATTGCTAATATAATTTCAATTTGTTTAATTTTTGTATTTTGATGACATATGAGTTATGATGCATAGTTTCAATGTGAAACTACCATGTTTATGTTGTACAGAAAATTATGCGATTTGATGTGATATTGTTTGCGTTGTTACAATTGTTGTGATAATATTGATGTGATTATAAGATGAATTATTATACTTATAATGAAAACATGTTGAGTTGCGATACATGGTTTTGATGTGAAGCTATCATGTTGATGTTGTATAGGAAATTATGCGGTCTATGTGATATTGTTTATGTTGTTGAGTTGTTGTGATGATGCATACATTCATTCATGCATCATGAGTTGTTGTGTCATGGAAGAGGCGATTACAAGTTTTAATGTTGGTGACTGGTAATTGTCCCAAGCTTGATGTTATGGCTTGGAGCTCAATGTGAGGCTCATGGTTGCTGAGTGAAGCCCATGGGTTTGTAGTTGATTGGGACCCGAATCGTAATTGAAACCATTGTTGAAGTCGGTACCACATGCATATGATTCTGTTGATGTTGTTGAGAGTCACATTTGCATATTGATTGTGTATTTTTTGTGAAGTGCGTGGAACTTGAATACATGTGGTGTGGTGCACAATGGATTATGTTTAAACTGTATTATATTTAATATACTCTGATTATTTATGCACCATTAATTACTTGAATGTATTTCTTATACCTTTTACTTGAATGTTTCCTTTACATGGGCATCGTACAGATACTCTGGAGTAGCATTGCTGAAGTAAGTAGAAGATAGCTCTTGGGGTTACTTCTTTAGTTTATCGCTTTGACTAGTGATACCTTGCTCTAATCATGTAACAACGGGTTGAGGGATAAACGCTTGAATTGACTCTTATGTCATTTATGTTTTAATTCTAGACTATTTATGTTATTGAGATTTTCTAAGTTATTTTATGAACTATTTTTGCTTATGTTATGAAGTTAACGTTTATAAAACTAGATATCGTGAGTTACAATATTGTTGTTAATTGCTTTATTAATGATTTCATTGCAGTGACACATTAAATATCAGATAATATGGATGTCGTGTAAACATCCCAAGTACAGATCATATGAGTTGGATGTCGTGTAAACATCTCAGGTGCAAATGTATGTATTAAATTATTCTGTTGTAACCCGTGTTACGGAGAAAGTTATGTATTTGTTGTGTGTGACACATTGAAGTTATATTATGTTTGAATTAAATTTCATGATAATTTTATGTACAGGGCTAGGGTGTTACATAGTGGTATCAGAGCAGGTCGGTCTGACCAGGTTTTGTAATGTTGTTTGTTCCCTAGTATGCACATGTGTGTGAAACACTGTCGACGCTCATTTATTTTTCTAACCATTTGTTTGCACGGGCAGGTTTGAAACAAGTGGTGAGAAGCTTTGGCTTCTCTAAGGTGTTCCAGGTGTGGAGATATTTGTTCAGCACGCCATTGTTGAATGGGTGCAAGTGTTGTTGAGGTAAAGTTGTCTTCCGAGTCCGCGAGGAGCATATATTCAAGATTCATGTTCGTCAGTAGAGTGGATATGTCCTTGTAGGAAGATGATTAGGCACTCTTGGTGTTTTCTTCCTTGAGAGTGGAGGGAGATGTTGTGTCTAGTGGTTTGCCTTTGTTGTGAGTTTCTTGACATTTTCCTGTAGATGTTTGTGATTTTCCGCCAGAGCGTAAATTTGAGTTATTATAGATTTGGTACTAGGTACGATTCTGGTGTCAACGACTCCATATAAAATGTCTACTTCAGAGTTGAACGAGCTGAAGAAATAGTTAGAAGAGTTACTTGAGAAGAAATTTGTACAACCAAGTGTTTCTCCTTGGGGTGTGCCAGTATTGTTAGTAAAGAAGAAAGATGTTAGATGCCAAACTTTGCTTATTTGGTCTATCAAATGTTGGCATTTTTCACTCCTTTTGTCAAGAAAGTATTCAAAATCGCTCTTGCTTTGGTTAGTTTGCAACATTATGTGAAAGTATCTTGGTACCTTTGATTTTTTATTATTGTGCAGGAAATTGGCATGAAAGAGTGAGAATTAAGGCACAAGAAAGATGGCAAAGAAACCAAGACAACAAACAAACAACAACAAGTTTGCTAGGCGAACTTGCCAGCGAAGCTCCCTCCAAAACTTCACAAAGTTCGCTAGGCGAACTATGTAGCGAAGGCCAGGAATCAATACACTATTCACAACAGAATGGAAAGGGCCCTAAACTCGCTAGGCGAGGGAGGCAGTGAAGATCTCACTAGGTGAAGAGGTAGCGAGTAGCCAGTGAACACTCCCTGACTTGAGACAGAGGCGAAAGGGCCATAAACTCGCTAGGCGAAGTTCACAGCGAAGGCTTCGCTAGGCAAAGGATTTCTCGCCTAGCGAATATTTGGAAATATCTCAGGGGAGGTTTAACTGTTCAGAGGCACCTCAGGTGCTTAATTTGTTGTTCGCTAGGCGAACATGACAGATTCTGAATGTACTATATAAGTATTTATATTGCTTTTTAGGTCATAATCTATTATGTAACATTTTGCTACATCAGAACTTATCTCTCTTCATTTATTTTAGAGAGAGAAACATAAAACCCTAAGAGGGAGGAGGTAAGATCTTTGATCTCTTGTTGGGGTTTGGATGTAATCTTTTGATACCTTATGTATTTCATCTAATTTATGTTTGTGAACTAGTTTGGATTCTCTATTGATTGATTATCTTTGATTGCTTATTTGTGGGTCTTGACAAAACCTTTTCACATCTTTGATCTCAGATTTTCTTCTATCAATGAACAAACTTTTGACATGGTTTTGTAAATTGATATTCATTGTATCCTCTTTGGTATTGTGTTGATTAAGTAGCATGGGTATCATGAATAGGATCAATATGATATTATGTGGGTGCGTGATAATAGTGATGAAGAACGATGTTCGCAACCATTTGGCAGATTAGATTAATACATGTAAAAAGGGTTAAGCGTGTGTACGTATTTTGATCATTGTATTTTATTCAAAACAATCGTTTATCCGATATTGGTGTCGTCTTTGCTTACCTGTTTATCTTTGATTTGAACCGTGATAGAGATATACTCTTCAGACCTGGATCTAGGATGATTACCTGTTAGGTCTTAAATGCTAGAGATAGGTTTAGGCTTAGCATTTGCATGAGTATCAGTTCGTAATGCTCCGTGTTGTGTTTTTGTTGGATGAGAGATCACCAATGAGACAACATGGTTGTTCTTTCGATGATGCATTAGAGATAAGCATTGTTGTGGGTGATACGTAAGGGTATTAGACGAATGATTGCGTTGTGTTTAATTTGATCAGAAGAATGCATGTGTTATCAATTGATGAGATCCAATCCCAACAAGGCTCCGTTTATATTTCAGTTTTTACTTTATATTTTCTGTCTTTATATTTTATGTTTTTATCCATGGTTCCTTAAACTTTTTAAACCAAAACTTTTGAACAATAGGCTTAGAAATATGGAGGCTGTTGAACGGCGTTCGTATCATTGATCCCTGTGAAGACGAAAAAACTGGGTACTTAATATTTTTTGCTTGCTGCTTTACCGCTTCAACAAAAGACAATAACATGTGGTTATGTGTTGACTATCGATAGATGAACAATGTGATGATTAAGAATAAATATCCTCTTCCGAGAATCGATGATTAGATGGATCAATTGGTCGGTACTCGTATTTTAAATAAAATAGATTTGCGGTTGGGTTACCATCAAATTAGAGTAAGACCAGAAGATATTCCAAAGACTGTGTCCAGAACAAGATATTGTCACTATGAATATTCTATAATGTTGTTTGGAGTGTCTAATACGCTTGCAGTTTTCGTAGAGTACATGAACGGAATTTTCCATCTATAATTAGATTAGTTTGTTGTGGTGTTTATCGAGGATATTCTTGTATATTTAAAATCTAATGAAGAGCATAAGGAACATCTAAAGGTGGTACTATAGACATTGAAAGATAATGAGTTATATGCCAAGTTATCCAAGTGTGAATTCTAGTTGGAGAAAGTGAGTTTTCTCAAGCACATGATTTCTAGTAGTTGTATTGATGTTGATCTATCGAAGGTTAATGTTGTGTTGCAGGGGGAGACTCTAAATTCTGTTACTGAGATTATAAGTTTCATTGGGTTAGCTAGTTATTATCGCAGGTTCATAGAAGGTTTTTAGAAGTTGTCAATGTCTTTGACTCAATTGACTCGAAAGGGTCAGGCTTATGTGTGAGGTGTTGCTTGTGAAGAGAGTTTTGTAGAGCTCAAGAAGAAATTGACGATTGCTTCAGTTTGATTCTGTCGAATCCGATTGAACCTTTTATAGTATATTGTGATTCTTCAAAGAGGGCTCTATGGGAGTTACTGATGTAGAACGGGCAGGTGGTTGCTTACGCTTATAGACAATTAAAAGTTCGTGAGAGGAATTATCCCACACATGACTTAAAGTTAACAGTTGTTTTGTTTGTACTTAAAATTTTGAGACATTACCTTTTTTGTTCCATATTTGAAGTGTTTAATGATCACAAGAGTTTGAAATATTTGTTTGATCAGAAGAAATTGAATGTAAGGCAGAGGAGAGGCTCGAGTTCTAGAAGATTATGATTTTGGTATAGATTACCATTCGGGTAAAGCGAATGTGGTAGCTGATGTGTTGAGCAGGAAGTCTTTGCATATATGTCAATGCTTATGGTTCGAGAATTGGAGTTGTTGGAACAATTATGAGATATGAGTTTAGTATGCGAAGAAACTCCTGCTAATATGAAATTAGGTATGTTGAAGGTGACTAGTTGTATTCTGGAAGAAATTACAGAGGGTCGGGAGTATAACTTAGGGTTGATGAAACGTTGGGTGTTGATCAATAAAGGAGAAGGTGGAGAGCTCGGGGTTGATGAAAGTGGTGTGATGACATTCAGAGATAGAGTTTGTGCTCCATGTGTTCCAGAACTTAAGAAGAGTATTCTTGAGGAAGGAAATCAAAGTGGTCTAAGTATTCATCCTAGTGCCACAAAGATGTATCAAGACTTGAAGAAGTTGTTTCGGTGGCCCGGTATGAAGAAAGAAGTCGTTGAGTTTTTTTATGCTGGTTTGACTTATCATAAGTCAATGATTGAACATCAGAAGTCGTTGGGTCTGATGTAATTGTTGAGTATTTTAAATAGAGATGGGACAACATTTCAATGGATTTTATGTCAGGTTTGCCCAAGATTGCTAAGGGCAATAATTTGATTTGGGTGATAGTGGATAGATTGACTAAATCGGATCAGCTCCTACCGATGAAGATTAATCATTCCTTGCAGAGGTTAACCGAGTTATATATTGAAGAGATTATGAGACTGCATTGTATACCTTCGAGTATTGTATCGGATGGGGATCCGAGGTTTACATCAAGGTTCTAGGAGAGTTTGCAGAAGTCTTTGGGTACAAAGTTGAAATTGAGTTCTGCTTATCATCCACAGATGAACAGTCAAACAAAAAGGACTATCCAATCTTTGGAGGATCTGCTGAGGGTTTGGATTCTAGAACAAGGTGGTGATTGGGCTAGCTACTTGCCATTGATTGAGTTTACCTACAATAACAGTTTTCATTCTAGCATTAGAATGACATCGTATGGGGCATTGTATGGTAGGAAATGTAAGACTCCTTTGTGTTGGTATGAAAATCTAAAACTTCATTTTTCTTGTGTAAGGGGGTTTGTCAGTTTAGCTTTCTATAAGCTCTCAAGAATTATTGAATACTCTTAAGATCAATTTTTTAGGAGAGGAGTATGTCACTTCATTAAGACAAGACCTCTATAAATCTCTGGTGTTACCTCTCTTTCCTTAACTTTTACTTATTTTCTTTATCCTTAATTTCTGCTACATATCCAAACTTTTTCATTAGAAATGTTTTCAAACTCTAGAAAATAATTTTTTTAAAGTATCACTTTCAAACCTACATAATCCCCTGCACCGCCGCCGCCTCCTCTTATGTATTGAGGCACATGTTCAACAATTAACTCCTCATAGAGCCTCTTCTGACACCGTTGTGGTGACAATATAAAAATCAATTGGTTTCCTGTCATCATTGTGATATGTCACTTTGAGGTGGATTGGGGAGGTCAACATGTCCAACGTTGCCAACAATGATCTTCCAACGATGTCGTTTAAAGCAATTTTACACGGAACTACCACGAAACAGAGAGTTACCCTCTTTTCATATTCTCCTTCTCTGAGTGACTACGAAAAATATGTTGCTCCGCAGGGGCGAGTAATAGAACTTCTAAATGCGAGGAGACTTTAGAAAATATTTGATACTATGTTTTTGTTTCTAGACTATGATTTTGTGTTAAGTTTTAAATTCAGTTTCGTTTTTTCTTTTATGTACTCGTACAATGGTTTGCTTATTTTCATTCAAGTTATGACTTTTCCTATGATAATTGTTTATGCTTGTTGTGTGCTATGCATGATTGTTTGTTATTATCTTTGCATGCTCCTCTTCCTTTTTGCTAATGACAAAGGGGGAGAAGGATTGTGGTTCTAACATTTTCCTGTGTAGAAAAAGTGTTATCTCTCTTGAATTTAGGGGGAGAAATGTTTTAAAACCAAGTATCAAGCAAGATTTTCAAAGAAACGGTTGTCATCATCAAAAAGGGGGAGATTGTAGAATCAAGACTCAAAAGCCTCTATTGTTTTGATGAAGACAACTCATATCAGCTTAGCTCGCAAGATACTATATACCCGTGCGGGTATATACACTAAAGATAAAATCTGAAGCATCTCTATTCTGAATTCTTCACAAAAAGCAAGAGGTGCAAGCATATCATCAAGAATACATTATCAAGATCAAGGCAAAGTCATTTACCAATATTGGATCAAGTTTCATCTATCAAGTTTCAAGTGGTGTTGAAGATTCAAGACACGGTACAATATTGTTTACTTAGAATTATGTATGCAAGTGTTCTTTGATCTCACTTCACTACACCACTAACTGAAACCATTTTAAAACTATTTTAAAATACTCTTGAATTTTTAAATTAAGTATTTTTGGAAAAACTTTCAGTGTTAACCGATTAACCTGTGGGGTTAACCGATTAACACAAGTTAAAATTATGATTTTGGGAATTTCTTACAGTGTTAACTGATTAACCATATAGGTTAACCGATTAACACATGTAAAATTTGAATTTTTTATACGTTGGAAATGTGTTAACCGATTAACCCATTTGGTTAACCGATTAACACTGAAGCAACAGCCAAAAATAGCATCTGTTCATGGAGAATTGCATTGCTCTATGATTTTCTTACTGGCTATTTTTCTGTCCCATAATCATACCTTTTTGAAAAGGTTTTTCACTCTTATAAATTGATTTCAGTTTTCAAAATCAAATTAACCTTCAAGAAACAAATTTCAAATATTACTCATTATCTTCAACCTTTTTGGATTTTCAAAAGTGTTCAAATCAGAATTTTGAAACAAGCCATTGAAATACACTTTCAGATTCTTACAGCTTGCTTTCACAATAAAGAACACTTGTATAATTTCTGAGTAATCTTTGTTTCAAGAAGAAGATCAATATTTCATATTGATATACATTCAACTGCCACTTATATACAAAATTCAGAATTGACTACAACTTATTCTTAGAATTATAAAAGATAAGTTTGTAGGGTTTTTCTTGTGATCCGGATTGTGGATACAAGAGGTCCTTGTGTGAGATATTCATTCTCGGTAGGACTTAAATATTGTGTAAATCCAAGAAGGGTCTTCTTGGTTGTTAGGATTGTCTTTTGTAGAAATCTAACATTGATAGTAAAATTCTCTTTCATGTTGAAAGGGGAGTGGAGTACTCTCAGATTGTGAGGGGAACCACTATAAATCGATGTGTCCTTTTACCTTCTGCACTTTACTGCTTTTTATCATCTAGAAGAAAAATCCAAGAATCATAAAAATCGGAAAAAGTGTCTAAGAGCCTAATTCACCCTCCCCCCCCCCCCCCCCCCTCTCTTAGGCATACATATAACTTACAAGCTACTTGCCATTGATTGAGTTTACCTACAATAACAGTTTTCATTCTAGCATTAGAATGACATCGTATGAGACATTGTATGGTAGGAAATGTAGGACTCCTTTGTGTTGGTATGAAAATCTAAAAATTCATTTTCCTTGTGTAAGGGGGTTTGTCAGTTTAGCTTTCTATAAGCTCACAAGAATTATTGAATACTCTTAAGATCAATTTTTTGGGAGAGTAGTATGTCACTTCATTAAGACAAGACCTCTATAAATCTCTGTTGTTACCTCTCTTTCCTTAACTTTTACTTATTTTCTTTATCCTTAATTTCTGCTACATATCCAAACTTTTTTATTAGAAATGTTTTCAAATTTTAGAAAATAATATTTTTAAAGTATCACTTTTCAAACCTACATAATCCCCTGCACCGTCGCCGCCTCCTCTTATGTATTGAGGCACATGTTCAACAATTAACTCCTCATAGAGCCTCTTCTGACACCGTTGTGGTGTCAGTATAAAACACAATTGGTTTCCTGTCATCATTGTGATATGTCACTTTGAGGTGGATTGGGGAGGTCAACGCGTCCAACGTTGCCAACAATGATCTTCCACCGATGTCGTTTAAAGCACTTTTACACGGAACTACCACGAAACAGAGAGTTACCCTCTTTTCATATTCTCCTTCTCTGAGTGACTACGAAAAATATGTTACTCCGCAAGGGCGAGTTATAGAACTTCTGAATGCGAGGAGACTTTTGTTATTGCGCGAATCCATATCTTATTGAAGGAGTCCTAGCTTCACATGTGTTTCAACGTAAAAGATGTTACATGAACTTTAATCATCTACAAGGAGACCAAATATGGTGTGATTTGCTACGGTAGTTGTTATGATCAACGGTAGCGCAGCGTTAGCGATTCCATCTACCTTATCATGATCCCGAAATCCTAGCATCATACTATCTTCATTTCATGATTTGGTGTCAGTTGTTATTTGGAGGAGATTTTACAGTAGATGATCTTCGTCATACAACACTTTTCTACAAATTTCATCCTTGACAACGGTTCACAGCGTCATGAAAACGAAAGATTCTACGTAATTATCTGTGAGACTCTAACCTCTAAAAAAATATTAATGAAAAAAAAGTTTATAATAAAATAACAATCAAAACCACTTTAAAAAAATTACCTACAACATAATTTTATTTGTATTAATAAAATAAATCATCTATCTCCTCATCTCATTTACCCTATCTTGCAAAAAAGTAGCCTTTCAATGAAAAACCTATTGGAGCAATTACTTAACTAAAACATTACTAATCAAAGACACATATTTACTATAATTTACAAAATGTAGGAAACTTTTAAACTTATAATCTACATTAACAATTTGGAAAACCTACTTGTATTTAGTGCCCATAAAGGATACATGGGCCTCCAACTTTTGACCCATTGTTCCCAATAAAGTAATCTCTTTCAGTCTCCACCAAACACTAGAAACAAAAAGCGGTGGCATGATATATGGCCCCCTCACCCCACCTTTGTCTGCTCACTACAAAAGCCAACTTTGCATCGGTAGGCAGCAGGACAGTCACTCTCCATCCTTTCGGTTCATTATTGTTCCACCTGTGTGCCTCCTTCCCTCCCATATAAGTTATTGTAACTAAATAACAAATTAAGGTGATGAATACACTGACCCTACATTGTTGCTATGTTCCTTATGATTAGTTAAACATGTAGGAGTGAGTGGTAACTGTAATCATTTGTATCATTCATACTACTCAACTAACTATTCATGGCTTTTCAAGAACTTCATCATTAGGTAGTTGTAGTAGTACTATAATGTTATAAGAATTAAATTTATGACATATTGATGATATATATATATATATAGTACTAGTACTTGTTTATTCAGATACAACCCAAAATGTGAAGTTAGTTGAAGTTACAAAGAATGAGAGTCAATGTTTGAGGAAGTGTTCATTATTAAAATAGTGGTTTATGTAGAGTATTGAATATGTTTTTTTTTTTGTGTACATAAAATGTGTCCATTTTGGTTTTGGTTATGTAATGTTAATAATTCAAACTTATCAAAATATATAGATGTTTTGATTGGAATCTTGGGAGGAGATGATTTTGATGGTGGAGGTGTGGTGTACATGCAAACATATCCACATAACTTAATATAATATTTGAGGTAGATGAGATGCTTAGAATGATGTGTATCTAGACAGATAATTATGTGAGTTATATTGTTTGTTGACATGCAAAAGTTATATGGAGAGAGAAATTTTGAAAATAAATATTTATAAAAATAACTTTTTAAAATAAATAAATAAATCTATTTAATGTAAATAGCAATGCTATGTTAATATTCATATTTCACAATAATATTTATACCGTATATACTATTCAACGTATTTATATATTGAATAATATTTTTTAAAATAAAAAATATATTTATTTATGAACAGTGACATGAACAATACATGAACACTGTCATGAACAGTATCCATGAACAATGACTTTAAATAATGAAACAAAGTTGATTAATAAAATATAAAAAATTAGTTAATAAAGTAGTGAAAATGATAAATAAACGATCAAATATTAAAAATGATTTTTAGTAATAAAATAAAATTTGCTAATTAAAAGTAAAAAAATAATTAATAAAATTATAAAATTAGTTTATTAACGTACAAATAACTTTTAGTAGTAAATAAAATTGAAAAATAAAATGTAAAACATTAGTTAGTAAAACTTTAAAATTGGTCAATCACACTTTTTATATTAATATTATTTAATTTTAAAAAAAAATGATATATTAAAAAGAATTATTATTATAATATTTTACTGTTTATTATATTGATAAATTTTAAAATACGATGTAGGTGTATTTTGTTAAGGTAAATGCTACTATAGCTAGTATAACCCATTTGGTATAATTTGATAATTTTCATAGTTACACTGATTATACTATACACGTACGAATTTAAACTTATAACTTAAATAAAATCTATCTAAACTTCTAGCATTTAATAGTAACATTTTAGTTTTACCTTATATCAACATTTATAGCATTTACAGCTTCGATAACTTCTTATTGATTGTAATACGTATATGAATGAAACTTAATAGGTGATTATGACCTTTGTCCTCTTTATGTAACCAATCAAGAGCTACATTAATTGAGTATAATTAGGATCCTCACAATCTCATCATCGAACTTTCCTTTTTTTCCCAATTAAGCAACCATTTCAAAATTTTAATCATACCAATAACTGAAATAATTGCCTGATAAGTTCGGTTTAATATTGCAGAGACATTAATTTGTTATGTTGTAAATAGGAAACGAGAATAGACAGAGTTTAATTAGAGTTTAGATAATGGTAACTTGTGTTTTATAGACACAAATTAAAAATTAAATTAAAAAATATCATTTTAAGAATTATGTACAAATTTCAATTAAAATATAAAATTAATTTTTAAATTTTTTTTTAATACAATTTTATTATAAGTGGATCTCTTACCCTTTTTTATGTCTAAGTAGAATTATTGAAAATTTCAAATTTTAAATCTGGTTGTTAGTCAGGCAAAAATTTATTTTTAGATTTGATTTTGATTTTTTCGAACGAGGTCTATTAACTTATTTAAAAATATATTTAATTTGTGTATATATAAATAAATAATTCAACTAACTTTAAATATATTAATAGTATAAATTTTGTAAGGTTATTTATTTTTAAGAAACTTATGAAAATCATTTATAAAATTGTTAGAAAAAAAAATTCAACTTATTTTCATATATTAAGATAATTAATACAGCTGGATTGCAGGCTTAGTGACTTGAATTATGACAAGTAACAACTGATTTTTATTTTTAAGAATATGCACGATACACACAATATTCCACAAATTCCTTTTATTATGAGTATTATTTCTTTCCTTTTGATTTTATATATTATTATGGATTATGGAATAAAAGAACCTTTCTTGTGAAATAGAAAAGAAGAATCGATTTTTGACAGTATCTGATACCCTGTCTATATTTACCATTTTGCTTTGTTTCTACATCAATTTCAATTAATTAATTAATAATTTCTATCTCAATTTGATTAAGTATTAGAGAAGATAAAATATGGATCTTCATATTTCGGCAATAACATGTATTAATTTTTAAAACTTTAAAGATATTATTCTATTTTTTAATTTATAGTTTAATTTGAAGTTGTTGTTATTATTTATATAGAGGTTGCTGTAAGTGTTGGCTAAAATGTTTGAAAGGGTTGAATATAGGTTATGTTCTTGAGACATACTATTGCTTGTTTGCTAATGTTTTTGGTTTAAGAAAATTGATAAATATGAAACACAAATAAATGATTAAGTAGTATAATTGTGAGCTTTGTTTTTTTGCATTTAACTTACCACCTCTTAATTGGTACTTTCACATATTTTTATAATTTTTAAATTGTTTATGATAAATTCGAATAAAAAATAGAAACAAAATTGTCGGTAATTAATTTAAAATTTTTGATAACAAATCAAATTTTTGGTAGTTTAATTTTAAATTGTCAGTAGAATTTTTTATTATTTTTTTTGAAAAGTATTGTAATTTATCGAAAATTTGGTGTAGTTTATCAGAAATTTTAAAAAGTGTTGTAGTTTATCGAAAATTTGGTGTAGTTTATCAGAAATTTTGAAAATTGTTGTAGTTTTCTTCGAAAATTTTGGCATTTTTTTTCGAAAATCATTGACTTTTTATTGGTAATTTCATAAAACTCCAGTATTTTTTCGAAATTTCTGATATTTTTTTAAAAAATTATAATAACCACAATAAAAAATCCCAAAAAAAATTATTATGAGCATAAAGGTAATAAAAAGATTTAATTAAGAGGCTGACAAGTTAAATCCTCTTTATTATTCTATACACTTAATTTTGTGTTTGAAAATATCTTTGAATTGGATTTAGATTTAAAAGTGAAAATTAATTGAAAATAGTTTTAAAGGTTTGAGTTACGAGAAAAGTAAAGGAAGACACTAAAACTCACATAAACATTTCAGGAGAAAAAAATTAAAAGTATTAAAATGTAAATAACTTGGAAATATAAATTACTGTATAAAATGTAGATAAATTAAATGAATTTAAAAGATTGTGTTATTAATGATACATGTACTTACTAAAAGTATAATATGTGACAACGCTAGTGATTAAGGTCTCTTAGAGGTTTTAAGGTGTGTTTTAGGGTTGTGAACCAGCTCGTGTGGGGGTGAGAAGTTTTATGTATGTAGTTGCTCTGTGAGAATCAATTTGTCCTCCTCAACTTCAATGTTGGGGTATTTATAAAGGTCATGGGTCTGGATCCTAGGCCCCTTAAAAATGGAAACCATCATTGAGAGTATGTGGGAGTGGACGATTAATCCATAATTATTTTAGAGAACATGATTAAATAACTTGTTTCGTACCGTTACAGAATAAGGACACATCATTCCCCAACTTTCCCACCTTAAGCGACGTTTTTAACACACGGGTGTTTGATCTAGGAAATTAGCGACTAGAGAGTTGCTATAAGCGAGATGTCACATCCATTGCCCCTCATCTCCCCTTGTGGGCCTTTTAAAAATACACCATTAAATAGTCCCTCAACCACAAGGTCTTGTAAAGAGCAAAGTGATTTAGTTTTATTTTTCTCATTTTGAAACAACCCAAAGGAAACCATAAATGGGGCATTATAGGTGAACCTTAAGCTAAGTTCTTCCGACGAGACTTCAGTTGAGTCCCTCAGGCGAGACTTCAGTTGAGTCCCTCGGGCGAGACTCCAGTTGAGTGTCACATGAGAGACTCTAGTTGAGTCCCTTATGCGAGACTTTGGTTGAGTCTCTTAGGCGAGACTCCAGTTAAGTCCATCGGACGAGACTTTAGTTGAGTCCCTCTATTGGATGTGTCTTACAGAGGCAATGATTATGATGCCCCCCTCCCCCTCCCCCTTCTTTTTTTTCATTAAGACGACAACAACCTTCTCGTGGAAATCCATCATTCGTATTACCCTTTTTCCAAATCGCAAAGATCTTCCTGTAAAAGTTCAATATTCATATTGCCCATTTTCAAGGCGGCAAAGATCTTCCTTTGGAAGTCAAGCATTCATATTTTCCTTTTTCAAGGAGGCAAGGATGTTCATGTGGAAGTCCATTATTCATATTTCCCTTTTTCAAGGCGGCGAGGATCTTTCTGTGGAAGTTCAACATTCATATTACCCATTTTCAAGGCAGCAAAGATCTTTATGTGAAATTCCAACATTCATATTTTCCTTTTTTTAGTGCAAAAAGAATCTTCCTGTAAAAGTCTAGCATTCATATTGCTCTTTTTCAAGGCGGCAAGAATCTTTCATTGAAAGTCTAACATTCATATTGACTACAAAAAAAATAACCTAGTATAAATATATTGATTTTTCAACAATAAACTATAATAATATTTTAGGTTAGTCGAGTTCCAAGTTTTTGCAATGAGTCGTCCTTCTAACTCCTTGAGCTTCTATGCTCTGTGAGACAACTTCTGATATATGCGGTATTGTCTTTCCTAGTTTAGGTTGTAGTTTTTCCTACTAGGCAAACATGACAACTTGTCTCAACACTAAGTCACCCTCTTTCATTTCTCTTAGAACCATTTTTTAGTTATATCTTCTGGCCTTCCTTTTCTTGGTAGCGAGTTCTCAAATGTGAGTGACATCTCTTGTTTCGTCAATTAGGTCAGTGGTACATCTTAGCTCAGCCTCATTCTCTTTTTCATTTGATTGAGAGTGTCTTCAATGAGGCTTCTAGATTTCGACAGACAACACGGTATTTTCCCATATACCAGGGTGAAGGGAGTCTCCATGGTAGTTAAATAATAGGTGATGTGATATGATCGCAACACTTCATGCAAGTGCTCAACCTACAGTCCTTTGGCATTGTATAACTTCTTCTTGATTACTTTCAGTGTTACTTTGTTTGTTGATTTCGCTAGGCCATTGGCTTGTGGATGAACAACTGATATGTACTTTTTTTGCACTCCTAGGTCTTAGTAGAAATCGACCACGACAATGTCGGTGAACTGGGTTCAATTATCTGAAATAATGACCCCTGGTAAACCAAACCTGCACATAATCCTCTACCAATAAAAATGACGGAACCTTTCCGCTGTGATTTTGGATACAACTTCAGACTTTATCCATTTTGTACACTAGTCCACTCCTACGATCAAGAACTTTAGTTGGTCGGGAGCCAGAGGAAAAATTCCTAAAATGTCCACACCCTACTAGTAAAATAGCCAGGGTGTCATGATAGAATGGAGGAGTTCAGTTGGTGCTTGATACAGATTGGCGTGCCTCTGGAATTTGTCACATTTCTTGACCAACTCCATGTTGTCCTTCATTAGGTAAGGCCAATATTATCCCACCCTTAGCAGCTTGTGGGCCAAGGTTCATCTATCAATATTGTTGGATAAATGACTTCAAGCACGGGGGAGTGAATTGTGCTATTTAAAATTCCTGATTACTTTTAAATTTTTCTTGATTAAACTTAAAATTGTGTTAGTAATTTATTTAGAGTAAATAAAAGTGGAAATTAAAGCAATGAATAACGTAAATAAAAAAGAATAAGGTAAGAGATATTGCACCAGAGATTTATACGGGTTTGACCGAACGTTGGTCTAGTCCTATCCCCAAGAGGTCTTCTTGAGAGTTTGATTATAAACTTTGAGCTTTTGAAGGTTATGCACACAAACCTTTATACAATATGATTTGATATTTTTACAGACTTATCCCCAACCAAAGATATCTTTTACCACATGCTACCCTAATGAACCTTCTTAAATATTTTCATGATTGTCTTAATAACTAAAAGCATAACTTTTTCCGAAAAAACTCAATAAACCAAAACATAGATTTTATGACTAGTTTATCTCAATAACCAAACTCAATCTTCTCAAGAGTATCGCACTCATAAGAATTAAACAAATAACACGACCACTTACAAAACTTTTTCTCACAAGCAAAGTTTCACTTGCAAGCAATAAGACAACTTCAAGTGAAAGAAATATTTTCTAAAGAGAGGGGGAGATAGAAGTTAGAGATAAATTCTAAAGAAAATGTAAAACTTTGAAAAGTGGCATGAAATGAAGAGGACGCGACCCTCTTTTATATAGGAGATGAAAAAATCAAAAAAGGAAACGATGTGTGGGTATTTTTAATGTCCCAATCGATTGACAGAAGGTCTCAATCGATTGGATTAGTCATTTTTTAATCATCATATTGCCCAACATGGAAATATAAGATATATAGTCGTTACAGGTCATTAACGTGATGTCCTAATCGCTTGATTAATCGATTAGGTCATCTCCAATTGATTGGCATAAGTACCAAATTAATTTGATAGTTGAAAAATCATTCAATTGATTGGTTTAAGGTCTCAATCGATTGGGTAGTTCAAAAAAGTCTTCCAATCAATTTCCTTAAGGTCCTAATCAATTGGGTATTTCCAAAAAAGTTTTCTAATTGATTAGCTTAAGGTATCAATCAATTGTTTAGTTCAAAATTCCTTCATAAAAAAGGTTGACAGTATCCTAATCAGTTGACTCGAGATAAAAAACATTTTTAAGGTGTAAAAATGTTACAACGTTTGTATGTGTGTGGGGGGTGTTTGTGTGTGTGTGTGTGTGTGTGTGTGTGTGTGCGTGTGTGTGTGTGTGTGTGTGTGTGTGTGTGAGAGAGAGAGGGAGAGAGAGAGAGAGTTTCCTTAAAACATAAGAGCTACTTCTTTACTGTTACATAACTTTGGTCTCTCAAACATACACAACTTAACAAGCTTTCACACTTCCTATCTTTCATTACTCTGAGGCTTCTAAGTTTCTTTATCAGATGCCTCAATCATATAAGCATTTTAATCTTGAGTCTCTTTTTTTGATGAGGCTTGAGATATTTCTCTAGTTGGGTCATTATCATCTTAGAGTTAAAAACTATTGTCATTAACTTCATTATATTTGTTGATCTTTTCGTCATCAAAATATCATAGAGAATCTTTTGCGGGATTGTCAACTTTATACCTACAAGCACATTGATCCACAAATATGACTGTCACAAGCCCCTTGATGCACTTCAACGAGGACTATGGAGATTTTGTGTTCCCCCAGTGAACCTTAATATAGGATAGGCCCTCCCCATTTTATAGATCTTCTCTAACATCTGAATGTGCTTTGTTGCGCGTTTGCAGATTTTTGTCGCCTCTAATGCGTCTTGTAGTAATTTTTCTAATTGTAGATAATGTATTATGGGCGTCATCCAACTGTTTGTTTGGGCGACTTTAATCATGTTGGTCTCTCCTGCTTCGTTGACTCTCAATTTTTACACATGCATATGTTTCCGCCTTACATTAGAATTAGTGTAGCAAAAATAAATAGAAACTAATACTCTTGATTTTTACACAAATATGTGAATAACGATAAAAAAACTAAAAATGGATTTGTATCAAAGTTTTGATACGTTGACCTATAAGTTTGAATATTTAATTCTCTATTTTATAATATTTAGTGTGAGTTTCGGTATCATTTAAGTACAATTTGAATAGTAAAAAATTTAGAGACATTTGATATGTTAACCGTACTTTCAAATATGCAAGTCTCTTATTCTTTTTGTATTTAGTGTGTGACTTTTGTCGATAGAGTATTTAAAAGGGAAAAAATATTGTATGATTACCAAAATATATTAAATGTTTAGCTAAATTATTCAAGTTTTTGTTTCATTTTTCTTTCTTAAAACATGTGGTGAAATGGACAATTTAATATTGTGAGTAAAAAAGTTTTTAATATAGACGTGTGTATACATACTACTATATTAAAATTGGTTATTATACTCTCTTCCATCTTTATTATAAGAAAATATTTGCTGTCTAAATATATTAATTATTTAATATAATAATAGTGAACTTTTATAACAAGGAGTATTATCATAGAGTAGGAATACAATTATCCTCATCATCTTTATGATAACTTTGAGAATATTCCAAATTCATTATCAAATAAGAAAGAAAATAGGATCCCTTACACCCTTGCCAATACATTGTTAGCTACTATGCTACAAGAGCCCATTAATCAACTTAGATTGCTATTTTGATCCACCAAACTTAGGTTCATTTTTCTTTAACTAATTTATGCATATCACAAACCATAAAAATACCACTTGAGCTAGTTACTAGTTAGTCACATATCTCTTATTTCTTATGTATTCTATGTACTATTTTAGGATACAAAGTCTCAACATTAGAACTTTTGATACATATATACTAAATTTGTATTCTTGACTATGTTTCAAAATAATATTGAAAAATTATGTTGTAGAAAAAAAAATGAGTTATTACAACAATGATGAATTTTTAGTAGTTACATTTGCAAATATTTTATGTTGTCAAGGACATTTTTAATGTGTGATTGTTTAATTACAAGGTATGTTGTTTGTTTTAATCTGTGATTAAATTTTACTTATTTTGCCATCTAAGTTGTTTGTATATTTTGGCAAAAATATTGTCAAAGTCCTTTAAATTATTTTAAAGTAACAAGTTAATTTTTTAAGAATTTTTTGTAACGCTTTGGTAATTTATGTTAATAAATTTGCATCGTTGCACTTTTTAAAAAATTTATTACAAAAATGCATAACACAAACGGAGCACATGTGACATTTAACTGAGATGATTGACATTGAAGGATGCGGATTTGACTTTTGTCTTATTGTTTCTTATATTTTTAGATTTCAAAACTCTAAAACTCAATACATTTCAAGAACACTCGTGAGCTCATAAACACAAAAATGGAAAAACTTAGAATCTCAACAATAAATTGCAAACGTATATATCATTTGAACTTATTTTTCGCGTTTATCACGAATATGTAATTAGTTTTGCGTTTGATTGTGTATTATGGTCGAATGGAACAATTTTTATTATGCATTTCGTCCACTTTTTTCATGGTTCTCATGAACCATAATTTGTTTGATAAATTTGATTGCATATTTGAATTCAGGGTGAAAATCTAAGTCTAACAATATATAATTTGTAATTTATTTCATTGCTTTTGTGATTTTCAGATTTTTTATTCATGAATATTGTTAAATATGATGAACATTTGTGAAAGTGATGAACATGTGTGATTTTCATATTTTTAGATTTAAAATCAGCACCCTTCAATATTAACTCATCTCAGTTAAATGTTACATCCTCTGTTTGTGCCACATATCTATTCTTGTAACGGAAAATTTTAAAAAAGACAACGATACAAACGTTTGTTAATATAAATGACCAAATCGTTACAAAAAGAAAAATTTAAAAAACTAACTTATTATTTTAAAATAACTTAAAAAATCTAAACAATATTTTTTTCTATATTTTTTCATATGTTTTTTTTTCACTCAGGTAATTCTATTTGAGACACATCTTTTAACTATAATTCAAATTTTGATATATCAAGGAAAGTTTAGCCATTTCTATTAATTTAATATTCTATTCGCTTTAATAAATAAAATTTATTTATATATGTTATCTCATTTTTCAATTTATAAATAACTACAATTCTTAAATTGAATTTTGTGTACATTACTTTTAATATTACTTTTAATATATTATAATAAGACAAATTTAGCAAAAATATATTTTCCCATTTCATAAAAAATAATCTATTTAAGTTATGTGAGATTTTTAAAAAATTGTTATATGGGTTGACTTTAATAGCAAAAGTAGTATTATTTAGTATAATGTTTTTATTAATCGTAGTTAATAGTTAAATAAGGTGAAAGTTAATAAATAAATATGTAATAAAAAAATTAATATTAATATGTAATGATATTATAAAAAAGAATATTGTTTTTGAGATAAAAAAAAATTGCAAAAGAGATAATTTTATAAGAGGGAAGGAGTAGTATATTTTGATAACTTTATTTCATTTTTTAATATACATGAAAAAATTTTAAGCGACATTCTTTTTAAAATAAAGAAATAACCCGTTTGACATTGAGACAAGAAATCTTGATTTCTAATACTAATATTTATTGATTTAAATAAAATTTTATCTATTATTTAAAAAATATATAAAATTTTGATTTCTCAATTTTTAAAATTAATTTTTAATCTTTTTATTTTTTTATTTATTTTTACTTTACATCCTTCATCTTATTATAAGATCTATTTTGACGATATTTTTATGGCAATTGTGACATGACATCTTTTATATAGGCGTTTTTATTATCAACAACTTTATCTATTATTTTTATTTTATTGAACATATTTTTAATAAAATCTTTTATCTGCATAAAATAAATGATAGAAAACATTTTATCTTTCGTTGGAGATGATATCCATTCATTTTTTGATCAAAATTTTGTGATTCTATATATTTAACATGTTTTGATGATGTCAAAAGAGAACAAAGTAAAGATATCATAAAAATTATCAATTAATGAGGAAGGAATATCTTAAATCAAAAAGTGTGAGTTTTTTATAGTTGACTTAAACAAATATCATATGCAATTGAATGACATCAAGAAATGGTATTGACAATAAAAGCTCGTTTGTGATCTCATATTTTATTGTTTATCTCTTTTATTAGGTATCAAGTGTAATTATTAAGTGTGTAACCCTTAGAGTACATGATAACACACACACACAAACAAACAAATTTATTTTTTTATTTCATATATTTTCAAAACCTTTTTTAAAAATGGTTTTGGCAAATGTAATCTACTATGGGTCTAGTTAATTGACTATACAACAAAATTTAGACTATATTTTATTATGGATATTATCAAATTGAATATAGGTTGAACTCGTTCTGACAATAGATTAAAAAGACTTATAATAGATTATGCTTACGTTTTAGCAAAAAAAATTCATTTTTGTTAAGTCATAATCGATTAGAGTTGTAGTCTAATTGACTATTATGTTAATTCTGCTCAAAATTATTTTTTTTCTTAGCTAAATTTTTTAATAGAACTTGTATTTAGCTAAAACACACAAGAAATCTGCATATTACTCTTTTTCTTGCTCTCATTCTATTCTTAGAAAATTCATATTCACTTAAAATTATTTTAGTACTAAGCGAGAAAAAAATTAGTAAGAGTTGTTCTTATGCAATTGATGGTTAATATGTTTGTGATGTAATTGTAAATCAAAATAGTATTGTTCTCTTATAACTCTAGTATTATTATAAAGATTGCAAGTTGGACCTTGGATACAAAATTTTGGTGTAAGAAGGTTGTGAGTTGATCATGTGATAAAATCTTTGTTGTTAGTGAATCGCTCGAAGAAAAATCCTTGGAGACTGGATCGTGTGGTTTAAGGCCAAACTAGTGTATTTCTGGCATGTTCTTTCCTTTCCATTATCTCTTAGTATTTTTGTTATATACACTTCCGTGTATAATATATGATTATTCTCTTTTCTTAAAATCAACATTTTTCCTTAAAGTTTTATAAACCTTTTTTTTATCACAATCCACCCCCTTTCTCTTGTGTTTGAAGTCGCTTAGGTAATAAATAATTTTAAATATTAATCGACTCAGGAGGTAGGAGGTAGGATGACTTCAAACAATTCACCAAAACAAACTGTCATTTTTCAATGGTGAAGGATATGCTTATTGAAAAGAGAAAGTGAACTTTTTTATTGAAGGGATATATTGTGATACCAAGGTCACTGTAAAAAAATTGTCCACTTGTTTTCACACGTCAAGTTGAAGGTGCTGTGGAAAACAAACCGAGAAATCTCTAGACCAAAGAGAATAAATAAAAATGCAATACATTTTGAAAGCTAAAATTATCATTGTTGTCACTTTATGTATGGATAATTTTTTTCTATTTTTGACACTATAACATTGCTAAAGAAATGTAGGTCACTCTTTAAGTTACCCAAGAAGGTACAATCTGTTGTAATATATAACCCAATTTATTAGTTAGTTAGTTAACATGTAAGTTACTTGAAGTGCATGTTAGTTACTTGTATATAAACACATTAGTGCATTCATATTTAACAACTTCCAATACAATTATTTCTCTCTCTCTCTCTCTCTCTCTCTCTCTCTCTCTCTCTCTCTCTCTCTCTCTCTCTCTCTCTCTCTCTCTCTCTCTCAATTATCTTTCAATACATATTAGATAACCATTCACAAGGATGCAAAGAAGAAAGATTGCAAGGTTGTGTTCTATATTTTATCTGCAGTAGATACGACGAATTTTGATCGAATTTCTCATGTTGAATTGGCAAAGGAGGCATGAGATATTTTGTCAAGTATTATGAAGGTGGTAAGAAGGTTTAAATTGTCAAATTGCAGACACTATGAAGGCAGTATGAGTTAATGTAGATGGGAAAAGTTGAAAAGGTTGCAGGTTATATCTCGAAGGTGCAAAATCTTATTCATCTCATGAAAGGTTATGGTGAAATCCTAACTAATAAGATAATAGTTGAGAAGGTAACGCGTACATTGATATCTCACTTTGATAATATTACCGTAACCATTCAAGAATCTAACAATTTTGAAACATTGAAATTGAAAGATTTGGTTGGTTCAATGGAGACATATAAGTTATGGATTGTCGAGAGAAATGGGTTCAAGATTAGATACAAGCAATGTAGGCCCGGACATGGAAGAAGCATGATGGTTACAATAAGATCAAGGGCAAATGAGACAATACTCAGAGCAATAAGTCTTGGGTGAATCCTCAAAAACATAAGATTGATTATATGGCTTTTGAATCCTAGAAAAGAGGAGAAGGAATGACATATCAAAAAAAAACAAATAGGAGAAGAAAAGTGTGGAATGTTTTAACTATGAAAAATGGGGTTACATGACCAAGAATTATTGGTACAAGAAAGACAAAGGAGAGATAAAAGGCAAGGATGATGCAGGATAAAATCTTGAATGTCAAGATTCATATAATTTTGATGGTATAGTGGTTATGATTGTAGTTGTAGAGGATCATGTCGACTCCAAGACCTGGTTCCTCAATACAGGTTGCTCGAATTACACGACTGGTGGAAGAGTGTGGTTGGAAAATTTCGACGAGTCGAAAAAGTGCAAGGTTAGGCTTGTAGATAACAGCTCATTGTAAGCAGAAAGTATTGGCAACATAGTTATTCAAAAGAGTAATTGAGCAAAAGATATGATCAAAGATGTACTCTATGTACCTAGAATGAAGTGCAATCTGCTAAGTGTTCGACACCTGGTCGAAAAAGGTTTCTCATGGTTATGAAAGATGAATCCTTTAAATTTTTCAACACCCATAATAATTTGGTCTTAAAATCTCTGTTGCCGAAGAATAGAACATTATGATCATGATCAGTTCGACTAAGGTACAATGCCTAAAAATAGTTGTTGACCACAAGCATAGTTGATTGTGGCATTTGAGGTTTAGCCATTTGAATTTTAGGTCACTCAATTAACTAATTACTTAAGATATGGTAACTGGTATACCAAGTCTTGTGATGCCCGACAAACTATGTGAAGGTTTCTTAGTAGGAAAGCAATCCATAAAGTCATTCATTTTGAATATGCCAATTAGATCCTCTTGCATACTAGAAGTAGTATATTTAGATGTATGTGGCTCATTTGAGGATCATACCACTGGTAGAAATAGGTATTTTGTCTCATTTGTCGGTGAGTGCAGTCAAAAGCTCTGGATCCATGTGATCATGCGTAAAGACAAAGTATTTCCAATGTTTTAGAGATTCAAATGCTTGTCGAAAACCAAAGTGAAAATAATATCAAGGTTATGCGAACAGATGTAGGTGGTAAATACACATCTAAGATATTTGAAGATTTCTATGAAAAACATGATATTCATCATGAGGTAACTGCACCTTACACACCTTAACATAATGGAATAGAAGAAAGAAGAAACCTGGCCATATTAGATATGGCTAGATACATGTTAAAGTAGAAGAACTTGCTAAAATCATTATGGGGAGAAGCACCCACTATTAGAGGTGGAAAAGCGGGCGATCCGCCCCGTTTAGGCCCACCCCATTTAAGCCCGTCCAAAAGCGGGGTGGGCGGGGCGGTTCAACTTAGGCGTCTGAGCTCACAAGTCAAGCTCGCCCCGTTTACTAACCCGCCATTTTTTTTACAATTTGATTTACTACATAATTTACAAAAAATTTAATCATTACAAAAGAGGTCGACAAATTTTAACAATGCATAGTAAAACTTTAACAAGTCTTAACGCAAATGTCATATTCTTCAACAAAACAAACATTATAACTATAATATCAAAAACTTAAAACAAACACACTAAAATCCGAAAAATCAAAACTTTATTATCATAATGAGAAACAAACCCTTTGTGTAAAACCTTAAAGCTTTAGAACTCGACTCCAATGACAACAAGTAATAGAAAATAGAAAAGAATGCATTCTCTATGTTTTGCAATAAAGGATTTTTCTACTACGAGTGAAAATAAAGAACAAAGCAGAGACCAATTAATGTCTTCAAAATGAGGCGTTTGTGGTTATGTGAAAAATGAATATTAGGGTTTGATGAAATGAGGGTTATTTTAAAAGTATGTTTACTACATACCATGTTAATATTATTTTGATTCCAAGTAAAAAAATAAATTTTTCAAACAAAAAGCCCGTGGGCAAAACTCGCCCCGCCCCGCCCTCGTCCCATTTTAAAAGTGGGTTAGGAGGGGCGGCCCAACTTAAGACACCGAACCAAAAACCTTGCTCCACCGCGCCAAAATGGTAGGTTAAATAAGCGAGCCCGACCCATTTTCCCACCCTTACTCACTATTTTTGTTTATATTTTGAACTTGTGCCCTACTAAGAATTTGAAGAACGAGGTTCCTAAAGAAGTATGGAGTGGCAAACGACCATCAGTGAGTCATCTGAAGGTGTTTGGCTCTATTTTCTATAAGCGTGTTCCTGATGCTAGGAGAAGGAAGCTTGATGATAGGAGTGAACCTATGATTCTAGAAGGATATCATAAGACTAGAACATACATGTTATTCAATCCAATGAATAATAAGATCGTGATGAGTCGAGACGTTATGATTGATGAGACCTCTGCCTGGGATTAGAATTCTGGTGATGCAACTAACAAGTCATTGATTAGCTATGACATTGATGAAGAAAGTAGTGAGCATAAAGAAATTCTTGTTATTGACATTCCAATCACAGTTGAAGTTGAAGCAGACAATCCAATCACAGTTGAAGTTGAAGCAGACAATAGAAAGGGTGTGGCTAGCACAAACTAAATACCTTAAAAAACCAGAGTTCTCCCATTAAGGCTTCAAGACTCTGAAGTGGTTGGTGATGATGAAGTCACATCAGATGGAAATTTTGTTCATTTTTCTTTACTTGTAGGTGTTAAACCAATCAAATATAGTCAGGTCTTAAATAATAAACAACAGAATGTGGCTATGGTTGAAAAGTTACAAGCTATTGAAAGAAATAATACATGGGAGCTAGCCGAATTACGAACAAACGCAAAAGATATCAAAGTGGAGTGGGTGTTCAAGCTATATCACAATCCTGATGAGTCAGTTACAAGACACAAGGAAACATTAATAGCTTGAGGATTTCTTCAGAGATCATTTCTCAATTACTATGAAGTATATGCACCAGTAGAAAGATTGAAGACTATCATATTGGTGATAGCCTTGGCATGCAAGCAGAGTTGGTCGACATTTCACTTAGATGTGAAATTAACATTTTTGAATGGTCCCCTAGATAAATTCGTGTATGTCACATAACCTCATAGGTTTGTGATACAGGAGGAAGCAAGGAAAGTGTACAAGTTGCACAAAGCTCTATATTATCTCAAACATGCACCTAGGCATGTTACAAGAAGATCGACTCATAATTCGTCGAATTGGGGTTCATCAAATACAGGTCTGAGTATGGTGTCTATGTACAAGTCATGGCACGAGATATAACCATCATTTTTCATATGTGGATGAATTGCTAGTAACTGGAAATAGTATGAAGAACTTGTCAAAGTTTAAAGAGCTGATGAAAAGGAAATTTGAAAATGTCGAATATGGGAAACTTGTCATATTTCATAAGCATGGAATTTCAAACTACTAAGCAAGGTATGGTGTTGCATAAGAGAAAATATGTCAAAAAGATACTCAAGAGATTCAGGATGGAGGATTTGAATCCTTCATCCTTGCTTGTCTAACCTAATTTGAAACAAGAGAAGCATGAAGAGGGGGGCAAGGTCGACGTCACTTTGTTCAAATTAATTGTAGGGTCTCTGAGTGTGTGCAATAGCAAACCTGATATAGGTTTTTTGATCGGATTGGTAAACAGATACATGGATGAACCAAATGTGTCACGCATGAAGGTTGCAAGAAGATTCTTGAGATACCTAAAAGGATCAATAAACTGTGAAATCTTATTTCCACGAGATTCTAAAAGCAAATAAGTTGCGATTAATTTTTATTCAGATGTTGATTGGTGTGGATATAAGGAAGATTGAAGAAGCACAAATGATTATTTCTTTCAAGTATTTGATGCCCAATCTCATGGTGCTCGAGAAAGCAATATGTGGTGGCATTATCATCATGTGAGGCTGAGTATATAGAAGGATCATATGTTGTTTTTCAAGCAATCTGAATCAGATATGTGCTAGATGAGATGGAGGCCGAAGTAAAGAAACCTCTAGTGTTGCATATTGACAACAAGTTAACCATCAATCTTGCAAAGAATCTAGTTTTGCATGGAAGGAGTAAGCACGTTAAAGTTATATTTCACTTTCTAAGGAGAAGGTAAATCGAGGTGAACTTGAAATGAGGCGTTGCTCAAGTGAAGCACAATTGGCCGACATTTTCACCAAAGGGTTAAAGATCGACAGATTACTGACTTTGAAAAGAAATTAGGAATAGTTCAGATCGATTATGATTAACTTGTGTTTGATAATTTGAATTATAATAGGGTATGTTGTGATAACTTGGATTATTAGTTAGTTAGTTAGTTAGTTAGTTAGTTAGTTAGTTAGTTAGCATGTAAGTTACTTGAAGTGCAAGTAACTTACTTGTATATAAACACATTAGTGTAACTCAGTTTTAACAACTTTCAGTACAATTACTTTTCATTATCTCTCAATCTCTCTCCCTCTCTTTCTCATTCCTTCCCCACCCAAAGTCCTTTTGCACTAACACAATCGATGTAAAAAAGATAGGATGAACACATTGACTCGTGAGTATGAATTGTTTTGAATTAAGTCTGAAGAAAATATTCTAGATATGAAAAAATAGTTTATTCACATTGTCAATCACATATATTTCTCTCATATTTCTCTCTTTTCACACTCTTTCTCACATTTTTCTCTCTTCACATTTTCTTCTCATAACCAAACGCACACTCACTGCAAAAACAAACGCACATTAAATCGAGATTGATAAGGAAATCTAACCTTAAAAAACTAGTAATAACAACTACTATCATTAAAAACAAAACAACTCATCAAGGTTGATTGAATTAATAAGAAGTAGATTCACATTGTGCATAAGTTTAACTTTTTCCAAATCTCTTAAAATCTCAAGGAGAGAGAACTTTTTCTCATCTAAACTTTTTCTCATAAATATTTAAAAAAAAAAAACAAAACAAATGATGATATCCAAAAACAAATAAAACTATAATTGCGGAGAAAGAAGATAGAATAATTACATCAACAAAGTGGAGCAAAGCATGTGTTAAAGAATATAGATACATGTAGCAAGCAATAGTAAATAACTTGTTAGGTCCATCATTACCCTTACCCATTTTTTCATTCATTCTCCAAAACCTAACCTCATTCATTTTTTACTCTCTTTTATCTTTTTTTCTTCTCACACTCAACAATGCGTTGTTCTTCTTGTCCTCTCCCATTTCATCAAACACTCTTTCTTTTTCTTCCTCTTCTTCTTCCTCTTCACTCTCTCAAATGAACCACCACCACCACTATCACAACCACAACAACCACCATGAACCGCCACACAACAACACTTCTCCTCCTCCTCCTTCTACCTTCTCTTGTCCTCACAACCACCCACCCAAACGACATCAAAATCCTCAACCAATTTAGAAACAACCTCGACAACCCGGAACTCCTACAATGGCCAAAACAATCTCCCGACAACGACCCGTGTTCCACTCCATCTTGGAAATTCATCTTCTGCCAAAACGACAGAGTCACTCAGATTCAAACCAAAAACCTCAATCTCTCCGGCACCTTACCTCAAAACCTCAACGAACTCACCGAACTCTTCAACATAGGTCTCCAGAACAACAAACTCCACGGTCCTCTACCGTCGCTAAAAGGCTTAACAAATCTCAAATACGCTTTCTTCGACAACAACGAATTCGATTCCATCCCAAACGATTTCTTCCAAGGGTTACCGAGTTTGGAAACTCTCGCATTGGATAAAAATAACCTCAATGTTTCTACTAATGGTTGGCAATTTCCTTCCTCTTTGCAGGATTCACCACAGTTGACAACTCTTTCTTGTATGAGCTGTAATTTGGTTGGTTCTTTGCCGGATTTTCTTGGGAAAATGAACTCTCTTTCGTTTTTGAAGCTTTCTGGTAACAGATTAAAGGGTGAGATTCCGTTGAGTCTTAATGGTTCTGGTTTGCAGACTCTTTGGTTGAATAACCAGAAGGGTGAGGGTGAGTCACTTTCTGGGAGTATTGATGTTGTTTGTACTATGGCTTCTTTAACTAGTTTATGGCTTCATGGAAACCGATTCACCGGTTCGATTCCGGAGAATATCGGGGACTTGGTTTCTCTTAAGGAGCTTAATCTCAATGGCAATGATCTTGTTGGGCTTGTTCCTAGTTCTTTAGGGGATATGGAATTGGATAGTCTTGATTTGAATAATAACAGGTTTATGGGTCCAATCCCAAATTTTAAAGCTTTGAAAGTTAGTTTTAGTAACAATGATTTTTGTTTGAATGAAACTGGTGTTGCTTGTTCTTTTGAAGTTATGGCTCTTTTAGGGTTTTTGGGTGGGTTGAATTATCCTTCAAATTTAGTTGATTCATGGAGTGGGAATAGCCCTTGTGAAGGACCATGGTTGGGGATAAAATGCAATGTGGATGGTAAAGTTTCGATGATTAATTTGCCACGTTTTAATCTTAGTGGTAGTTTGAGTCCTTCTGTGGCAAATTTAGGTTCTTTGGTTGAAATCAGATTGGGGGGTAATCATATCGATGGCGTGGTGCCTAGTAATTGGACTAGTTTGATGAATCTGAAATTGTTGGATCTGAGTGATAATAATATTTCTCCGCCTTTGCCGGTTTTTAGAAATGGATTAAAACCTATGGTTGATGGGAATTCTTTGTTGAATGGTGGTGGGCCTGAAGGTCCTTCCTCGGGGAAAAACAGTCCATCGGGTGGATCGGGGAATAAAGATGAAGGTACGAAGGGAGAGTCAAACTCAAGTTCAGGTGATTCGGTTGAACCGAAAAAGTCCAAAAGGAAAAGCTTGGTTTTGATTGTAGCTCCCATTGCTGGTGTTGCGGCTGCTGCTTTTCTGTTGATTCCGCTATATGCGTATTGTTTTAGGAGGACAAAGGATGGATTTCAGGCTCCAAGTTCACTCGTGGTTCACCCGAGAGATCCGTCTGATTCGGACAGTGCTGTAAAGATAGCTGTTGTTAATAATACCAACGGAAGTGTTTCCACTTTGACAGGGAGTGGGACTGGTAGTAGAAACAGCAGCGCGTTTGGGGAGTCTCATGTCATTGAAGCTGGAAATCTTGTGATATCGGTTCAAGTTCTAAGAAACGTGACAAAGAATTTCGCCCCTGAGAATGAACTCGGCCGTGGTGGATTCGGAGTTGTTTATAAGGGAGAGTTGGATGACGGTACCAAGATTGCAGTAAAAAGAATGGAAGCAGGTGTGATAACCAATAAAGCATTGGATGAATTTCAGGCTGAAATCGCAGTTCTGTCGAAAGTTCGACATCGACATCTAGTGGCCCTTATAGGTTATTCCATCGAAGGTAACGAGAGGATTCTAGTATATGAGTATATGCCGCAAGGTGCTCTCAGCCACCATCTTTTCCATTGGAAAAGCCTTGGACTCGAGCCTCTCTCGTGGAAGAGGAGGCTCAACATTGCCTTGGATGTTGCTAGAGGAATGGAGTATCTTCATACTCTGGCTCAACAGAGCTTCATTCATAGGGATCTTAAGTCCTCAAATATTTTACTTGCCGATGATTTTAGAGCTAAAGTCTCGGATTTTGGATTGGTAAAACTTGCTCCTAATGGCGAAAAATCAGTAGTGACCAAACTTGCTGGGACCTTTGGGTACTTGGCTCCTGAATATGCAGGTGATAATTTTTTTCAGGTTATTTACAAATATCAAGAAAACCTATAAATTTTATTACTAATCCTCACTTTTTTTGTTAAATATACTCAGTGACAGGAAAAATCACAACCAAAGTAGATGTTTTCAGTTTCGGTGTTGTGTTAATGGAGCTGTTGTCTGGATTGATGGCACTTGACGAGGATAGACCCGAGGAAAGCCAATACTTGGCAGCATGGTTCTGGAATATAAAATCAGATAAGAAGAAACTAATGGCTGCTATTGACCCAACTCTCGACATAAACGAAGAAACATTCGAGAGCGTTTCAATTATAGCTGAGCTAGCCGGACACTGCACAGCTAGAGAACCAAACCAGAGGCCAGAAATGGGGCATGCTGTCAACGTCCTTGCACCGCTTGTTGAAAAATGGAAACCGTTTGACGACGACCCCGACGAGTATTCCGGCATCGACTACAGTCTTCCGCTTAACCAAATGGTGAAGGGTTGGCAGGAGGCGGAAGGAAAAGACACGAGTTATATGGACTTAGAAGACAGTAAGAGTAGTATCCCCGCGAGACCTACTGGATTTGCAGATTCTTTTACTTCGGCGGACGGCCGGTGAAACAAAATGGTTTGCTTATTGCTTTGTTGAATGCTGTTATTTTATTTATTATTAGGTGTAGATACCATGCTATGCTCTTTCTGTCTAAAAAAATTGAAATCTTATGTGTATGCTTTTGTATTTTCTACTATGTTATGGTTGTAGATAGTGAAGAAACAGTCAATGAGAATGCTTGTAATTTGTTCATTCATTTATGTCTCAACGTTGATTATCATAGGTTGTTTGGTTATTGATGAATATTGTGTTTTGTTGGTGAATGCACAACATACTGCATTGAAAATGTCAATTCTGCATTTATAAGGTTCATGAAAATGTTGTTTTGTTGGTGAATGAACTAGGTCCCAAAGTATACAGTTACAATGTCACATCTGTTTGCTGGAAAATAGAGGCAACAAAAATTATATTTGTTATATATTTTTAGCATAGATTATAGAATTGGAAAAGACCAATCCTTAAAATACAATAAATTGAAGGATCAAACCTTAGCTGTTGGTGGTTTACAAAAAAATCTAATACATTGAATATAAATCCATTCAATGGTTTTACTAAGAAAAAAGCTATTAAAAATTTAAACACTGAAGTTTTATACGTTATACTTTTCTACTATTTAGTCTATTATTGTTGTTGGAAATGTTTTTTAAATTCTATTATGTTTTGTTTGATTACCAGAAGATCTTGAATATAAAACATCCATTATGGTCAGAGTTTCACTATCAAACGCTAGTAAACTTTTGAAAGACAATAACACATTGTTTACTGAAATTATTACAATGAGCTCAGCACTATCGATCGTGTTCACCAGTAATAACACTAACTTTGGTCTCACGTCACAATCACATTATAAGCTGTTTATAATTAACATTAAATTTGATAAATCTTACTAATACACTCTATAAGCTGACGTGTCTCACATATCATGTCGACAGCGATATTGAGTGATTGTCCAATAAGTGATTAGTGGAGCCTACATCTCTGGGACTAATTTGGATTACTGATTAATTTCCACATGGCATAAAGGAAGGTGTCAAATCAAGAGGATTATTTTCTGCCTATCACTTGGCACTATAACTATAACTATAACATAACTTCCCTCGCAAACATAAACAGGAGTGACGATGTGGTGTGGCACGGTACTTGTTCGTTTTTATTAGGATATTAAATTGACACCTATGAGTCCTCCAAATGCTAATTATGAAACTCAATTCGTACAATCATCTATATTTCATTTCCACCTCATCAAATAATTGCTCAATCAATAAATAACCTTGTACCCCACATTTTGACAGCTGGCTCATTAACCCGTGATCATGCTTGTCGGAAAATTCTTGTGCGTATTCATGGTGTGATAGACCAACTAACTAAATTATTAATTAGTTTATTAATTTTAAGGATTAAGAGATTGATTAAGAGTCAAGATCGCTATTAAATTAAGAGGAAACCAATTTCTCGTTATTCTATACAAGTGACCAGCTGTTTCCCATGTATCCCGGTAAAGATAATTAGTGGCGTAACATTACTGAAAACTTATGAACAAGTCAAAATGGACAGAAAGTTTAAAGAAGCTCGTGATTATAGGGATATTAATCACTTTTTATTCGTATAAACATGACGAAACTAGTCGTCAGTATTCAAACAGAAAGTTCAAGTTAGGATTTTAAGCTAGCAGTAAAAAGTCCTTTCCAAGGAAACAGAATGCTATTGATTTTTTTATACTCTGTTCTGTACGCTTTGAAACAGAGTGCCATTGATTGTTTTCACTTGAAAATTTACTGCATTCACAACATTTAGCAGTTTTCGAAAAATGTATTGCTGCTATTTTAGAGGTTACGTACACCATCCACCATCAGAATCAGACTAGTTACATTAACAGGACCACAAATGCAGCTTTCAATAACAGCGCAACACTATCTTTTAGCTTTACATGTGCCTCAACTCAATCTCAGATTCTCTGTTGGACCCCTTCAACTATTCTCTAGTATTATTATACATGGTTGGAAGTTACAGAGAAGATAGAGATGTGTATGGAGCATCATTCTAAAATAAGAAACATGGTTATGTCACAATAGTGTTTCACATGCTGACAGATTCTTTAAAAATTACCATCAGCTGGCATTTCCATCTAGCAAACATAAAGCTCATGATGTTCTTATAGTTTTGTCATGTGGCATGCAATGATCAATGATAAGGTGAGGTTCACTTTCCAGCATCCAAAAAATCAATCTTTCACAACAGACCATGTGCTCTTTTGTTTCCTTTCCTGAAGATACAGAGAAATAACAAACAAAAACAAATATAAGACAAATCATTCAAGGAGCGGAACTGTTTACGAAACACTAAAAACAAATATAAGACATCTAATTGCAAGAGGGGAACTATTAACACTAAAAACGAATGTAAGATAAATCATTCCAAGAGGTCGAGGGGAACTATTTACAAAACACTGACACAACATTGACAATAAAACATAGACATCAATAGTAGTTTGAGAAAATGAAAATGATTGAATGTAATAACAATTATTAGTGCCGTACGAATTTGGTCTCGGACATTTGCCAGCAACATGGATACGACTTCAACATGAGGTGTTGGCATAACAAAGGTAATAACAATAAAATGAAGATTGCTCGACTTACCTATATTAAAATGGTCAGTGTAATCATACTTCCTCAGAGAGGCAGCCAATATGATAGGCCATAGTAGTATCTGAATGCTGGTCCTTTGAAGATATAGCTGACAAAATTTTTGAAAGGGAAAACTTCCAGTAGGGCCGGTGAACTGGAAGTAACAACAAATTTGATTGTTTATCCATGGCAAGTAGCTTTGAACATTTTCTGTACACACAAAAAAAATGAGATTAGTAACTCCACCAAATGATATTGAAATTTATTGATCTGGAAACTGCAAATTGTACCTGCATGGTCTTGATAACACGCTCTGGTAACTACAAATCCAGTGCTACAGAAAGAAAAAAAACAGAAAGCGAAGAAATAATGAGTATGTCAAGAATAACTTTTTTCACAAATAAGTGTAATGATATGAAAAAGAAGGATAACTTCAGTACCAAAAGAGAATACAGCGATGTTTCAGCTTGGTTGCCAAGAAAATACTGCAGAGCTATTGTTGCGTACTCCTTCAGTGGAAGATAAAAAATAAATAAATAAATAACTATGATAAGAACACTTCAAACAGCCACTTAAAAGATCATGGGAAATAAGTAGTTAGCCACAGAAATTGTTACCGTAATATGTTCATACACATGATTAACTGAAATTCCCCTTGCATGCACATAGCTTCCATTCTGTTAAAGCAGTACACTGTTAAACATAATGAAATGAGCCTGAGGTACTACAAAATTATTATAATGTGGAGTAGATAGATGTAAAATTCAAGCAAATTTACAATGAAATAAGAAATGAAAAAATCGAAGTCTTTTTATTATTAAGTTATATTAGAGATAGTATAAATCATAAATACAAGGAAATAAGATATCCCTCAGAACAAGGAGAAAGCAAAGTGAAAGAATGAAAACAAATATGGAACCACTGTATAGTCTCTGCAAATCAGCAACGTAAACACTCCCTTCAGACAGCCATTAGTAGAGAACCTGAGAACTATAAAAATCACAAGATCCACAATCCTATCCCAACATAAAGCGCTACCAGGGAAAAGACTTGATTAAAAATGTGAACACCCATACTCCGAGTAAAATAAAAAATGTGAATATTCTACTCCAAGTAAAATAATGAAGACTGGATCACATCCAAGAACTAAAAATCAGTCTCCTCATTTCTACCAAACCCTTTAAAATGCTTCAAAGTGATTGGTAAACTCTGTCTATCTCGCTATACCAAACAAGAAGCTTTTTCCAAAAAGAAGCACCTCTATAGCAGATTGCAGAAAATAGAGGAATGCCAGATATTCAGTAAGAAAAATAGAACAAATCGCAAGGCAGTTGAAATATAAATAAATGTGTATAAAATAAAGCATATTGCACGCAAATAAAAGATGCATAAACATAAATTGATAAAGTAACAGACAGAAATGCTTATAAATCTCACAAGTCTTAATATTTCAAATAGCAAATAAAGCAAGACGGATAGTTGCATACATTGCGTGAAACAGATGAAGGAACAAAGTGAAGAACATAGTTGTTACCTTCTTTAATGATGTGGTGAGTTGTGTCTTAGTTGTGTCTTTGCCTAGGTAAAGGTAGTGAGGAGATGTAAACCATCAAATTCATATTGTGTGGTTGAAATGGAGGAAGGCCTCATAAATTTTTCACGACACAAAACTACTGCTCAAACTGAAGGAAAAAATTTATCGGACAGCAATAAGACATACAATATTATACGGGTCAGAATGTTGAGCGGTTAAAAATCAACATGAGAATAAAGTAAGTGCTGCAGAGATGAAGATGTTGCTTTGGATGTGTGGTGGTAAGTCTAGACGAGATAACAATAGAAATGACAATATTAGAGTGTGTTGGAGTAGCACCTATAATAGAAAAAATGGTGGAAAATAGATTTAGATAGTTTGGACATGCAGAGATAAGACATGTAGATTCTATTATCAGAAGAGTAAATCAGATGGAGAGATGTCAAATAGATGGAGAAATGTCAAACAGATGTAGAGAAGTCAAACAAGTAGAGGTAAAGGAAGATCTAGAAAAACTATAAGAGAAACAATTAAGAAAAATCTGGCGATTAACGAATTGAATAGGAACATGGTATTGGATAGAACATTATGGCGGAATTTGATCAATGTAGTCAACCCCACTTAATGATATAAGGCTATGTTGTTGTTGTAGTTGTAGCTATTATATTTTGTTGGACTTTCCGCCTTAATTGCGGTCCGCCCCTAGTCGCCTTAATTGCGGCACTTTGACTTGCCTTAATTGCAACCCCAACACCTTTAGGTGTTGGTTTTGAAAGAGTGGATTTAGTCCCACATTGCTTAGAGATATGGTCCATGTTTGTGTTCATAAGTGGAGGCAATCCTCACCCTACAAGCCAGTTTTGTAGGGATGAGTTAGACCCAACCCAAATTCTGAGATATTTAATACCACTAACCAACACACTACTTCATATTTTGTAGTTTTTTTAATTTTTTTAATGTTTTAAAAAGTATGGTCGCCACTTGAGGTTTTGTAATTGATTAATGTTGTAAGTGTTTGGCCACCACTAAAACACACAACTCCGCTATTAATTATGTATCGGTATAACTAATATGTACTACAAATTGCGGAGTTGACATATCGTATCGACTACCCCAAATTTCGATGCCTAATAGCGGCATAGCAGCACTATACCGGTATTTTAACCACACTGGCCAAGTCACTATTTATAATATTCATAATGTGCCAACAATCATATAATTATATAATGATTATTATGAGAGTAACGATGATAAATATCATATTGATATTGGCTGGTATACCTCGTCGGGAGAAAAGAAAGCCACAGCATCAGCATTAGCGGACCCAGCAGGATGCAAGGATATAATAGCTCTGAAGTTAGAAGACAACAATTCTATCACGGCAACCTTCTCTGGATCAACTATTCCAATTGATCCTAGCCTTGGCTTATTAGAACCATGATAGTTCTGTTCTTGAGAACTCTCATTAGTTACAGAGGCGAGTGTGGAAGCTCTTTTTAACCAGTCCAGACGTTCAAAAGTTGAAATTTTCACATTTGGCACTTCCTTTTCCACTGACTTCAGAACATCTGGTAGCAACCTCAGAAAACTCATGTCTTCCTTAGGTTCAAACACAACTTCTTCAGACCCACATTGTTTCTTCGAAGCTGATTCATTAGTTTCAATTCCATCTTCAAGATGGGGGAAAAACCGTTTTTTCTGATCAGTAAAAGCTTTGAGAGCTAACCTGAAATCATTCAGAAGCCTAAGTAAGATCAATCATATTCATGTATAAAAAAGGAACCTTAATTACATAAATCTTCAGAAGGGAAAAAATCGCTTGATTCCATCATTCACTACACTGAAGTCCTGTCAATTGCCAAAATGGGAAAATTACGGATTGTTAAAATTCTGCTACGCAATAGTGCTATGGTGCCGCATAATTTGACAACATTTTGGTATGACGGCGTGATATGATATCGAATATTTAAGAACATTTCACTGTCTTATATTTAGTATAATTAATTCGGATTCCTTTCTCAACATTCATCAAAATGAACCAACTACAAAAGGGAAAAGTATAAGCTAACACAGAGTCACAAATCCAAAAGAACCGAATTAAACCTTGTCCTGTCAACGGCAGAAGCACCAGCCTGACCGGCGAGTTGCCGTTTCCACGCATAAGCTACGACTGCGCCGTCTGGGCAAACCAGCGGCATGTGCAGACCCCAAAAATCCTTCCGCGTTCGAGCAGATTCACTGAGAACTCCAGCTTCTTCAAGCTCCTTCCCTAGTAAATCGAAAAACAATGAATAGAGCAATATTTAAGCAAAAATTGACACCGAAGATACTAAAACCCTAATCGCGGAACCGAAAATCGATCAAAACGTAAGAGAACTGTAAATTTCATACCTAGTGATCGAAGCTCTTGAAAATGCTGTTGCATGCAAGCATTTTCTTTGAGGAACACTTGTAAAGGCTTGCTGCCTTGGTGAGGCTGACCGGCGGAAATGAAAAGAGCTTCAAGGAGGCGATCGGCGCCAATTCTGATGTCGGCGATGATTCTTTCGGCTTCTCCGAGTTTGTCCATTGCTACGGCAACTTGCTTCGGCGGTGCCTCGGCCGTGGGGCCACCGGGGGAAGAGGGAGGAGAAGTGGGCGTTGAGATAGTTGCCGCGGTGGCTTGCTGAGTTTGTTGCATTTGCATTGTTTTTGGTGCTTGAGATACCAACAAAGTTAATGGGTTCCTCCTCGGTTAGTATTTTCGTACAACTCGGATTGGGCTTCTTTTTCAACAACAGTAAAGGCCCATCAAATAATACAACTTTTAATACATTTATTAATCAACTATTTAAGTGTAACTAGTGCATAATTGACCAGACTTATAATTGAATGAAGTTAAAATAATTGAATTGTTGTATTTAATTAGTGAATTGAATTATATTGTAGTTTTAAAATTAAATCAAATAATAAATAAATCGAACTAAAACTAAAATCAATTAAAATGAAAAATGTTAAAAACAAGTTTAAAATTTTTTATTTAAGAAAAAGTACAGCGGTACATTCTTTATTAAATGATTGGATTTGATAAAATTATTTCCAAACAGTTTAGTACGGTTCAGAATTTTGAACGGGTATATCAAATCAATAGTTTTGGTTCGGTTTGATTTTGAATAAATTAAAATTATCCAGTTTAATTCAAAGAATCTTTTATCATGGTTTGATTTAGTGTTCTGACTAAGCTTTAATGTGAAAAATCCTAGTAAGTGGTGTTTTGTACTAGAACAAATGATGGTTTTAACAAATATATTGTTATATTTGTTTCGTCTTGGTACCTAAAATAATTGAAGTGGCGAGAAATCTAGAACTAATGGTCTTGATCTTCGATCTAGTGACGTAGGGGTGGACCTATAAGGTTAGCACTCTTATACCCAAATAATTTCAAGATTCAAGACGAGTCTAATGAAAAGTGGAAATTAGAATAGTGTACCTTGCGTTTATGTGAGATGACTTTTATATCTTGGGGCATGTGGAGTGGATTTACATTGATTTTGGCATTTGGCCGGTCTAGAATAGTTGCCCCTAAGGTTTGTCAGGCGCTTAGAGAGCTGAGAAAGTCTTTAGCGGTCATGGTCGGCCTCCAAAGGTGTTGTCTACTTCGAACTAGAAGTGAAACACTTCGAGTCAGTTGAAAAAGTAGTGGGAACGGGCGCATTAAATGTGCTTCCATCACTGAAACATTTTTTTGCTTCTTTCTAAATATGGGCTGAAGCGACTAGTTAGGGAATGGTGTTGCCTATAGTCACTCGAGACTATTTACGCTTCCCAAGAAAAATATAGTCGTTATTTTTATAACTTCCCTTTGCTGATGATCTGGTTCATTTGATCATCTTGGCTTGTATATAGGGTGGTTGAGCACAAAGGGAACTTTTTGCAATCCTTGAAATTCAGCTTTCATTTCCAAATATTTCTTGTTAGTAAGTGTATTATTCTTTTCTTTCATAATAGTACTTTCTAGAATAGTTGCAGCTATTTCCTTAAGGCCTCTCCTTTTTTCATTACATTTGCTTCGTCAAATTTGCCTTACTAAGTACCCTTCTCAACATATGCGTTTACCTTCACCATTTTTTGTTCGCTAGTCAAGATGAGTGATAACTCTATTCGCATAGTTAGTGATTATGCGTGTGATACTTCCTATATCGCGAGAATATGAACATCCCGTAATTCAAATCCTTCTCCCATTGCTCATTATCGCATGGCCACATAGTTATATCTTTGATCGACACTTATAATTCAGAAAGGGTATATGAGAACTTCCTTGATGAGATAACTTTTTCCCTATATTTTTTTGTCGCTCTCTTGTCAGATGTTGACGAGGATGAGGGTCACACTGAAGTTCTTATGCCTCCTCTTATTTTTCCTTATGCATAAACACAAGGTGCTAAGTCGATGAGAGAATGAGGTCAGGATTTCGTTCAATTTTACAGGACAATCTACAACTGTAAACCCGGTGATGCTGAAATTAATACCCACGTGGAACATATGGGTATACCGGATGTAGTTTCTTGGGTCAATCTCAATGATCATTTTAAAATTGACGAGACATTTCAAAGGTGTGTGACATTGGTGAAGACGTTTGATGCGAGAAATTATGGTTGGATGGTTGCAGAAGTGGTGGGAACCCTATTCACTATGAATATCGAAGCGACCATAGATTTTTCCTGTATCACGGTTAACAACCCACTGGATTGGTCGGTCATTCCTATGGGTTCAGAATAAAAATGGAGTCGAAAAATAATAGCAATAAGACTTAAATTAAGAAACATGTGTATACTTGTTTACCGGTGTTTTTGGTAAATAATCACGAGTTTGAAAGTCTATGAGATTAGCTCGAAAAATCTCCAAAGCAATTTGTGCAAATAATTTGTGTGAACACACGTGCGTGTGAATTTAATGTAGTGTAGCAAAAGACTTTAAATGAAGTTAAGTTGTGATCAATGATAAGGTGAAATGCGGTAAATAACATTAAATAAAGCTAAAGAAAAAGTACAATTTCTGTTTAAGGAAGCAAAAAGACTAAGAAAAAGTGTGGACACAGACGCATACGTATTTCTTGCTCAACTGTTTCGCTCTTTGACTCAGGTACTCCAGTGGTATGGAAAGTATATATGAAATTTTACAACCTCGATCCCATATATGAGTCTGCTATTTATTCTATTTAAAAAGTAGCTGTCGAAGACGGTTATGACCATTGAGGGACTGTTGCGTTTGCTCCATGTTAAATCCTTCAAGTTCCCACTAACGTGTTTACGTGTCTTCCAAGACACTATCTGCTTACAACACACATTGAGTTGTAACTGTTGTCCACTTCTTCATGAACCTTAGATGATAACTTCCCTAACGTGTCGTCAATGAGGCTTATCAAGGCCCCTATGAATTGTCAATTTATTAAGTCTTTTATACTAAGTCGTTCAGTCGGCTGGTCCTTTTTGGAATGAGGGCTTTTGTCGAATGTCCTTCTCGAGATTCTGGACATGTTTTTATCGATGGTCCTTTACGAAATTTTAGACTCATTTCTCAGTGAGTCAAGTCTTAAAGATTTATCCCTGAGAGTCCTTCAAATCATGTCATGTTGCGTCGACGGCTCATCAACCCCTCATTGTTGGTTTGTCGATGCCTCCCTATTTAATGATTATTTAAAGATACTTCATTAATGCTCATAGTAAACATTTTTTCATTAACATTTTTTGTTGACTTTCTAGTAGCTAAAAATCCAAGTGTAACAAATGCCCCCAAAAATATGTCATTGTTGAGTCGTATCTAAGGGGAGAAAAATGACATTGTTTCTAACTATTTCAACATTGTTTGCATTTTGTGCCACGCCATCACAATCATGATTGTTATCAGTCATTATGACTAATTTTAATACACATGTCACAGACGTGCATGTAGATTCATTATGATTATCTCCTATTCCCTAAGAAGACTAAGTGAATTGGAGATATTCTAACTTCCATTTGTGTTCCCCATGGCTTTTATATGCCATTTGTTGAATCAACCGCCACGTGGCCGATATTTTCTCGGGAAAAACTGAATTGTTTCTTTGTCTGATATTTAGATGTGTTTATTCGAACATTTCCTACCTTCTTGTTTCTGCAACTTGCCTTACAGAATCATAAAACCCTAGTTTACTTCTTTCTCCCACCTTAAATAAGTGAAACCCATTTCCTCAAATGGTGTTTCTAGTATAATGTCATCCGGGTTTCACAGCTGAGATTAATCTCCCTATCATTATAGACGAGCACGCCTATGTACTGGAGCCTCCCTTGGAAACGAAACGCAAAAAATATGGTACCGCTCTGCCTTCCTCTCCTACGTGCTTATTGGTAAATCGTATGCATTTATGGGCCCCTTGCCAAAGTATATCAAGAAACCCCAGCTACTACAGGATTATTTCCATATATATCGTGGGTATGAACTATTGTATTTATTGATGAACCTCCAAAGTTTAATTTCTTCAAGAACCAAGTCTTCTATTCTTCTCCACCCATGGAAGACGTTGAGTACATTAAGTGGTTGGATATGATTAAGAGGAAGAGCGCACACTACTGGACATATTTAAGGATTTATGATTTAATTTATCTATCCAGGGTGAGTCTCTCTTACAATCCTCACATGTTAATCGTTTCCATGTGTTTTCGGGATACTTCTACCAACACTTTTCAACTATCATGTGGGATGATAACTCCCATTTTCTTCGATCTAGTTGTAATAGTTGGCCATCGTCCAACTGGGATGGACTTCGATCCTGCAAGGGCTACTAGAACTGAGCCTTCCTTCTCCTTCTTTTGACCGGATTACAACTCTTTTATAGTGGATCGTTGAAGGGCAACCCCAGACACTTTTATGCACGAACATATCACATTCCTCACTTACTGGTTGTTGAGGTGTGTGTTTTGCTTGATCTGTTCAGGTGGCCAAAAAATATGTTCCCCTTGAAACCCAGCTATATGAAGGTAGGAAAATATGTATGAGCCAGCTGATTCTCGTGGGACTTTACAAATCTCTGGCTTTGGATGTCTCTGATATGGTAAGACCAGAAAACCCTAATAGCCTACAAATAGGTGGACCTATTCGGCTTATGTAATTATGGCTAACTGTCACTTTGAAGCTTCTCTAAAGTTCAGAGTTCCTCCTAACCTGAGGGCGAGGATCAAAGGTCCTCGGCTAGTTAGGCTTACCTCGAAAGATGGGAAGGTTACCTCACTAAAGATCTTTAAAGAATATTTACAGATGTTTTACTAGTGTAAAACTTTTACTAAGTTGATGGCTTCATTCGCTGGTCGACAGTATGGTTCATAATGGTTTAGGAAACCTTATCTCAACTCGTCCAAACGAGAGCAAGATGAGATCAATAAGGTTTTATTTACTTGCTTTAATCCTACCCTTTTATGGATGAGGCTTACCATTGTAACGGTAAGATTGAGGGTGGCTTCTTACTAACATAACTTGGTGGCTAGGAAATTTGGGTTGAGGCAGCTGCTCCTTAAGTGTCTTATCCCTAACGCCAAACCTTATTTTGTATACTTGATACTACTACTAAGCGGTGTCTTAAAGGCATGTGTTTGTTCTATGAAAAGAAAGAAGTTTTCATGCACGCTTCCGACTACATTCTCTCTTATAATTATACTCGAGAGTTTGAAGAATGGTAGGCACAACATTGGTCCTTTGTGCCTGACCAAATAATGATGGCACGACGCTTAGTCAACATATTTTCTTTCCTCAGGGAGAAAGGTATGATTGTCATGACCATTCAATAATTCTTTATTTGTTCACCCTGTTCTTGAACACATGCTATTTATTTTTCAAGGCCTTCCCAAAAGTCTAAAAATTTCAACCAGTGGCTCTCCAGGAACCAGGATTTCGCAAACTAGAAGAGTAAGTTCTCAACCTCCCAAACAAATTCTTCTTTTATCTCAGGCCTTTCTAACTTGAAAATAACCTATTTATGGGAGGATGACAGTTGGATCCTCTACTATTAGGGGAATGCCACGCATGGGAGATTCGAATGATATCAACCTTGAGTCTTATGACGATGATGCCTTAGTTTGAACCTTAACTTTTAATCTATTTCTTGTCATGATGTAATTCCTTGCTCATCCTATCCAGTTTTATTAGTCTTTCCAGAAAGAGAGTGGATTCGACATTAGTGAAGGTGCATAAAAGACCTTGGCTCCCCCCACCCACTTTCGATGCTGATGTTGACGTTATTGAGGCGAGTGTTAGAACAAGATTTGTTCATGACATATTCTCTTTTGGTTTTGATGATAACAAAGTATTAAAAGAACAATGGTTTATTTGATACATGTTTTATTTATGCAGGTTCTCATTATTGTACATAAATAATCAGAATCTATATTACATGAACACACTTGAGAGTCACTTCATTGCTAGCTTTTAGTGGCAGAGTCCGAGGAACAATTGCTAGTGTGGCTTAGCGCAGACTCTGAACTGAAGGCCTCAGCATTTAGACAAGTTACTACACTTGGTAATTCTATATCAGCATCTGGTACCATTCAGAGTTGGTGATAAAGCTGTAAATTGTCTGTACTGCAGAAAGCAAGTTATATTGTCTTATCAGCCTGTCAGCTAGAGTCTACAAGTTTGCAAGGCTCAAAAAAGGTTGGCATGTTATACGTATATCTTCTCCCAATGGCTCTATCAATACAGAACCTCTTGAAGACTCAAAGTTTAAATGTGTTACACATTGGATTTAAAATCTGTTGTGCATCCATCTTCAACGTCTCGTGTACTATGGGGCAAAGAAAAAGTCACTTAATCAAGTTACCTCTTCAACGACTAGTTTCTGCAAAGACTATAAATATGGATGAAGATTTAAGTTTGAATCTTAATAAGGATTCTTTAGATGAAGGAATAGCAATATCAAGCAACTATTAACTATATTGTAATATGCAAATTTTCTGTTGTAGGTTGTAATTGTAAAAAGCCTTAAGATTTCTTACCATTGAATATCTTAGAAATCTTAAGAGCTTTAGGTCTTTGTTATGGTGATTTTACGTACCTCTGATACTTGTATCATGTACACCTTGTTCTCTATTCTGCTGAGCCTTCATCATTTTAGATCAAAATCTATTGTTATGTGCTTAAACAGAAGTCTTGTCTCATTGGGATTCAAGCAACAAGTCTTGAGCCAAGATGCTTAAGCCACATAAGTCTCATTGCTTAAGTGCATGAGCTGTGAGAGTATTATTCAGCTAGTCTGATTGAATAAGGGGAAGTCTCTGTCTGGATGGCTAGAAGAGCAAGTGGCTTGGCCAAAGGATGTGAGCAAGAAATCTTAGACATGTGCTCTAAGCAAGGGGAAGCCGCTGCCAGAAGACCTTTGGAGCAGGTGGCTCGGCCAGAAGGTGTGAGCATAGGAAGTCTTAGACATGTGCTCTAAGCAATGGAAGTCTCGGACAAATGGTCTGAGCAGATGTAAAAGACTTATGCAGAAGCATAAGCGATTGTAATCATGAAGTGGTTATAATCAAAATCTTTTGTGACGCAAGAATTTAAGGGAGGAACCAAGCTAAAATTTTTGTATCTTCTGCTGTTATTTTGTTTACTTCTGTTATATCCACTGCCAATGAATTAAGATAGAATCTGAACATCAGTTCTGATTCTAAAACTTTGATCAGAAGTTAAATTAAAAAAAATGCGAAACACAATTCAACCCCCCTTCCTGTGTACTTTTCACACCTTCAATTGGTATTAGAGCATGGTCTATGATTAACACTTAATAGTGGTGTAGATAATGATCGAATAAGAAAAATATATTTCTTATTCAAGAAGGAATCAAGTGCCACATGAAAATAACATACGACTTTTCCTATCATATTCAATGGATGATTCCAATGGATTTAAATGATGGTGTTGCGGTGGAAATAGGATATCAAACTATTACTTAATTTGAATCACAATTCAATTCACAATCACTCTTTGATTTATCCGAAGGAAAAGGTCAAAAGAGGGAAAACCTATTTTCGCATAGTAAACACAATGCGGGGAGAGATCTAGGTAAGGGATTGGTTAAGCTTAGGGAAGGTATTAACACCCTAAACTTCTGTAGTACTCTACAGGAACCTTTTGTTTAAATTTACTATTTGCTTTAATTATTTGCTTGAAGATATATACAAAGGGTTAAAAGTTAAAGAAAAGACCTAAGGGGTTAATTCTAAGTTTACTCGGAAAGATTCACATCTTGTGCCTACGTGTCCTGGATAGGGAATGGAATCAGAGTAATCGTAGTTCCCCTCGAGTGGGAGGTTAGAAACGTCTTGACTGTGGTCAAGGTTTCAATGGGAACAAACGTATCTTAAGGACACGCTTACGTGGAGTGCGGAGACTCCAATCTATACGTTGGAATTGTTAATCAAAATTAGGGTTAAAATTAGGGTTAAATTAGGGATTCCACGACGGGAAACCCTAAAACAGAGTACGGCGACTCTTTGACCTAATGCTAGGGTAAAGGGTAAAATTGTCCACGGCGGGACACCTAGGAAAAATAGGGTTTTGAAAAGTCAAGGGTTAAAGGTGAGGAATATTAACATGGCAATCAACGGTTTAGACCTAATCCTTCGGCAGGTGAAATTACGATGAACAAATAATAACGCAAGATAAATAAATTACAGATGATGTTGAAAAATAAAATATAACCATAAATGCAAATAAAATACAAACAATATTATTAAATAAATTACGATCCTGAGAAAAGAAAAAGCAAACATAAAACGTTAGTGAACAAGATTAACATAAGAGTTGACGAAAAAATGAACAGGATGACGTCGAGAAACCTGGAATGTGAAAGTGTTAAGAGTTTAAACAAATGAGAGAAAATAGCAAATTTTGTTGGAATAAGAGTTTTTATGATTTTTTATAAAAAAAGATATGTTTCTTTATTTTAAATAAAATTAATTTATTAATACATTTTTAAAAGAAAAGGGTTATATTGATTTAAAAAGACTAAAAACTGTTAGATAAATAAAAAAGATTTTTTTTTGTTTAAAGAAAAAGTTAAGAACAATTTTAATATTTGAATTTAAATTACTTGTAAAAAAAATAAAACAGAATTAAACTAAGGAAATAAATTAAAAAAGTAAAAGGTATGAAACAGATGGGTTGGGACGGGTCATCAACTCTCGGACCCAACCCGGTCCAGAACATAAACAAGAAGGGAAGGATATTGAGTTTTAGGGTTAACCCTAAACTCAACCATCAACGGCGGTCCCTATTATCTCCTTCGTCTCTCTCGTATTTCTCTTGTCTTTCATGACTTCCGTTTCCTTTCCTCCTGCAAAAATAAACAAAACAATAACAAACAATCATGAACCATCCATAGATAGCTCACGTTTTCGGTTTCGCGGTTCGTTTTTAAACGGTGATGACAGTGGGATTTCCTCACGTCTGAGTTCGCAGATGGCTCGTTTGAAACGGCGGTAATTGTTCTTGATGAAGGATGGTTGAGTAATGGCCGATGATGATGTTAAGAGCTGAGGTCTGGAGTTTGATTGCCCGCCGTTTGTGACTAACGGTGATGGCGGTCTTTTTCTCTGTCGGCTGGGTTCCGTTCGTTCGTTTGGTTACGAGTCTTGTTTGTTTACAGTCAATGAATAAGGACGATTTTTGTTGGGGTTTTATCGGTCGTCGTTTTGTGGTTAGGGTTTACCGTCTCTGGTGAGTGTTCCATTTTGTCATTAGCCGTCTTTTCCTCTTCTTCTTCTTCACGTTTTTTATATCTCTCTGCTGGACTTGGATCTCACTTTTACGTTACTTATTTGATGGATTCGATTTGATTTATGCTTCTGACAGGGTTTGGATTTGTTTTCTGATATTTGATTTAGATTTTGTCTGATATTGATTTGATTTGTTTCAGATGGATTCAATTTCGGATCTGGTTATGGATTTGCTTGCTTGATTATTTCCGATGGTGAAACTGGATCTGGATCCGATTTAGATATCCAAATAATTTACTTGATAGAAAAATGGATTTTCGGATTCTGGATTCCATTAGTGACCTGTTTGAATCCATAATCTCTTTTTCGGAAAAATCACTTTTCGGGATAAAACACTTTTTCCTCTTCCTCTGGCCGTCCCGAAAAAATAGAACAGATACTGCCGGTTTGTGCCGAGGTCGGGAATCGATTTGGGAGCTGGCTTCGGCATTTGTCGTCGCCCTCCCGATACCCGATGATGAAATTACTCTGAGGGTGTCGAACAAAAATAATTTCTAACATTAACCTCTTTTTTCTTTTGTAATTTGTAATAAAAATTATTATGAATAAAAATTCATAAATATTCCATCCAAACTTGTATGATTCTTCTTTCCAACTTACTTTTGTCGCAACCGAATGACCCACAAAAATATCCGATTAAATCCAACTGATTAAGAGCCTCCGGATAAATTCGACCGATTAAAGTTTAATCGATTAAACTTAAACACATGGATTAACTTCACCAATTAAATTCGTAAATCCAAAAATCTATCCGGATCCACTTTGTCATTAAAACCTGACGTAAATTTAAATCCAGACAAAACCTTTTCCACATCAACTCGTGCCTGAGGATAGAAATCGTAAATACGGCCTTGAACGAGTAACACAGAGAAAACTGATTAACAGCAAAAAAGAATCAACCTCCTCACTGAAGAATTCAACCATGCATCTCTGATGGCTAAATCCAATGCTCTGAACCAACTCGGCCAAAAATCACAATTAAACCGATATAATAAACCCGAACACGAATCAAAATTTCCACTGCTTTGACTTTAAAATTGACTGGCAGATAGCAGAAGAACAGAAAATAAACACCTGTTAAAACAAAACTCCACAGAATGGATTCTTGCACTGATTTGAGCCGAACCAAATTGATATCTCAATACAATCAAACCCATATGATAAAATAAATGTCTCGGAAATCCACTGACGACAAAATCTCGGCCTGTTGAATTAATTACCGTATCTCAAAAGTCCCGATGCCAAAATTATCGTGAACTTTTGTTCATCTTCAAAGAAAATAAAGAACTCGTAAATGGAGGCTATAATTGCTCAATGGATTCATGGCGATGATTTCAGCTTCATGAACTGTCAACAAACGGTGAATAAATGACCATTACACCCCTCGACAGTTAAAGTGCATCAGATGTGATTCTCCTGCAAAAACAACAGACTATGCAACCCGCTAGTGGTTAGTTAATATGTAATGCAAAAAAATGAAATGTAACACGACATGAATCGACTAATCTAAGGGTAAAATTTGGGGTATTACAGTTGCCCCTATTTAAATAGCTTCACCAGATGATTTGAGCAGCGGAGACTCGAGGAATCACGGTGGAGGGACTTAAATACAAATAACCGAAAATTTTGCCCTTAGACGCAGTGATATGCAATGTTATGGAAAAAACGAAACGAACTATAATGCTGACAATGCCATGACTTTAATATGATGCGTATCATGAGAATGATAAATGCAAGAATGCAGACGACACGACGACACAGGGGAATACGACGCACTGGTGGAACAGCGCGACAATTGGGGAATTTTAGAGTGATGGATCAACCGGTGCAGGCACAGCCAGTTGTCACTTTAGGATGAAACGATAACACAGGATCCAGACGGCGGTAAGATCAGGTAAACGACAAGTGCTGGAGTTTTCGGAACATTCCTTTAAACGAAGAGATTGAGCGGGATCTTCAAAAATGGTGGGAAAATATACAAGGAGAAACAAACACCAGAGATACTCGGAAAAACCTCGAATAACCTCGGGGACAGAGAAACCAATTTCAGGGGCATTCGGAAGAACATCGAATGAACTCTGAAACACACTAGGGATATTCGGAAAAACATCGAATAAACTTGGGGACAAAGAAACACATTTTAGGGACATTCGGAAGAACATCGAATGAACTCTAAAACATACTAGAGATACTCGGAAAACCATCGAATAACCTCGGGGACGCATCCAGAAAAAAAAAGAACAACATCTATAGGAGCATGAGATGAAGAAAAGTCTCTGAAGGTAAATCCGAAATATTTAGGAAAGCAATAAAGGTACGGGACAAGTTGAAGACATATCTAGAAGAATGTCAGATAAGCAACAAAGGGGTTCTAAAAAAACGTCAGAACAAAAACTCGGTCTGGGAAAACATCATAAAGAGATAGATCCGGAAAAACATCGGACGAGATTCTGGAAAACCATCAGAATTATAGGGGTATCTGGAAAACCGTCAGATAAGTTCTGGAAGAACATCAGAACAAAGACTCGATCTGGAAAACCATCAGAAGGAGGAATGTATCCGGAAAAACATCGGATAAGATTTCTGGAAAACCGTTAGAACCACAAGGAATTATTTGGCAAACCATCAGATAAGGACTCAATCTAGAAAACCATTAGAAAGAGAAATGTATTCGAAAAAACATCGGATAAGATTCTGGAAAACCGTCAGAATCACAAGGAATTATCTGGAAAACCATCAGATAAAGACTCAATCTGGAAAACCATCAGAAAGAGAAATAAATCCAGAAAACCATCAGATGAGTTCTGGAAGAACATCAGAACAAAGACTTGATCTGGAAAACCATCAGAAAGAGAACGTATCCAGAAAACCATCGGATAAGAAAGGTCATATCTGGAAGAACATCAGATAGACACGACACAAAATTATTTGGTAGGTGCCAAGTAAATTAGACTTTGGCCACAAGGCAAGACAATGGATAAAACACGACCTCGGGAGAAATGAAAATGAGGATGAAACACTCATGCTATGCATATGTGATATATATATATATATATATATATATATATATATATATATATATATATATATATGAATTATGTTATGAGATATGATCAAGTGCAAATGCAGATGTCGACGACAAGGCCCGACTCTTCTAGTAAGATGACAAGACTGGAAAACTGATTCCTCAACATGGAGATCGCTGCCACTTGCTCGGGGACTAAAGATGTCACTGCAGGGAATCCTTCAATTAAACTGCCCCAGATTAACCTGTTTGCAGACTGAACTGGTAAATACTTCAGCTTGTCTGATTCTGAAAATGACTATTTTACCGTACCTTCAGAAGGCTTGCCCCAATCTGAGTCTTGAAAAATCTTATGGATAAACCAAATCTGAGAATGACTTGCCCTAAACAAATCTTGAATTGATTCTTAGACGGGATGTGGAAAGAACTTGCTCCTGATAGGATCACCGACCAACTTTCTTATTGTTTGAAAATTCCTTAGAGGAGAGCCAATTTGCAAACAAAAATATTCATACCAACATGGTAATGCAAAGTTCATGCAACTTTTGAAATCAAAATTATTTTTGGAAAGATAAAAATGAGTCGTTGGCCGGAACACGGCGATTCTAGACGCTTAAAGTTTAAAACAAAAGTGTACTGCCAAAATAAATGATTCACAAAGATCTTTTGGAGTCAGTTTACGCAACCTTGCTGTAATATGCTTTTAAAAATAACCTTGCTTCAATTAGGTCTTTTGAGGGTTGTAATGTGGCCTGGTTCACGGTTTATGAAACAAAGGATAAAGGCTCAAATTTATTTGTACCCACCCATTCTACGTGATAATCTTCAATCCTACACTCAGTTAACTCATTTTATGCATTCAGGTCCCTATAGGTTAGGAATTGCACTAATGATAGCAACGATGGTTCAAAAGTCAAGGGACCCATGAAAAGGCAGTCACTACTTTCCTATACCATTCAGTTGTTTTGATATTGAGGATTTTTTTCAGGGTAAGGATTTAAATGTCACCTCTTTTTATTGTCCCTAAATTTTGCCTGAGCTGTTTCTTGTGAAGATTACAGTCAGCGGGATGCCCCAGTTTTTCCTAAGTCTCCTTTATAGGTTTGGCCTAATGATTATGGCGAACCATCATCGACTTTCGGCTTAAAAAACATCTTCGACACTTGTTTGTTGTGTGTGAAGGAAAAATTGTGAGTGCGAAACCTTCGCATGAAAGGTGTATTGCAGGAAAGCACAACCGAGTTAGCTGAGAACTACCCATGCCCCAGTTTAAGATTGCGGTTTTTTGTAAAGAAAGAACTCCAACTTCTAGGCTCAAAGGGGGTGACAAGGGAATAACTTCCTTATTTCTCAAGTGTTTGGGATTTGAAACAATGCCTTATATCGTCAACAAAGTCTGATTGAAAGCATACTGACAGCAGTTATGGGTATAACATTTTCGTCATCCTCCCTCCAATCTTTTCATATCAAAAATTTAGACAAGAAGTAAATATTTTAAAGATAAAGCATAAAGATACGAATAGTGGACGAAATGAATTGAAATCGAAAGTTGCAATGCTCATTTCATTAATATAAAAGTACAAATATAATTTGAAGGCAAACAACTAATACAAAAAATAAGGAAAGTCCCAACAACGAGAAACAAAAGGCCTAGTGACTAAATCAGTACAAGGATGAGCTGTCCTGTCTGAAACATTGGTGTTTGAGAAGATAATCCGCTGAAGTCGGACGGAAGCTTCACTTTTGATGCACTGGCAACATTGTAGTCATAGAGAGGATTCTTAAAGGGAGCTCAGACAGTCCGGCTAACAGTGTGGACCACAGGTCTGGGCTCGGTAAGAACGGGAGCTTGAAAAATCGGTCCGACAGTCTGACCAATCGTAGCGGCAGATGCAATAGGTGGAGAGTAGTTAGGAGGTAAACCAAACTCTGGCCAAGTAGATGGTGGCATCTGAACAGGAGGTGGATCAGCACTTGAAACTTCCTGAATAACAGTCCTCTGAGGTGGCTCTCCTCTGGCAATCAGTATTTGAAGCATCTCGGTGAGCTTGGTCATGCCTGATTTCAACTCATCGATCTCCATTCGGATTTCTGCATTATATGCTTCTTGTTCTGCCATCTTGCATCTATAGTTAGCTCTGGTCTGATATCTGTGTCAAGGAATCAGCTTGACGACTCAAAGAGACACTGGAAGATGAGAGAATCGAGAATGAGAAACCGAGGGAAAAGTTTAATGCAAAAATGTGATGCTAATGTCATACAATGGTTTCAAGAATTTCAACGGTCGACTGCAAATATTCCTTTTTAGGAGAGTTGGAAAAATTTTAGACTTTAAAATGTAGGACTTTTTAAATTTGCGAAGGACTGTTGAATTCCTTGAAACTAGGAATGATGTTTTATGGATGCAATGCACAAATACACATAAGAAAACAAAGTCCTAGGTTAGAGGAACAATGAATGGAGTTAAGGTCTACCCTTCCCAAAAGGCATGTACTATAGGGTAGTTGTACCTGCATAACAAGGTTCTAAAGCGGTGCCCAAAGTCATCAATCCATCCTTCGGATATTATCAACTTCCCGACTGACTCGAGGGTCGATAATATTCTCAAGAGAAACTCTTTTGAGTGTAGCATCGCGTATCAACCATTGTAGGACTACTCCCACATAGTTCCCGCACTACGTCCTAGATAAGGCCAAGGTGGTGTAAAGGTACTACGGTTCCCAGTATCACGGACGCCAATCGATAATAGTAAAAGTTTTCACGACTACACTCGTTCAACCGAACCATTTTCGAAAGGGTCTCAACTGAGCGGTGATTCTTGAGTCAACTTGGTCGGGACTCACTCCTTATAAGCCTCGTCGAATATATCACCTTCCTATAATAATGTCACTCAAGTCCGGGTGTAGGACTTATCTCACAACAAAGTAACTCCCAAGCAAGGTACCCCAAAATATGTACCTACAAGTGAGCAAAAATATTAATTAAACAAATATAAAAAATAAACAAAATAGGGATAACCCTCAAAAGATAAAGAACTCCCCAGTGAAGTCGCCATTTTCTGTTGCGGTGGAAATAGGATATCAAACTATTACTTAATTTGAATCACAATTCAATTCACAACCGCTCTTTGATTTATCCGAAGGAAAAGGTCAAAAGAGGGAAAACCTATTTTTGCATCGTAAACACAATGCGGGGAGAGATCTAGGTAAGGGGTTGGTTAAGCTTAGGGAAGGTATTAATACCCTAAACTTCTGTAGTACTCTACAGGAACCTTTTGTTTAAATTTACTATTTGCTTTAATTATTTGCTTGAAGATATATACAAAGGGTTAAAAGTTAAAGAAAAGACCTAAGGGGTTAATTCTAAGTTTACTTGGCAAGATTCGCATCTTGTGCCTACGTATCCTGGATAGGGAATGGAATCAGAGTAATCGTAGTTCCCCTCGAGCGGGAGGTTAGAAACGTCTTGACTGTGGTCAAGGTTTCAATGGGAATAAACGCATCTTAAGGACACGCTTACGTGGAGTGCGGAGACTCCAATCTCTACGTTGAAATTGTTAATCAAAATTAAGGTTAAAATTAGGGTTAAATTAGGGATTCCACAGCGGGAAACCCTAAAACAGAGTACGGCGACTCTTTGAGCTAATGCTAGGGTAAAGGGTAAAATTGTCCACGGCGGGACACCTAGGCAAATTAGGGTTTTGAAAAGTCAAGGGTTAAAGGTGAGGAATATTGACATGGCAGTCAACAGTTTAGACCTAATCCTTCGGCAGGTGAAATTACGATGAACAAATAGTAACGCAAGATAAGTAAATTACAGATGATGTTGAAAAATAAAATATAACCATAAATGCAAATAAAATACAAACAGTATTATTAAATAAATTACAATCCTGAGAAAAGAAAAATGCAAACATAAAACGTTAGTGAACAAGATCAACATAAGAGTTGACGAAAAAATGAACAGGATGACGTCGAGAAACCTGGAATGTGAAAGTGTTAAGAGTTTAAACAAATGAGAGAAAATAGCAAATTTTGTTGGAATACGAGTTTTAATGATTTTTTATAAAAAAATATATGTTTCTTTATTTTAGAGAAAATTAATTTATTAACACATTTTTAAAAGAAAAGGGTTATATTGATTTAAAAAGACTAAAAAATGTTAGATAGATAAAAAAAGATTTTTTTTTTTTGTTTAAAGAAAAGGTTAAGAACAATTTTAATATTTGAATTTAAATTACTTGTAAAAAAAATAAAACAGAATTAAACTAAGGAAATAAATAAATAAAGTAAAAGGTATGAAACAGATGGGTTGGGTCGGGTCATCAACTCCCGGACCCAACCCGGTCCAAAACATAAACAAGAAGGGAAGGATATTGAGTTTTAAGGTTAACCCTAAACTCAACCATCAGCGGCGGTCCCTATTATCTCCTTCGTCTCTCTCGTCTTTCTCTTGTCTTTCATGACTTCCGTTTCCTTTCCTCCTGCAAAAATAAACAAAACAATAACAAACAATCGTGAACCATCCATAGATAACCATTGAGTAGTGGAGTCAGCGGAGTCAGTGGTTAGACAACCATTGAGTCAGAATCCACTCAAAGTGGTGTTCAGACTCTATTGGTCAAGTATGAATATTGAATCGAGTCTGACTGGAAAAAAAAGGGTATGCTTGTTCTTTTTTGGTTTATCTTTTGATTCAATGAAAAATTTGTATATATATAAATACAAAGTTTTTGTTAGATTTCTATGGAAGTTATTTTGAAAAAGAGAACTTCAGAAATCTTTAAGAGGAAACACTGTTGTATTTGTCTGTACTGAATATCTTACTAAGCTAGATGATGATCATATTTATGGAAATAATTTTCACATTTTTTGAGATGATATTGTTGCTTGTTAGTTGTCTAAAGAAGACAATTCATATTCATCTATCACTCATGACTCTTGTTTCAAGATAAAGTGCTAGTTCTGAATTGAATCTTAGAGACCTATGACTGACTGTTGATATCTCTTTCTAAATCTAGTCCTACTAGACTCTGATGGATGATAGCACTAAAAATTGTCAGTTTCTGATATTCAAAAGAAGATTCTTTAATTTTGATATAACAGTTTAAGTAAAAAAAATTCTAAAAGCTTTTATAATACTTAAATTTCCATACAGGTGAAACTCATCTACTGGAATTGAAATATTTGTTGGATAAGAACCTTTGGGTAATTATGTTTTCTCTTTTGGTACTTGTTGTTATTATTCTCTGCCTTGTGAAACATCATCGTGTCCTTTTTCTGACAAGATTCTTATTCTTGTGAGATTCTTGCTCAGTTTCTTTTTCCTTTACTTCTTATTCTTTTTATCTTCTTGGTTGTGTGCTGATCAAGCCAAACCTGAGATGATTTCCTTAGTTAATTCTCCTTTGAATCAACTAGTTTTCATCAATGAAAAGTTTATGGATTTTGATGAGTTGCTTAAGATTGGTTTCAACTTATGGAAAATTGTGTCTGAACAAGGTTGGAATGGCTACTTTGAGATGTTATGTGGTTTTACTTGTCAAAATCTTGTCAAAGAGTTTTGGATTAATGCCTCCATTATTAAGCTGAGTTCAGAGTATGTTATTTTGTCCAAAGCAACTAGTGTTTCTATTATAGTAACCTCTAAAGCGATTGCAAATGTGATAAATTTTGATGAGATTAGAGAAATTCCATGAACTCTTGTTTGGGACATGATCTTCCTACTTGGCGTATCTTTGTAGATCCATCTAATACATTAGTGGTCTCAAATCTTCTTCTTGATGATGTTGATTTGAGTCAGATTCTAAATTCAAACTTACTTCCTAAGGATAAGGATTTAGACCAAGTGGACCCTATTGAGAAAGAGATGTTTCTACTTCTCAATTCAGATTTGAAGATTGATCTTCTTCAAGTTATATTTGACCATCTAAAGAGGTCTCTTTCTTTTTTTCAAAAGGGAAATACATTCTCCATTCCTTTTGGACGAGTTATTTCTGAGATACTTGTTCAGCAGGGGGCTAACATAAGTTCTGAGGCTAGTTCTTCCAAGATTTGGAGAGACAAGTTTGAAGCTATCTATGAAAGATTCTGATGTTAGGTTTCTGCATAATTATGCTTTATATTTTTGTTGAAATATTTGTATTAAGTTTCTTATTAATAAATTCATTGTTTGTTCATTCTTATTTTCAGTTTAAACTATTGATTAATTTTGTGTTTTTAATGAGAATATGAAAGTAATAGGAGAAAGAACTCAATGTATGCAATTTGTTTTTCATTAATAAAAAGGAAGCTATTACAAGACAATTGGATTTCCTAGTCTATTGGATTGGCCCTAAGGAATTCCCTAGGATCATCTAACATGTCCAAATTATCTAAGAAATCTTACCATTCTTCCTTAGCAAACTCCAAAGCCTCCTTTTTTTAGTTTGTTTCTGCGTCTGGATCCATATGATCTTCTTTTTCTGTGTGTCTTCACAAAGGATTCTGAAGAGGAGAGCACTTTTGAGGATGTCTGCTTGCTTGCAGATCCTTCATTTGTTGCTTTGTCTTGGTTTGCTTGAGTTGCTGCATTCAGTAGTGCTGCCTTCCTGAAATCTTTCTTTGGAACCCAGATTTGCTTCTGCTTGTACATCTTGGTGTTTCATGGATTAAGTGATGATGGAATAAATCTTACTAGAATCCTTTTATAGATGTGTTACATACATTGTCTTGAGTTTAGTATTATTTAAGTATTGATTAAATCTTATCAGCACTCTAATAATGACTCTTGGAAATGTTATCTAGCAATCTAACCTATTAAGTTTCTCTGAATAACTTTGAGTTTATGTTTTATTTTTTTTAACTGTCGTTTCTGTGTCAGTTTTACTTTGTTAATATACTTTCAGAAAATCTAAAGAAAAATTGCTAGAATGTACTTGCATGCTAAAAAGAATTCTTGGTCAAATAAACTATTTCATTAATTAAACGGATGGATTTCAAAAATACTTTTAAAGGGAACAAAATGATTCTAGAATAGATCCCTAGTTAGAGCATCTCGTGCCCAACAACGTCCACTGTTGTCATAGTCCACCTCTTCGTCTTCATAATCAATCACTACTTCCTTTTCTATGAATGGGAGAGAGCAGTAGAATTGCTTGTTGACCCTCATTTTCTTCCTTGACCTCTTCATGATTTTTCCCATTGGCTTCAAGGCAGCTACTGTTCAACCTCCTTTTGAAGGTCGTTCAGGTGCTGCTGGAGTTGCCTATTCAGAAGTAAGTGGAGCTGAGGGCAAAGTCTCATTTGTAGAGGACTCAGAAGCAGCTCGCCTCTGAGGGGATTGGATTTGCAAATTTGTAGAGCTCTCTGTAGCATCTGTTATGACGGATGTGTTATGACTCTCAGTTGATGACTTCATATTTCTAGGTAGATGATTAATGAAAATGACTTAGGAGATGGATGTTTTTATAATGGCCAGTTGTACATATTGGTCATTTATTTTATTGTCATTTATTTTCTATTTTTATGGTTACCTTGCCCAGGGCGTATTTTAACTTTCTTGTACATAGGTCTAAGGAAGAGCTTACAAACTTCTGACTTAACCTATCCGACCTAGAAGGAGCTTACAAACCTCGTATTTCGATATTACCAAATGAAGTTAAAATATTGTTATTTTGGTCTTCTTAAATATGGAACTAAGGGGGAGCTTACAAACCTCAACCTTGGTGACTCAAGGGGAGCTTGCAAGCCTCATACTCTGATGTTACTAAGAAAACTAATTTATTTTTTCTTGAAAAATAGTTCTTGGTTTTAGAGTCAATAGAACTCAACAGTGGACTATCAGACTCAGGGAGAGCTTACAAACCTCATACCTTGTTATTGTAGAGAAAATTAAATGCCCAACATTGTCCATTAAATACTTGTGTTTGTCGTCATCAAAAAGGGGGAGATTGTTATAACAAGATATGTTCTTGACATATTCTCTTTTCATTTTGATGATAACAAAGTATTAAAAGAACAGTGGTTTATTTGATGTATGTTTTATTTATGCAAGTTCTCATCATTGTACATAAATAATCAAAATCTGTATTACATGAACACACTTGAGAGTTACTTCATTGCTAGCTTCTGGTGGCAGAGTCTGAAGAACAATTGCTAGTGTGGCTTGGTGAAGACTCTGAGCTGAGTGCCTCAGCATTCAGATGAGTTACTATACTTGGTAATTGTATATCAACATCTGGTACCATTCAAAATTGGTGAAAAATCCATGAATTGTCCGTACTGCAGAAAGCAGATTGTATTGTCTTATCAGTCTGTCAGCTAGAGTCTGCAAGATTGCAAGGCTCAAGAAAAGCTGGCATGTTCTACATATATCTTCTATCAACGACTATATTAGTACATAACCTCTTGAAGACTCAAAGGTTAAACGTGTTACACACTAGATTTAGAATCTGTTGTGCGTCCATCTTCAGCGTCTCTTGTACTATGGAGTAAATGCAAAGTCACTTGATCAAGTTACCTCCTCAATGGCTAGTTTCTACAAAGGCTATAAATATGGCTGGAGATTCAAGTTTGAATTTTAACAAGGATTCTTCTGATGAAGGAGTGGCAAGATTAAGCAATTATCAACTCTATTATAATATGCAAATTTTCTATTATAGGTTGTAATTGTAAAAGCCTTAAGATTTTTTACTATTGAATATCTTAGAAATCTTAAATGTTTTAGGTCTTTGTTATGGTGATTTCATGTACCTCTGATATTTTTATCATGTACACCTTGTTATCTATTCTATTGAGCCTTCAGTAGTTTAGATCAAGTCTCTTGTTATGTGCTTGAGCAGAAGTCTTGTCTCATTGGGATTCAAGCAACAAGTCTTGAGCCAAGATACTTAAGCCACGTAAGTCTCATTACTTAAGTGCTTGAGCTGTGAAAGTCTTATTCATCTTGTCTGATTGAGCAAGGGGATGTCTCCGTTTGAGGGGCATGAGCAAGAAGTCTCGAGTGTATCTTGAGCAAGGGAAGTCTCAATCTAGATATCCAAAAGAGCAGGTGGCTCGGCCAGAGTATGTAAGCAAGAAGTTTTAGACATGTGTTTTAAGCAAGAGGAAGTCTCAGCATGGAGACTTTTGAAGCAGGTGGCTCGGTCAGAAGGTGTGAGCAAGGGAAGTCTTAGACATGCGCTCTAAGCAAGGAAAGTCTCAGACAGTTGGTCTGAGCTGAAGTAAAAGACTTATGCAGAAGCATAAGCGATTGTAATCATGAAGTGGTTATAATAAAAATCTCTTGTGAGGCAATGGGACTGGACTACTCTCACTTAAGGGAGGAACCAGTATAAATCTTTTGTGTCTTCTATTGTTATTTTTTTACTTCTGTTATATCTGCTGCCAATGAATTAAAACAGAACTTGAACATCAGTTCTAATTCTGAAACTCTGATCAGAAGTTAAATTAAAAGTAAACGCAAAACACAATTCAACCCTTTTCTTGTGTACTTTTCACACCTTCAAAGAGGAGAGCACTTCTAAAGCTGTTTGCTTGCTTGCAAATACTTTAGTTGCTGATTTCCCTTGGTTTGCTTGAGTTGCTGCATTCAGTAGTGTTGCCTTCCTGAAATCTCTCTTTGGAACCCATATTTGCTTCTATTTGTACATCTTGGTGTTTTATGGATTAAGTGATTATAAAAGAAACCTTACTAGACTCCTTTTTATAGACGTGTTACATACATTATCTTGAGTTTAATATTATTTAAGTACTGATTAAATCTTATCAGTACTCTAATAATGACTCTTGGAAATATGATATAGTAGTCTAACCTATTAATATTCTCTGAATAACTATGACTTTATGTTTGATCTATTTTAACTGTCGTTTCTATGTCAGTTTCACTTTATTAATGTACTTTTAGAAAATCTAAAGTGAAGACTCTAAAAATTTAACTAAATTTTGGTAAAACATGATGTTGCACAAGATGTTCCAATAAGAAGAAATAAATAAAGAACAACATGTCATACAAGATGCCCTAGCATTGTGGACTTAACATCTTGGTCTGGTGCAGCAGATTTATTGCAGATCTGTTCCAAGTTTTAATGTGCAATCAGAATGTGGATCAAAGAAAGATTGGGCAGAGACTTTGAAGCCTATGGACTGTTGAAGGCTATAAAAGTAAGACCAATACCTAGGGCATAGTAGAGAGAGTAGACCTTGTAACAAATTCTTGTAAAGTAATTATAAGGGTTTATGGTTTTGAGAGTCATTTACTTTCTTGTGTTGTAAGTCACCCTTTGTATCCGTTGATACATTGTGGTAGACATGTTTTTACATACTCAGAAGCCTATAGGTAATGAATTATATATTGTTTTTGGATGAAGCTATTAAGAAAATTCAAGTATTATTGTCAGTCAAGAGTCTTGATTGAATTTTGTATTAAGAGAGGTGTCTTTCAATTGAATAATTTGATACAGTCACGAAAGCTTGTGACTGTTAGATATCACTGAGGTGATTTAGGAATTAAGATGGGGTTCTCTTATCTAGGTGGTGATTTCTAGATAGAATTGTACTGGGTAGGTATTAAGTGAAGAGTTTTAAACGGGGGAGTTTAGCTCTAAATTATTACTACTAATAGTGAATTCATTCATGGCTTGATAGCCCCCAGATGTAGGTGTTATTGTTCATGAACTGGGTCATCATATCTTGGTGTTCTTTATCTTTCTGTTTTGTTAAATTCAGTCTGCTCTTATGTTCTTAAATATATGTCTTGATAGATGTTGAAACATCTGTCATGACATTGTAATGTATTTGCAATATTTAGATGTTCTTGCTTTTAGCCTTGTTTAGTCATGCAGAGATCAATGTCTTAACATCTTTTAGGACATCTGTGATCTGCACACTAGAATTTCAATTGGTATCAGAGCAGGCATCCTATTCAATTTCTGGATGAGTTACAAGGAAGATACTTTCTGGTATTTTGAATAAGGAAGGAGACTCTGTGATCATACCATTCATTACTATAGTGATCAAGGAGACTGAGAGCTAGAAGAATAACTCTTTGAATCTGGCCTGACAATTATTGATGGTTGACTGAGTGCTTTGTGAATATTCTTCCATTATTGCGGATAATGTTGCTTGTGTTAAACATGGCACCTTATAAAATGTTTTGACATGGTTTCTGGCGTGTTGAATATGGTATAAGCCTTTCTAGATGTTCTTTCCATTCTAGCTAGGAGCCGTATAAAGAAGCAAGAATTGTAATGTATTCCTCTGAAGGATCGTCTTATGTTTCTTAGGAGACGGGGTCAACCAGGTACCATGAAGGGTAATAGGAAGAAAAAGGTTGAGTTGAGACCTTGTATATCAAATTCATAATCTATGGATTCGGTAAACACTCTATGTCATGTTTTAGGTAGCCCAGGATACTTGAGTCCTCTCTCAAGTCCACTCATAAAGTCACTACCGAATATGTTCAGAAGAGAAGATGTTATTCTAAGGAATATTTATGCCTTGAAGATTTCTCTCTAGATTGTTGATTGAATAAGGAGGGGTGTCTTATGACATTTTGTGATTGAAGAATACAGAATTAGAATTTAAAATCAATTGTTATTTGTGGCCTTAACAAGTATTTAATTGATTATCCTTTTTTATTGGTGATGTCAAAAGTGTCACTCCTGAAGGTGCAACTTTAGACAGTGCAAGAACTCAAGATCCAATGACTTGTTCATGGGAAAAGGACTTGATGTTTAACCAGATGTTGAAACATCACTTCTGAAGAGTGTGTGCAGAATCTTTTTGGTCCAAGGAGTGAACTTCTCGGACAAAGGAGAAATGTAGCATATGTTCTAGAGGATAAACAAATGTTTGTTTATCAATAGTGTTGGGAATCTTCTTCAGATTGGTCTTGAAGATTCGTTTGGTAAGTAATCAAGGAAGCCTCTATCCAAAGGTTATGTGTTGGTGAAGATGAAGATCAAGCCACCATCAGCTTTGGTGAGTGTTCTTCAGGTCAGTTTATTTTTAATCTGGAGCTAGACTTCTGGTACTCCATTGAAGGATCTTGTGGCGTATTTTATGCTGAAGGGTTGAGAAGACATATCTGCCAGTTTCTATGCACATGGAAGTCAAGGAAACATGTCTGGGACATTCACTCTAACATCTTGGGGACTTTTCTGGTCTTTCAAAGCTGAATATGAGTGATCTTGTAGATAGTTGTGACTACCTCTTCTATTAGGTTTGAGTCTGGTGTGGACTCTGATTGTATATAGAAAATTTTCTTGGAGAATTGTGCTTGAAGCAGACTGTAATCAAGGTAGTTGTTCATCTTGAAAAGGAATAGTTATTTTTCCGTTAATATGTACAGGAACTCTTGTTCTGTTATGGTGGAAAAGACCTTCAAGGTGGGATAGTGTCTAGAAGTCTAAGGTATATGTAGTCTCATCAGTTGGCTAGTCAAGTCATTGATGTAAATCAAATGTTCTGACATTATACTAAACATCATACTGACTGGTGCTAAAGTCTATATCAACCTTTGTGAATTGTACAATGGCGATAACTCAAGGGAGTTGATGATTGCTTGGTGTATTCATATTTTCTTCTTAAAGTCTCATTTAAGATGTTTGATATGAGTGTTCCATAGTCCTGTCTGGGGTAAGAGGGTGTTAGTACTGGAAGCTCCAGTTCCGTTGTTCCTACATGATCAAAGACCTTGTGAAAAGTATTCTGATTGGTTACTTTGAAGGAAAATTTCTTTTGAGTGAGCTCTAAGGAACTACTTTCTCAAGCCTGTTGCTTGATGGTGCTTATGTACTTTGTAACACCCCAAATTTATTGGAATATTTATTTAATTTATTTAAATATGAATATTCGTATTTTTGGTATTTTTGGTGGTTGATGTGAATACTGAGAATTATGGATTTTGAGTTATTTATTTAAATAATAGTATATAATATGAATATATTGGTATTATTATTAATTTAAATAAATATAAGTGAATTGAGAGCAAAGTAGACTTTTGAGGAGGAGTTAGTGAGGGTGAAATTGGAAAGCCCATTTTAAGGCCCAAAGTTAGGTTTAACAAGAATTTTGAGGGAATTAGGATTCATTCTTGTTAGACCATAAAAAAAGAAGAAATAGAGGCCAGAGTTCTGAGGAAGAGGATTGAGGAAAAGCTTCACGAGGTTTCCAAGAATCAAGGAGAAAGGCTTAGAGTCGACAATTAATGTATGAGGAGTATTACCTTCATTGTTTTCAATATATGATTCAATGTATTTAAAGCCGATTTAAGAGTTTAGAGATTTTGAGTATTGAATTATTGTTTCTTTTCTGGTGAATTTAATAAGTTTGAGGGATTTGAACTGATGGTCTGATAGGTTTGAGGCTGATTTGGGAGTAAGGGAAATTAGGCCTTCGTGGCTAAATTTGTTGTTGAGGTTTTAACCGTGTAGGGTAAGGGATTATGAGAACTCTAATGAGTGTGGGGAATTTGTAAGGATTTGAGGCATAAATATGATATGGGATTGGCCTAATAAGTCGTAGATTTTGTGCCTTTATCGTCGTAATACCTTAGGAATGATTTAGGGATGTTTTTGGAGCATTAGGAAAGGAAATCGTAGGGACTTTTGGGCTGGTTTTACTACTGGTGCGTAATAGCGTTTTGCTGTAACCGTGAGTTCGAACAGCAAACAATCCTTCGCACGACGAACACCTGCCCCATACTCGTATAAAGAACTGTCTAGAGAACGTAGCAGAATTTCGCGGATTGTGTTCTTGTGCAGTGTTGTCTTGATGCTTTGATGTTGTGATTTTATGGATGAATTACCTTGAGTATGATTGTGATTCATATGTGATTAATACATGATTGTATGATGATTTCTATGAGTAATGATGATGAGTTATGATGTTGATTCCATGAGTTTTTGATGATTATTATGCTGATTTTGATGATTATTATGATGATTTTGATGAATGATAATGCACCTAATGAGTTTATTATGAGGATGATATTGATGTGTACGTCATGCATTCATATGCATTCCGGACTTCTGTTTAGTGTTTAATTCTTGTGGCTTCAGTCCCATTGTGCAGATGTGAAGTATTTTATTGTGCTCCGTTCTTGTGTAGAATCGATCCTATTGATGGGGATCTATAGAGGGTTGATGGCCCAGTGTCCATCGAACTTTGATGAATTGGTACCACATGTACGAGTCTTGTTGCATTTGCATTTATGTGACAATTTGGCGTAATTTATGATATTATGGCTTTTTGATGTTTCCTTGATGATTATGATGATGTTGAATACGAAAATGACGCTATTTTATATATTGCTTCCTATATTGATTATTATGAATCAATTTACTTACCCTGCCTATTTGAATGTTGCCTCCACGTGGGTAACGTGCATATGACTAGGTTTAGCCATGGATGTCGTCGAGGACTTTTTGGAGTTTTTAACTTTTGGTTGACTTAGAGGGTCTTGCTCTGATAGTGTAACATCAGGTTGAGGTCTTTGAGTTAAACCATATTTTATTAATTATTGTTATTTTGATTATGTTGTTGCGCAAGGAAAACTTTGGATTTTGCCTTTTTGAGTTCCGCTGCCTTTTGAGCAATTTTTGAGTAATTTTGGGAAAACCCGTTGTTTACGAAGCATTGACTTTTATTTGAGTTATTGAGAAATGTATGCCTTTTGAGGTGATTTTTATTGTGTTTAATATTTTACTCTGATAAATGTAATTGATTTTCCATTATATTTGTGGGGTAGAAAAAGGTGTTACATACTTTGGATTGTGATGTACTGTACAAGAAGGATAAAAGATTGAGGGGCAGAGGAGAAGCAGATCTTGCAAAGAAGTCTGTTTTTGGTATGATGCTCAATTTATATCTTCATGGTTATTGTTAGTCATAATGGTATTTGTTAGAGGGATTTTCATCTTTGGATGCTTAAGGATGAGTGTCGACTTCGTAATGTTATATAGGATGTCTGAACATTGTGCTTCTGGGTTGAAGCTTCATAAGGCTTGTGAGAGTTTATTTCTCTCTGTGGTATTATGCATTCGATGATAGTTTATGAACTGCTACAACTGTGTTCTATTGGAATCCTCATGGGTTCATTGCAAAAGGAAGTGTCTGGGTTACCATGCAAAGAATTATTCCTATGGATGTTGACTTTAGTTCCTAAACAGTTGTATCCTTTGATTAAGGATGAGGTCTCAACTAGTGTTTGAAACATCATTTCAGTTAATGATATCTTTGGAAAGGAAAGCTTTTGGTACTCACCAGTTGGATCAGAAGAAAGTTATCTATTCATTGTGAAGAATGATTATGACTTTGTGGATTCTGATTATCTGTGTGTAGATGGTTAGTTCTGCTGGAAGACTGATTCTTGAGAAGGAAGTAGGCTAAGGAGGTTTTCTTCTTTATTTGGTGAAGAGGTTTGATGACTTCCATGTGTGGATGACATCTTGATAAACCAGGGGGTTAAGAGAATGTGTACGTCTCTTTAGGGAATGTTAGCATTCCAAGCTTGATTGAATTTACTCTGAAGAACAAGGTTATCTATGGATGTAAGGTTCAAGATGACTTGTACAGTGTGCGGATGTGTTCAGGGGGAGAATGATCAATGGTGATTGTTGATCTTAATCCAAGAGTCTATTGGTTATGGTACAAGACTGGTGCTCCTGTTTTGTTTCTTTCTCTCATGAGCATGAAGGTGTTCATTTGAATCATGTGAGATTATGATGTCCGACTAAGGGTCTTAACATCATGATGTGTTGGTGCTTTAGCCTAATAAGTTCTGCTTGTGAGCTTGACATGTTAAGGTTTTGAAGTAATTCAACTATGTTCATGGTTCTTAGAAGATACTTAATAAACAAGATTGGATATTATCTGAGAGAATATATTTTTCTCTGCAATGGAAGCCTCTGTTGATAAATGGGATATGTCACACATACTGTCTGGACATCATGATTAGGACTTTCTAATTCTGGATGAAAGGAGTATGCGTGGAGTTCATTGGTAAGCATTGTGACTATGCTTCAAAATGGACAAGAGAGAGACTAGACAAAGTCTAACCAGATGTCAGGACATTGTTTAGGACTTGTGGTTGTTACAAAGTAGCTCTATTTGGACGGTGGGGAGCGTATTCTAAAGAAAGCGTGCAAAACATGTGTCTTGGTACATGCGCATTCCTTGGACGGTTCTACTTAAAGTTAAAACAGTAAATTCTGATTTGGGCGGTGCATAGTCATTTATGATGAATTTATCTATCTAAATTTATATCCTCATTGAATTGTTCTTCGGTAACTTCTATGGAACGTTAATTCCCAGAGAAACTGCTTGGGTATTTAAGGGGGGGGGGGGGTCCTGGTTTCATTTATTTCAGCCTGTATTTTTTTTTGATGTGTCGAGTCTAAATGGATTTTGTTTAGGTTTGGGTAAGTACCATATGGGTATGGACCTGTGTTGACCATCTTTGTCAATTTTTGGCTAAAAATGGGGAGATAGGTTGTGTGTCTATCCCAGTTGCATATTGCACATTACAACATATAATTGATCTCTGGTTGGGGTTTGAGTCTGTTCTTTCAGTTGTTTTGCAAGGATGTTGGATGGGATGTTCTGACATCTTGTCTGTGTCTCAGTGTCGCAACTGCGAAAAACACCTGGCGGAAAAAATAGAAGAGTCGTCACGAAATGTTATTTATCCCTACAGGGGAAAGGAAGCAATCGAAGAAAACCTCAAAGAAGAGAGAAGATGTGGTCATCACAACCAAATTCTGGGTTTGGTAGCCGATTACGCGAGAGGATGGTATTAGCACTCCTTCGCGTCTGTTGTACTCGACGAGATCCATGCTGGTTGTTTTAATCAAAAGGTGTGTTATCTAAAGTCTACTGCTAAACGAAAACGAGAAAGGAAAAAATAAAAATAAGGAGACTCGATAGGACTTCGCCGTCCTAGGCCTACGTATTTCCTCGTGCAATGGGAAAGTCAGAGTCAACGTAGTTTGGAAGACTATGGGTAGATGGGGGAAGATTGCTCACCAAGACATCACCGTCTTATGCCTACGTATCCTCATCTAGTATGAGAAATCATAGCAGACGTAGTTCAGCTTACGAGTCAATACGTGTTTTTCATGAGCGACGCTAAGTTCCCATTCCCGCAGTTAGGGTCGATGTCTGTTTGCGGTAGAACGGAAAAGTAACGTACTCTTTCTGAAAACAGTTTGGTACATGATTCCGAAGGATGAAAATGATTTGAATTTGTTTGTGAGTTTTAGAGAAGTGAATTAATTTGGTTTGAGATTCACATTGCACTAAAGTCTATGATATAGAAGCTAATGTGTCGCAAGGGGAAGTCTCTGTCTGAGGGGCGTGAGCAAGAAGTCTCGAGTGTAGCTTAAGCAATGAAGTCTCCATCTGGATGGCCAGAAGAGTAGGTGGCTCGGCTAGAGGATGTGAGCATGAAGTCTTAGACATGTGCTCTATGAAAGGGAAGTCTCTGCCAGAAGACCTTTAGAGCAGATGGCTCAGTCATAAGGTGTGAGCAAGGGAAGTCTTAGACATATGCTCTAAGCAAGAGAAGTCTCAAACAATTGGTCTGAGAAGCTGTGAAAGACTTATGCAAAAGTATAAGCGTTTGTAATCATGAAGTGGTTATAACAAAAATTTCTTGTGAGGCAAATGGACTAGACTACCCTCAGTTAAGGAAGGAACCAGGATAAATCTTTTATGTTTTCTGTTGTTATTTTGTTTAATTATCTTATATCCGCTGCCAATGAATCAAAACAGAATCTGAATATCAGTTCTAATTCTGAAACTCTGATTAGAAGTTAAATTAAAAGAAAATGCGAAACACAATTTAACCCCCTTCTTGTGTAATTTTCACACCTTCATCCATCAATGGGCCTATTAAGGCTGTTGTAAACCCATGTGAGACCTCTGCTAGGCTGAAGATATTAAGTCCTGAAGGTGTTACCACCCTCGAATGAGAGAACACTGGAGATAGTGAAGCACCCCTTTTATATAGAAGAAGGTTGAACGGCCATCTCTTTGGGCAACCTCAGACCATTACTAAGACTACTACTTTACCGCCTTGACTTGAAGAAGAACAAGTATCCTTGATTCTTCTCTTTTCTTTTATTTTAGTTATTTGGTCAGTGCTGACTTAATTCGTTTGGCAGGCTATATGCACACCTACTAAGATCTATCATCCTCAACCGATTGACCCAAATGAAATTGTCAAAATTTCCAGCTTCCCAACTGTCACTCCTTCATACCATCCTCAATCCACCGACCTTTCTCATGATATGCAAAGTGATGCTGGCAATGGTGGTACAGTTGCCCATAAAGCATTAGCTGGTGGTAAGAACTTGGAGTTTGTCATGGTGACCAACAATAAGTCGATGATTACGCCTACCTCTACTAATCAATAGACTAGGGTCATATTTCCTGAGGCTCTTATAAGAACTAGCCTTCCTGGGGAAGATCCTACAAATGTCGGTGTTAAGGATATTCCTTATATTGCATGTCCTGGCCTTATGCGATATCTTCTACGAAACATGCTCCCTAAACAGACTCACTCCTCCCCGACTCCTAAGTTAAAAACCACTAAAAGTACAAGTGAATTGTCTGCTTTTACTCAAGATACTTCTAAGGTCTGTGAAATAGAAGATCTAATTGAGGTCTTCAGGAGAATCATCGAGAATTCAGAGGTCTTGTCTCCCAACTCTCCTGCTAGTCTGATCGACAATTACAACGAATTGTCTGGGCAGCTTAAATCTAAACTAGTTGGCATTGATCTCTTCCGAACTGTTTGGGAAAATCCCATCATCTTGTTTGAAATTCAAGGGCTATTGTTGAAGTTGAGAAAAGCCTATAACCCAGGTCTCATTGCTTACATTATGATAGATCTCGAACCCTTTCTAGAAAAAGTTGTGCAAGTCACGAGGAAAAAGCAAGAGAGTTGCAACCACATCACCCTAAGGATGGGCAATTTACATGGTCAATGTTGCTTGGTTTCTGATTCTCACACTCTAGTTGTTGGGTTAGAGGAAAAGGTCAAAATGAAACAAAAATTAGCTGCTTTAGATACTTACATCCTCCCATGAACAGATGAACTAATTACGATTGAAGCTATAAGTAACACAAGAAGAGGGGCTTGAACTCTATATAGAGTGAGTTGGATGAAGCTTCCAACACTAGCTTGGAATGTTTCAAGGTTGTTAAGCAGTTAGGGGTTGAAGTAACCAAGTTAAAAGCCTTGGACCAACAGATCACCCGAAAACTCGACCATACTAAAACTCGTTTTAAAGGGAATTACAGAAAAATGTGAACTCCCTAGTTTGAAATTATGTTTAGGTTTACACTTGTAATATCCCTTTCTTTTGGCCTTGTATTATCTTGCCGATTTCCAACATTTTTGTAATATCTCCATTTGGCCAAATCAATGATATATTTTAAGTATTATTTTCTTTTTTGATATGAATTTTTGAAGCATGTGTCTATACTTTTTAAGTATTTCCCATTTATTCACAACACATGATTATCAGAGTTTAACTCTTCAATTTTGTATGCATTGTTGGAAAAAAACTTGGTTAACCTTGAAAGGTCCTTCATAATTGGATGACCATTTTCCCAAATTTTTATCTTCTTGTCGAGAGGAAGAATAACCTTTTAGGCATAGTCTTCGATAGAGAAGACCTTGGTTTTAACCTTCTTATTGTAACTTTCAGTTATTCTCTTCTTTTGCCTCATCAAGGCGTCTATAGCGACTAGCCTTTCTTCATCTAGGTCGACCAACTTATCCATCATCATACTCCAAAAATGGTCATATGGGATTTTGTTTTGCCTTTGAATCATTAAAACTAGTAAGCATATTTTTGTTGACAAAACTGCATCGTGGCCAAACATGAGTAAAAAAGGTGTAGCATTGGTGGCCTTTTTGGGCGAAGTTATGCAGGACCAAAGTGATTGATTTAAAGTTGTATTCTAACTTCTTGGATTCTTGCCTATGTGTTTTTTATCAAGCTTATGATAAATTTGTTCGTAGCCTTTTCTTGGTCGTTAACTTGTGCAAAATAAGGGGTCGGAGTTAGGAATTTAATCCCCACTTATGTAGTAAACTCCATTACCTTTCTGTTGACGAAGATTGAACTATGATCAGTTTTTATGGTTTCAGGAGTCTCATATCTGCACATGACATGACTCTATATGAAGTCAATCACCGCATCTTTGTTGACAATAGTTATAAGTACCGCCTCAATCTATTTTGTAAGGTAATCAATGCCCATGAGAACATACTGTCGCGGCGCAAAAATATCTGAGCACATCGCACGCTCGACGATACAACATAGTCGCCGCCGAACTTCATTCATTCCAAATAGAAATGAAAAGTATCAATAAAACCCTTGGGAAAGAGAAATGAGTAAGGGAGACGGTTATGTAAGGGGAAGGTATTAACATTACTCACACCCGTCGTACTCAACGGGAACCGTTTTTCCTGTTCTTTGCATGGATGGGTGTTATTATCTAAAGGCTACTTGCAAAAAGAGGAAAAAAAGTTTTTAATTAGTGTGATTGCCAAGGATTTGAATCCTCGTGCTTACGCATTCTCATAGTGTAATGAGAAAATTAGAGCTTCGTAGTTCATGGTAGAAAATACAGATGCATCAGTTGTTTTTGGGAAATAGTTATAATCGTATCTTAGAAGTGTGTAGATGTAAGTTGATTCGGTCCTTGTTCGAATGCTCTAGGCTTTTAGTCTGACTGCTAAGGAACGGATTATAACAATTCTTTTTGTGAAAAGAAAGAAAATATTTTGAAAAGGGTTTGTGTGATAAAAGAAAAGAAATGGTTGGTTGACTTGAATTAAAAGGAAATGAGTTTAAATTAAGAAAGATGTTGGTTTATTGTCTTCAACTCCAACATTTTCGAGAGTGTCAATGACCATGATGTCCACTGGCTCGACAAAGAGAGCCTCACATTTTGTTTCAGCTTCCCCTTCTAGGTATGGTTTCTGCTTGTCAGCAAACTTGAGTCTGCCATCCTTGAGAGCATTTTGCACCAGGTCCCTGAAAAGTACACATTGAGAAGTGTTATGACCCAAAAATATATGAAATCTATAAAAACCTTTTTTCTTTCTATATTCTAATGGTGGGACTTTAGTCCATTTAAGAACAACGATTTGTCTGCCTGTAATTAACAAACCAAAGATTTTGTCACACTTAGTAATGTCGAATGTATATGTTTTAGCCACAAAATTTTCATTTTTGGGCTCTATAAAATTCTCCTTGTTTAAAGGTTTTAGCAGTTTGCATGTATAGGGAGGTCTAGGCTTTATTTCGGCCATGTTGACCCTATTCTCCTCCACATACTCATACTCTGAGTCAAATGAATTTTCTATGTTGTCGAGTTCGACGAAGCTACTTTGTTTTTACTGAACTTGGAACTTCTAGATTTTCAGCCTTTAACCGTTTCACTTGTCGAACTCTATCGGCCAACTAGGACATGTCTCTTAGGTATTGGGTGTCTAACTTCTTATAATGGAGTAGTGAGACCCCCCTGTTGTCAGTTCAACTAGCTCATGTTCTGGCACTTGCATTAAGCATCTCATTTTCAAGGATCTAAATCTATTGAGGTAATCATCAATGCTCTCTGCTACTTTCCTCTTCGCGCTGACTAATTCCTTAAGGCTAATCTTACATTGCCCCATGTATAATTGCTCATGGAATGCCCTCTCTAGTTGGGCCCACGTAAAAATATAATTTAGGGGAATGGTGGTGAGCCATGTAGAAGCGCTTTTTTTTCCAATGAGTTTGTAAAATACTTGATTTTCAAGTTCCCATTGTTGGATAACTCACCAGCCTCAGTTTGGTATTGGGCAACACGTTTGACGGTGGACTCACTAGTTTCGTCAGCGAACTTGGTCAATTTTAGGACTTACCAGCCCTTATGCAATTCGGTTTGCCTTACATACTCAGAAAATGGGGATATATAGTTTGATATATGAAGGCCTATGTTAAGGCCATTCTAGACCAAAACACGTTAGACGATGTTGGTGATATTATCTTGTACCCATGTGTTGTCCATCAGGCTTGTCTCAGGACTTGGTTGGCATCTTAATTGCGTTGCACTAGGACCATGTCAAGGCCTTCTTACCTTTGATTGTTTTCGATAACCCTATTTTATAGGGGAGTATCCCCCTGAGGAATGTTAGGCATTGGGGTTGGTGGCGCTAGTGGTACCCCCAAATAATAAGCAATCCTATCTATTTGGTGTGTTAACTGTTCATAACTCCTAGTCATGTTTTACATAAGTGGGGTAAACACGTTGCATATTTGTTGTGTGATTGTGTGAACCATATCGTGGTTACCTTCATCCATTAACTATCTCACCACTAGAAGAGAGTTAATCTTTAAGGACAAAGCACCCTATGGAGGGAAATACTGGAAAGATGCTTACCACTCCTCAAGCGCATACAACATAAAAGGCCACAAAATGGAAGACACCACAAACTAAACGTAAGACATCAATTTTCTGCATAAATATTCGCACAAAAGGTTCCCACTAGGTGTGCCAATTTCTTCGCAGGTATTTTTGGTAAACAAATAGTTTGAAAGTCTATGAGATTAACTCAAAAATCTCCAAAACAATTTGTGCAAATAATTTATATGAACACATGTGAGTGTGAATTGAATGTAGTGTAATGTTGCGGTGAGAATCGGATATCAAACTATTAATTAACTTGAATCACAAATCATGAAGTTCACCATCGAGCTTTGATTTATCCAAAGGAAAGGGTAAAGATCGAAGAAAACCCTAAGTGGCTACGTAACAACGAAGCTAGAGATCTAAGGTTTGGGGGTTGGTTATACCTAGGGAAGGTGTTAGCATCCTAAGCATCTGTAGTACTCTACAGGAACCTCTTGTTAGTATTTATGTTATGTTAGAGCTTGCTTGCTAAGGGAAATATGCTAAGGTAAAGACCTAGGGGTATATACACTAAGTATGCTCGCCAAGACATTGCATCTCGTGCCTACGTATCCTGACTAGGATGGAATCAGAGCAACCATAGTTCTCCTAACTAGGGATGAGGAATTCTTGATAACGATCAAGGTTCCAAAGGGGAAGTAAGTATCATAACCATGATACTTACATAGAATTAACCAACTCTCTAAATCTAAGTTGCAAGACCAATTGGTTCTAACGAGACCAAAAGGAGGAAGATAAGTGTTAGTTGTTAGTGGTTGTAACACGGTGGGAGAACTGACTTTAAACAATGTTGCGGATAGCAAGAGTCGCCACCGACTTTTATTTTATCCATAAGGAAAGGTTATAAAAGAACAGGAAAGACCTTAGAGAATATTTTGGGTCCGGGGGGTAGGTTATGAAAAGGGAAGGTGTTAGCACCCTTTTCATCCATGGTTATCCATGGGCTCTTAGGTACTTAAGCTCACTTTTGAATTGTTTTGAAAGTGTAGTGTGTGAATAGCAAAAAAATTTCAGAATAGTTTAATAATAATCCGTGTATGGATGTGAAAAAAACTTGTTTGAAAATTTTGTGGGAAATTTGTTTAAGTGTGAAAAAGTTTTGAAGTGAGCAAGTATCTAGGAGTAGCCTACCCTAATGTTTTAAGGTCTTTCTTATTCTTTATCCTTTCTTTAGTAAGACTATCCCTACTATAATGGAGTAGGTAGTCCTTACTTTGGATGTTAAGGGACATGTGAGGGACAATTGGATTTTTGAAGGCCATTGTGGGGTGTAATACTAGAGGGACTATCATCATTTTTCGAAAGGGACTCAATTCGTAAAGGCAACCATAAGGGACTTTGATGATTTTTTTATTTGAGGGACTTGCTTTATACACCCCACTTAACCAGTATTCGTAGGCAACTTGAGGGATATCCTTAGGAAGTGAGCAATGTGACATAAATAAAAGTGATGAAAGTGTGAGAAATTTAAATCATACAAGCGGAAGCAAAATGCGGAGAGTAAATGCGATTATTGGTTCGCGAGATTACAACCAGGAAACAGTTACAATTATAAATAAATAACGGTAAACATAATAAGCTGCAAAACGAACAAATAACGTTAGTGGGCCGCATGAATTATCAGATGATGAAGAAGCGGAATTATGTATCCTTTGTGGTTTTATTTTGTGATATAAACTTTAATTTGAATTAAAATGGAATTATTAATATTAATTTAACTCAAACCCTAAAAACTATCTTAACCTAATTATTGTTCTTTTTTTTTTTTAAAAAAAATGGATTTTAATATATGTATTTAAAAAAAGTTTTTATTTATTTTTAAAAAAAGGGTTTTATTAAAAAAAAGGTTCTATTATTGTAGATGGGAAAAAGTTATTTTATATAAAATATAAAAGTGTTTTTTTTTTTAGAATATGAACAATTATCATAAAAAGATTAAGTTGATGACATTAAAATTAATAAATTAGATTAAACAGCAAAATAAGAAAAAAGGTTAATTCACATGCTAATTAGATAGAGAAAAAGATTAGTTACACAAAACGGGTTATAAAAACAGTTGATTTAGGCAAATGACTAGGTCAATGGTTTAATTAGTTAAAAAAAATGATTAGGTTCATGATATATAGGGCAGATTAAATGTTAATTAGTATTTAAATGGCAGATTAAAGGATTATGTGTGTGTGTTAAGTGAGTATTAGTGAGATTAATATCATAATTACACAACTAGCAAAGCAAACAGAAACAAGAATTGGAAAGCGAAACCCTAATGCCCAGAACGCTCCTTCGCCTTTCAATCATCGATCCTTCTTTTCCTCGTTCCTGAAGTACAGACAGAAAACATCAAACAAATCAATGGGTTTAATAAGATTAGGGTTTTACCGAAGATTTTTGGTGTTGACGGGATCGAACGAAACGGGACGAGCTCGCGGCAACGGTGGATGATCGGAGATGGGCAGATCGTCGGAGATGGTACTCGTGGCGGTGGTTTCACTTGCTTCCCGAGGTAAGTCACTTCACTCAGTATTTTCGGTAGCTTTGATCTCTGTTTCCGGTTTTTTCTCCCCCTCCTCCTTCGATAGCTTTCTGTTCCTCTTTATATAGGCTATAATTCTGATTCCTTGATCGAATTTGGTTAATCACAATTGAATGCTGATTGGGGATTTTCTGAATTAGGGTGAATCAGATTTGAGGACATTCCTAATTCGTTTGATTGCTATAATGACTTGTTAATTGACATCTCAATCTCTGATTTTGTGGATTATCTGATTAATGCTTTGATTCAATATTGGATTTTATTTCTTCCTGAATCGAATCTTCTATTTTTTCCAGTGAATATTCCCCAATGATTTTTGCTGACTCTGAATGTGACCTGGCAGGTGTAGATAGTGACGCTCTTGGGCCAAAGAAGAAATAACAGCCCAGAAAGAAAACTTGTACTTGGTACGTTGGTGAGGGTTTCCAAAAAAGTTGGTGATATGGAGTAGCAACTGCAAGTGTTTCTTTGCGAGCGAGCTGAACGTAGGGTACATTGCTCCTTTCAATTCAATCTATATTTCTATTGTCTTTAGCTCAATCTGATGCGTGTCTAAATATTGTTTTCTGTTCATGTATTTGACGATGATGTTGTTGTTGTTTTCTTCTTGCGGCTGATATTTGGTGTTAACTTCCTCAACATATTGATTGCTCAAAACAAAGCCATCTGGATCATAATGTAAGTGTGAATCTGTATCAACTGCACTAGCGATTCGAACACCAGAATCCCACGGTATATTACTGCTCCTTTTCTGAGGTTCCCACAAATCTTTGAAGTGCTGGTCATTTATGTTTAACATCCCATCCAGGTCTGCTTCTTCAATGTATAGTATCTCTAAGGCATTCATCTAGCCGGTTAGCTTGGTGTGTTTGATGCAGAGTGAGCTGATGCCTGACCACGTGAAAGAGGACCGCCATATAAATGTTAAACGGAGCATTTCCCTCATTTGCTCATGTAATTGAACTTCGATAATTGCTTCCTTCAACTTTAGGAAACTCTTCTGGTATTATACCACGTGAATCTGACGTCTTTCTTTCTTGCAGGTTCCCTGATGTTTTAACAACACCTTGAAGAGATGGAGTCAAACTCAACATGTCTGATGTTGTTCGCTTACGATAAGATGCCCCAACATGAGTACTACAATTGGATAAAACTCTTGGAAGTCGTTTCAAGAGGCAAGACATGTATGTGAGTTTCTCTTCAACGATCATCCACCCTCAACCTCTTGGAAATCAGAGGAAATAGATCAAAAGTAATTCTTCTACGGAGGTCGCTAACTCAGGCCAAGATTGAATTTGTAAAATCCATGGTAGCTGTTGAAGACAGGAAGCTTAAGAACAAGAGCTTCTAAGCAAATTGACAAAGCTTCCTGGCGACTCTGCCTCGGTTCTGTTTTGTAGGAATCAATTGTGAACACGGTACAACCTTTATGAATGGGGAGAGTAGTGCTTCATGAAAGAAGTAAGGGTTATATCCTTGTTTAAATTATTTCATTCTGTTTTCGGAATTGTTGTTTTGAGAACTGTTGACGAAAGTTTGGTTGCAGGTTGTGGCAACTCTTTGGTATGCAAAATTTGCAAAATGGTACTGACTTGCGAGCTAGGGTCCTTTGAAGCCTGCTGTAATGCATCCTGGACCAAAATATTCCATTGCTTGAATTGAGTCCCGAAAGTTTCCAGCAAGTTGACTTGGTGCAGAAGTTCAGCATCTGTGGTGGTCTTCAATTCTGCAAGCCTCCCAGAAACCCCTGTAATCATTTGAGCTTGTTTTCCAAGTTCCTCAGCATCTGTAATCAGTTCGATTTTCTGCTTTTCACCCTCAGGTACCCTGTTCCTTCTTCAATTTGGTGTATGTGAGTGATATTCTGTGAAACTCATGCTCTGTGCACTGTGATTTTTCTCTGCAATGCCTATGCTGTTGATGTATATTTGTACTTTTGACCGCTGTCGCTGATGTTGCAGGTTGGATTTAGATGGTGAATTGCCAGGAGCCTGTGGTGTTCCTTCAGCTTGACTTAAGCTATTAGGATATTGACCGTGCCAATGTGAAGAAAAACGTTTCTTGGTTTTGTGGACTTCCAGAATGCTCCACAGCCTTCTCTTCTATCAAACTGGCTGGCTGCAGCTGATACTAACGGGTATGATGCGTGAGACTTCGTTTTAATCATTACTCTTCTTTGACTGACATGTACTTACCGTTTGTAGATGGGGATAACACTTGGCGGTTCAAAAAGTCTCTTGGGGTTAGAATAGTATTATCGGATTATGACCGGCATCCATCTGTTTTGTAAGTCTCTCCCTTGATTACTCTGTAGCACCGTTATTACTTAAATTCAGTAGCATTTGTATGAATTATGATTTGTATGCCCTGTAATTCAAAGTTTCAATTTGCAACGCCTTGTACTTGTAAAAGCTTATGTAAAAATTCTGGAGTTGGTATCATAACAGCAAATATTGCTTGCTGTTGTTTGTTTTGACAGGTTAACTACATCTATCTTGCGGTGGGTCTCGGTTTCCTTAACTCATATCGATTTTACTACGAATGAAAATGTGAAGATTTCCTGCTAATTCTCTGTGGTAAATTCACAGAGGTCTTGCGAATCATGTTGGTCTGAGAGTAACCGTCGTATACTCGGCTTCGATACAAAGGCTAGGTAATACCTCTGCTCCTTTAAATTAGGCATTTCCTTTTGGTCCATTTCTCGAGTCTGAAACTGGTTTAATTTCCTGATTCGGTTGACCTCACTTGTGGTGGCTTCGATATTTGCTTGCAGCTTAATCATAACCGTCAGCAGTATGACCGAAGTTCATGCTCCTGAAACCAGTGTGTAAAGACTTGTTGGAGACTCATTTTGCAGCATAAAATGTCCTTTCAATGGAGAGTATTCAGCCTCAACTTCTGTAACCAGTTAAAGAACGAAGATGCGCGAAACCTGTTGGAAGAGGTATGACTTCTGCACGACCGGATAACAGATGGTGTAAAATGGAACTGATGTTTTATTGTTGTGGTGAAGTTTGCTGTCTGTTGAGAAAAGGCCTGCTGCTTTGGTGTATAAAACGCGCCTGCAACTGGTGCCGTTGTTTTGCTTGTCTGAGACGAAATCTTAAGCTGTTATTTGTTTGAATTTAACTGACTTTCCCTATTTTGTTCTTTTGATCTTGCAGCATATTTCCACTGTGATTGCCATTATCAGTCTGAACAGGTGGTTGTTTATCTAATGAATTTATGTTGGCACCAACGGTAGGGCACTCATTCAATATTGAAGATGCCCCCAAATGGAAATAAGGGGTCAGCGTAGTCTTTCCATTCTGGCTCAAACGCGCTCCAAACTAAGAGGTCATGTCTTTCACAAGGAGTTGCAGTAGATGAATTTGAACTTCTATCATAATATTGATTTTGGGAATTGCTCAGAGTCTTCCGCTGATGAAGTACAAGTTGTAGCAGGTCACTATTTCGTCGAGAAGAACAATCTGACTCCAGTGTACTGATTGGTGTAAGAGACTTGATAAAATCATCAATTGAGTCAAGTGACTTTGGGATGTTTGGTGGTGTATTAACAGAAAGTGACACATTGTTTCCATTAGAAAACATATCAAAGTGAACAAGGTCATTTTGTTGAGATTTAGGACTGATTGCTTGTTGTTTTCCTGCAGGAACAAGAGCAAGGGAATTATCTGCTTTTGGTGAGTTAAACTCTTCGCCACTGAGCAGGTCCCACCTGGGATTAACTTTGGCAGGTACAACAGAACCAATTGATGTAACTGGTGCAGGATGCATTAACAGATTCACTGTTTGGGACCCTGCTTCAGTACTAACAGATCTTGTATCAGTTGTATACTAGTATCCCATGTATCAATCAAAGGACCATCAGCATCTACACGTGCTCCAGTAGGTGCTGAATTTGCTTTCCCTGTTTGATGTTTGAAGAAAAGGTAGAAGACAATATAATCATGGCAGCTATAATGGAGGAGGATTCTCCGCACGAAGAGGTCCTAGCACGACTTCAATAGCGAAGAGACAATCGGCAACTGTTGCATCGAAGCCTGAAGAAATTCCAGCTGCTGCACCAGCTGCAACAACTATTTTCTTTCTCTATTGTTTTCCATCATCAGTGAGAATCCATTGGCGCATGACTTTCCAATATCCGTACTAGGACGACAAGGTGTCAAATTTTGACAACTTCAAGAAGTATCACAAGGCAGCTCGTGAATCTTAGACACTCCATCTTGAACTTGATAATTATATGGAAATTTATCCTTATGTAGAAAAACTGTGGAATGATGATGTATTTGTAACTTAAAATTAGCTCACTCTTGCACATCCAAATAATCTTTTTATTGTAAAGTTGTGATCTTGGGATCTCTTGAGTTTGGATCTTGATTCAAAATATATGTAAATCCCCTTGATTTCATAACTTAAGTACACTATGTTTCTCATGCCTTGAATCTTGAAATTCCATGCTTGATCCTTTAAATTTGAGTCTTTAACAACCTTCATCAATCTTGAGTCTTGTAAGGCAACTAGACTTTGTATCTCTTGTCATGAATTTTGTGGATATTTCAAATTGAATCATGACTTGACTTTGAATTCCCTTCTCTCTTTTTCTTCATGAGCACAATGGATAAATCTTGAATTTTGGTCTCATAAATCTCTAGTATGGAACTTATTGCTTGTATTTTGAACGATGGTAGCCAACCCTTGACAACAAGATGGTGTAACCCGGTGAACATCATGAAGTGGCTTTGTAGACCTCATGACCCTTAGGAAGTAGCTTTGTAAACATTGTGAATCTTGTGAACCTTGTGAACCTCCAAGAAGCAACCTATGGACTTCATGAACCTCATGAAAGGTATTGAAAGCACTGTGGGACTTGTGAACCTTGTGGACCTTCTTAGAACACAAAGTCTTGTATTGTGAGGGCAAATTTTGGGGTGCAACAGCTGCCCCTGTTCAATTTTCTGAAACCTGAGGGGTTAAATTGGTATATTTGCCAGTCGTAACCTGGAAGGTTGAAGGGGATTGAACACAAAAGCCCAAAAATTTGCACTCACCAGTGCATGGAGTGATATAGATGGTTGGTTGAACATGATTGAGTGGGCTCAAAGATGCCACTAGGGGGGAAGCAGTTCAAAATATGGGTGTATGATGAAAGCTGTCAGGAGTCTGGAATAATAATGATGTAGCAGCATGTCTTCATGAGGATAGAGCAATCAATAGTGATAACCCTAAAGCAGTCTTGAAGCAATGGTATGATTTCAGGAGGATAGAACAATGAATGGCTCTAAAGCAGTCTTGAAATAATAATGTGATATGTCTTCAGGAGGATAGAGCAATCGATAGCTCTAAAGCAGTCTTGAAGTAATGATTTCAGGAGGATAGAGCAATGGATAGCTCTAAAGCAGTCTTGAAATAATAATGTGATTTCAGGAGGATAGAGCAATCAATAGCTCTAAAGCAGTCTTGAAGTAATGATTTCAGGAGGATAGAGCAATCAATAGCTCTAAAGCAGTCTTGAAATAATAATGTAATTTCAGGAGGATAGAGCAATGGATAACTCTAAAGCAGTCTTGAAATAATAATGTGATATGTCTTCAGGAGGATAGAGCAATCGATAGCTCTAAAGCAGTCTTGAAGTAATGATGTAATTTGTCTTCAGGAGGATAGAGCAATCAATAGCTCTAAAGCAGTCTTGAAGTAGTAATATGACCTCATGAGGATAGAGCAATGAATAGCTCTAAAGCAGTCTTGAAGTAATAGGATGATTTCAGGAGGATAGAGCAATCAGTAGCTCTAAAGCAGTCTTGAAGTCATGAGAGGCTATCAGGAGGATAAAATAACCCTGAGGTTACAATAAAGCAGTCCCAAAGTAATAAGAAGCTCATCAGGAGGATAAAGTAACCCTGAGGTTACAATAAAGCAGTCCCAAAGATCATAAGATTGTTTGTTGGATAATTAACCTGAAAACAAGGTAGCATTCTGTATAACAACATCAGTTTATGCTTTATGTATGCATGTATGACATGATGCACTTAGGTAATGTACTATAGGCATATATGTTATGGTATGATGTAAATGATGTATGTATGCTATGACACTGATGGAAGTGTCTGGATATCCTTGTATAACAACTGCTAGCCAAGGAAAATAAGTCCCGATTCGTTGTTGAAGAATATATAACCCTCCGTATGCTGGGGATAACATGGTATAGATAACCTCCCGTTGTTGGGGATAACAAGGTATAGATAACCTCCCGTTGTTGGGGATAGTAGGGTATAGATAACCTTCGCTTTCGTTTGATAGTAGTATAACATCCCGTCTTCATTCATCGTGCCCTTATTGGAAAGTAATTTCCCGTATATCCGTATGAGGATAAAAGAGATGGATATAAATTCCAGGGGAGATTAGACTTTGTGAAAATGGATTAGTCCTACTGATGGTTTGTAACTGTCTTGTAAAGATGAACCGGCGAAGCTTCGTTGAAATCCTTCCCTCGTTCGTCCTTAGTAAATACTATTACTGCATTTTCATGCATTTCTGGTAAACATCAATCATATTAAAAGCATACATGCATTTCTGGTAAACATCAATCATATTCAAAGGCATACATACATTCAAACACAACCAATGGACGTTTCGCTTATGTAAATAGGGTAAAAGTAAATCTGGATTCAAAAGATGGAATTTATTTATATCAAAAGTGACCCATACACGGGTAAGTTTGTACAAGGAGACATAAACCCTAGTAAGAGAATTTTGTCATGAAGTTTTACAAAAAGAATCAGCTATGTGGGAAATAATCCTATTGAGTTTCAATTCTACTATTGCCACTCAAGTATCTCATCTTCTTGCTGTTGAGACGGAAACGATTGGATTGAGCTTTATCTGTTTGAGCTTGAGTAAGTAGTACAACTGGTTGCAGTTTCATGAGTGATCCAAACGAGACATAGTCATACGCTTTAATCCCTAACTTTTGCCTGGATTGCCCTTTCAGGTTTTCAATCCACCGGGATCCCCTTTTTTGCCCAAGCCGCCTTTTCAGGTTTTCGACTTGCCGGGTGTACATCTTTTTATATATATATCCCTAATTTTTGCCCAAACCCTTTTGGTTTGCCGGGATGCCCTTATTTTTGCCTAGGCCTGTCAACCTAGCGGGTCTCTTTTTATGCGTAGTATTTTTTAACTATGTCTGCGTTTACAGGTTGTGGGAAGTCTTCACCATCCATTGTAGTCAGTATCATGGCACCTCCTGAGAACACTGTCTTGACTACAAATGGTCCCTCATATGTTGGAGTCCACTTGCCCCTAGGATCACCCTGTGGTAATATGATACGCTTGATTACCAAGTCACCAGCCTGATATACCTTTGGCTTAACCTTCTTGTTAAAAGCTTTGATCATCCGTTTCTGGTACATCTGGCCATGACAAACTGCTGCTAACCTTTTCTCATCAATCAAGTTTATCTGGTCAAGTCGAGTCTGAATCCACTCATCTTCATCCAAGCCTGCATCCTTCATAATTCTCAAGGAGGGGATCTGAACTTCAATAGGCAGAACTGCTTCCATACCATAGACTAAGGAGAATGGGGTTGCCCCTGTTGAAGTACGTATTGTAGTACGATAGCCATGCAGAGCAAATGGTAACATCTCGTGCCAATCCTTGTAAGTAACAGTCATCTTCTGTACAATCTTCTTAATGTTCTTATTAGCAGCTTCAACTGCCCCATTCATCTTTGGACGATACGGAGAAGAGTTGTGATGCTTAATCTTGAACTGCGTACAGAGATCAGTAATCATAGTGTTGTTCAGATTAGAGCCATTGTCAGTGATAATCCTTTCAGGGATACCATACCTACATATGAGATTATTCTTAATGAACCGAGCCACAACATTCTTAGTCACAGATGCAAATGAAGCTGCCTCTACCCACTTCGTGAAGTAATCAATAGCAACCAGGATGAAACGATGCCCATTAGAAGCAGTAGGCTTGATTTCACCAATCATATCAATGCCCCACATGGCAAAGGGCCAAGGAGCAGTCAACACATTCAATGGAGATGGAGGTACATGTACTTTATCAGCATAGATTTGACATTTGTGACATGTTCTGGAGTGTTGATAGCAATCAGCTTCCATGGTAGACCAATAGTAACCTGCTCTCAAAATCTTCTTTGCCATGGTATGACCACTAGAATGAGTGCCAAAGGTCCCATCATGCATCTCTTCCATAATTTCTGTAGCCTCCTTTTTATCCACACAACGAAGCATAGTTGAATCATGATTACGCTTATACAGAATGCCATTACTCAGAAAGAACTTAGCAGAAAACCTTCTCAGGAACTTCCTATCTTTGACAGATGCCCCTTCAGGGAACTCCTGAGCTTCAAGATAGTTTTTCACTTCATAGAACCAAGGCTTCTCCTCTGCCCCTTCAGTGTCAATCTCATTGCAGTATGCAGGCTTCTCAAATCTATCAATGGTAATCTTGGGAGCTTCATCATCCCAGCTGATCTCAAACATAGATGCCATGGTGGCTAATGCGTCTGCCAACTGATTCTCTCTTCGTGGAATATGTCCAAAAGTAATCTCTTTGAAATGTGGGATCAAAGACAACACATGTTCTCTGTAAGGAATGAGATTATCATGCTTTGTATCCCAATCTCCTTTAATCTGACTTACTACCAGAGCTGAATCTCCATACACCTCAAGGAACTGAATCTTCATATCAATAGCAACTTGCATACCCATGATACATGCCTCATACTCAGCCATGTTATTGGTACAATAGAAACAAAGTCTGGCAGTAATCGGGGTATGACAACCTTCAGGGGAACTAATCACAACACCAACACCATTACCATGTGCATTGGAGGCACCATCAAAAACCATAGTCCATCGGGATCCTTGTTCAGGTCCGTCATATTGTCCAGGTTCTTTGGTAACAGACATAATGTCTTCATCAGGGAACTCAAAATTCATTGACTGGTAATCATCTACTGCTTGATGAGCCAAATGATCAGCAACAACACTCCCCTTAATGGCCTTCTGAGTAGTATACTGTATATCATATTCCGTCAAGACCATTTGCCATCTTGCAATTCTTCCGGAGAGAGCAGGTTTCTCAAATATGTACTTGATTGGATCCATCTTCGAAATCAACAAGGTAGTATGGGTCAACATATACTGTCTTAGTCGGCGAGCAGCCCATGCCAAAGCGCAGCAAGTCTTCTCGAGCAGTGAGTATCTTGTTTCACAGTCGGTAAACTTTTTGCTAAGGTAGTATATTGCCTGCTCTTTTCGACCAGACTCGTCATGTTGCCCCAATACACACCCCATTGAATTGTCTAATACTGTTAAATACATAATCAAGGGTCTTCCATCAACTGGTGGCATTAAAATTGGAGGTTCTAGCAAATATCTCTTGATTTCATCAAAGGCAGTCTGGCACTCATCATTCCATTCGATTACCTGATCTTTCTTCAACAACTTGAAGATTGGCTCACAGATGGTAGTTAATTGGGAAATAAATCTTGCAATATAGTTCAATCGTCCCAAGAAACCTCTAACCTCCTTCTCAGTACGGGGAGCTGGCATCTCTTGTATAGCTTTCACTTTTGCGGGATCCACTTCAATACCTTTTCCACTGACAATGAAACCCAGGAGCTTTCCCGATCTAACTCCAAAAGTACACTTGTTTGGATTTAATCTCAACCTGTATTTCTTCAACCTCTCAAACAACTTGTGCAGATGATCAAGATGTTGCTCTTCATTCTGAGATCTGGCTATCATATCATCCACATATACCTCTATCTCATGATGAATCATATCATGAAACAAAGCCACCATAGCACGCTGATATGTTGCCCCTGCATTCTTCAAACCAAATGGCATTACCTTATAGCAAAAGGTGCCCCACTGTGTCACAAATGTAGTTTTCTCCATATCTTCAGGTGCCATCTTGATTTGATTGTAACCAGAGAAACCATCCATAAAAGAGAATACCTTATGCTGAGCAGTGTTGTCTACCAGAATATCAATATGAGGAAGTGGAAAGTCATCTTTAGGGCTAGCCTTGTTCAGATCTCTGTAGTCTACACACATACGTACCTTACCATCTTTCTTAGGAACTGGTACCACATTTGCAACCCACTGAGGATAAGAAGTTACGGCCAAGAACCCTGCATTGAACTGTTTCATTACCTCTGCTTTGATCTTTTCTGACATTTCAGGACGCATACGACGAACCTTCTGCTTCTTTGGACGACAATCTTCTTTCACTGGCAAACGGTGAACCACAATGTCTGTATCCAACCCTGGCATATCTTCATAAGACCAAGCAAAGATCTCCACATAGTCACGTAGCATCTGAATCAACCTGCTCTTGACACTGTCCTCTAAATCAGCCCCTATCTTGACCTCTTTTCTGTTTTCTTCAGTTCCCAGATTCACAACTTCGACTGGCTCTTCATGTGGCTGTATAGCTTTCTCTTCTTGTTGTAACAACCTAGCAAGCTCCACAGGTATTTCACAATCATCCTCGTTTCCGTCTTCAGTTTGATAGATCGGATTCTCGAAATTGTAATTGGCAATAGTAGAACTGTTATCAACTGGATCCAGAGTGGATGAGGGTCTGCATTTTAGTGACGTGGGTGTGTGTAAGAACACATAGCTGATAAAGCAAAAATAAAAGAAAAAGAAAGACAAGGAACACAATATTTACGAAAACGAAACGTCCACTGATTTTATTGAATGAAGTATGCAAATGAAATGACAACCCGTAACAAGCACACCATTGTGCCCCGGGTAAGGCACAGGGCTTGAAAGTTTTAATTGTTCCAGAAATTATAAATTTAAAAACATAACACAGTAATAGTATTTACTCCTGACTAAAGGAGATAGGGATAACATCTTCAGCTGTCCAATTATTGAGTCCAGCACCCATAGTAGGGAAAATCCATGCCTCCAAGTTGTGGTCTTCATCTTGATCTCCCACAGCATTGATAACCCCTTGATTGGTGATACGAACAGCACGAGCACGACGAACAGCCTTCTGGGACTCTGCAGTGAAACCCAAACCAAACTTGTCAGACTTGTATGGCATATCAGGAAGCTGACCCCAAATAGTACAACCACCTTCTTCCACCACAGCTTTTGCATCATTGAGGGAGGCCATTGCCATTGTTGGAGGGTTTCTGATGACCACAGGAACCTTCTTCACAGCAGGAGGAGTCACACAATCTTTAACAGCCCAGGGGACCACTTCAAATGACTGACATGGAGTTTCAATGTATTCACCTTCTACTTCCAGATACTTGAAAGTGTTTACATGGCTGACAAAGTATTCTTCCTCTCCAAAGACAGTAACAACTTTTCCATTCACCGGATATCTCAACTTTTGATGTAATGTGGAGGTCACAGCACCTGCCCCATGGATCCAGGGACGACCAAGCAGGCATGAGTACGAAGGACGAATATCCATCACATAGAATGTAGCGGTAAACACCTGAGAGCCAACCTTGATCGGAAGATCAATTTCCCCATGCACTACTCTTCTAGAACCATCAAAAGCCTTTACCACAATATTACTGGGCTTCAATACCGTATCTTTAGGACTCAACTTGTTCAGGACTTCCTTAGGCAACACATTCAGAGAGGAACCATTGTCTATCAGCACATGAGACAGGGTAGTGCCCCTGCATTCAATTGAAATATGCAAGGCCCTGTTATGATCCCTCTTGGCAGGGGTTAAGTCAGCATCAGAAAATCCTAACCCGTTGTCATAGGTCAGGTGAGCAACACAATTCTCAAACTGGTCCACAGAAATTGCACTGGGTACATGAGCCATCTTTAGAAACTTGATCAATGACTTGGCATGAGCCTCAGAACATAATAACAGGGAGAGCATAGAAATCTTTGAGGGAGTATGCCCCAGCTGATCAACAATATCATAATCACTCTTGCGAATGATTTTCAATACTTCTTCCATCTGCTTAGAGAGGTCATCAGCAGCTGGCACATCAGTAGATACAGGCTCAATAACAGGACCCTTGCCCCGAGCATCAGTGGTGGAAGTAACAGCAGGAGTAACTGCACTCTTAGAAGCAACTGGAGGAGAGAAGACTCTTCCACTACGAGTGATCTTGCTAGATCCAGCAATATTATCAACGTCAACAGGCATATCAGGTAAAGGCTCCTGCTTGACACCATGGATGTAAACATCAGACCCATAGTGCCAAGGCACAGCTTTGTCAGATGTATAAGGAATAGGACCAGGAGTGGTAATGATCAGAGGAGCTACTCTGGCTTCAGCGACAACTTTCACAGGACCTTCAGCAGTAATCTTGATTGGGCCCTGATGAGTGATTTTAATGGGACCCTTTGAAGTGATTCTTAGTGGTACTTTGTCAACCATGTCAACCTCTTCAATCTTCTTACCCTGAGTCAGATGATCCACCATACTTTCTACAGATGCTGGTCTTCTTTCAAACACTATGGTATATTTATCCATGAGACGTTGAATCCCATCTCTCAAAATGAAGCAACTATCCGGCTTATAGGTACAATATAGACAATCTTCATGACAATCTGGAAAGATCCCAGCTTGTACTAACCTCTTTTTGATAAGAGACAATGGTGTGCTCAACTCCATAACTGAATAGACATGCAGATCTTCATTAATATCTTCATCAATGGCGTTGACAGTCTTCTCGTGATTTGGCATTGGAGCTGTAATCACATTTGGAGTACCTGGTGGATCAAACTCAATTTCTCCAGCATCAATCATATCCTGAATTTTGTTCTTCAAGACCCAGCAGTTATTAGTATCATGTCCTGGACAGTTTGAATGATATGCACATCGTGCATTGGGATTGTACTTGGGAGAGGTAACATTGGGATTCTGAGGAGCCTCCCTCAGGGTAATAAGTTCAGCCTTCAACAAGTGTTGCAATGCCTGAGCCATTGACATGTTGATCTTCGTGAACTGTCTTCTAGCCCTCTGTTGGTTGCCTTGAGGCTGCTCTGTTGTTGCAGGAGTTGGATTTGAAATATGAACTGCGCTAACAGACTGATGCCTTCTGTTACGATCAGGCTGTCCATACACAGCATTAGATTCTTTCTTCCCAGTGGGAGGCTTCTTTGCAGCACCTGATGAAGAAGTGCCCATTTGGATCTTGCCACTCTTGATGCCATTCTCTACTCGCTCTCCTGTCATGATCAACTCAGTGAAGCCAGATGATGAGCTTCCAATGAGATGACTGTAAAACGGACCATTCAGCGTACACATGAACATATCAACCAATTCCCTATCAGTCAAAGGGGGTTGAACTCTTCCAGCTAAGTCTCTCCACTTCTGAGCATACTCCTTAAAGCTTTCTTTGGCACCCATAGACATGCTTTGAAGCTGCATGCGAGTGGGGGCTAAGTCAGCATTGTATTGGTACTGCTTGTAGAAAGCTTCAGCAAGGTCATTCCAATCTCTGATGTTGACACTCTCCAACTGATAATACCACTCTAGCTGAGCTCCAGATAAACTCTCTTGAAAGAAATGGATCCACAACTTTTTATCAGCAGTGTGGGGTTGAATTCTTCTGACATAAGACCTCAGATGCAATTTGGGACAAGAGACCCCATCATAGACAACAAATGTAGGAACTTTGAATCCAATGGGTATGACCACCCCAGATATCAAGCTCAAATCCTCAAAATCCAGCCCAGATGATTTCTGTAATTCCATAGCATCCATTCTATCCACCAGCATCTTGAATTTGTCTTCGTTAGGCTCATGGTAGTAGTTAGCCTCAGAATCAGAGTCCCCCATAGTGTTGTGGAGACTGCCTCTCTCCTGCTCAGATTCTTCAGATTCATAGCCTTCAACCTGTTTCTTGGTCCTGACAGGACCTTTGAACCTTCTTCCCATGTTGAGCAACCCAGCAGACTTTCTAGCCTTCTTAGTCTTCTTGGCCAGCAGTGCCTTCAATTCATCCTGCCCCTTGGATAGGTTCAGAATCAGCTCTTGGAACTGTGCATTCTGTGCCTGGAGATCCTTAACTGATTGTTCAAGAGCCATTGCTGAAATAAACAGCGAGAAGATGAGAAACCTGTGCACAATTATAAACCTGTGATGCAATGATATGGGAATGCATATGCAATGTTTTCAAGGACCGCAGGATTTAAATTTGCTTAAACAAACAAGAAAGTAACTTTTTATTAGTAATAACTTGTTTTGCCTTTTAGGCTTACAAAAAATGAAAACGAAATAAGTACAAAAGATGGGGTTTTAAGTCTCCCATGGACGTTTCCTCTTTGTGTTGAGGTATGAGTTGAGGTTTCGTTCCTCATGAAGTAGCTAGATCCAATAAGTGACCATGTCTCTGGACGAACTGGGAATGATCAGACACTTGGGAAACCAACTCTTTGAGCTTGGGAGGTATCCTTACAAAGTTGATCCTGATGGTGTTTCTACGAGCAGAAGCCATGACCTGTAACAAAGAACAAAGATAGATCTTTTGGTCCTTGAAATGGTTAGGGAAAATGATATGCTTATGATGCATGATGATGTCATGATGTTATGTTCAATCACAAACATGTGGCACACACAAACAAGTCACACAATTGCCCTAGGTTTAAAGGCTTGCATGAGGTTTAAAGGTAAGTACCCTCCCCTGAAGTTAGATGGTCCATCCTGTCCTACAAAAGTAACCAGGTTCTAAGGGATCTCAATATCATTGATCCTTCACAAGGGTGGTTGTTCAGAAGGCAACTTACTTGCCAACCAAAACCCTCCAAGTTTAAGATCTCAATGAGCGTAGTATCGAGTGTCAACCAACTTCAGTCTGCACCAAAGCCGATTACCTCACTACTTTCTAAAGGCCAAGATGAGTTAACTAGGGTTCTAAAAGTCAGTTAGTGCATTGACAACATATGGCAGCCTCAATATTATCCTCAACTTGACTTAAGGAATATAAGCACCAACCAAGAAGTCGCACTAACTATGGCCACCAGATCAACCGTATCGATATACGTCGTACAGTTTCCTTGGTCTATTGCCATTTACCTAAGGTACACTAGATCCGGGTTAGGACCTTTCACACATAAGAGCACCCCAACAATATAATAATAAAGCAAACAAGGCAAACAATTTAAAGTGATCTTAATTCCTAAGGGTACCCCTCTTAAATATATCCCCAGCAGAGTCGCCAGTTCTGTAACACGGTGGGAGAACTGACTTTAAACAATGTTGCGGATAGCAAGAGTCGCCACCGACTTTTATTTTATCCATAAGGAAAGGTTATAAAAGAACAGGAAAGACCTTAGAGAATATTTTGGGTCCGGGGGGTAGGTTATGAAAAGGGAAGGTGTTAGCACCCTTTTCATCCATGGTTATCCATGGGCTCTTAGGTACTTAAGCTCACTTTTGAATTGTTTTGAAAGTGTAGTGTGTGAATAGCAAAAAAATTTCAGAATAGTTTAATAATAATCCGTGTATGGATGTGAAAAAAACTTGTTTGAAAATTTTGTGGGAAATTTGTTTAAGTGTGAAAAAGTTTTGAAGTGAGCAAGTATCTAGGAGTAGCCTACCCTAATGTTTTAAGGTCTTTCTTATTCTTTATCCTTTCTTTAGTAAGACTATCCCTACTATAATGGAGTAGGTAGTCCTTACTTTGGATGTTAAGGGACATGTGAGGGACAATTGGATTTTTGAAGGCCATTGTGGGGTGTAATACTAGAGGGACTATCATCATTTTTCGAAAGGGACTCAATTCGTAAAGGCAACCATAAGGGACTTTGATGATTTTTTTATTTGAGGGACTTGCTTTATACACCCCACTTAACCAGTATTCGTAGGCAACTTGAGGGATATCCTTAGGAAGTGAGCAATGTGACATAAATAAAAGTGATGAAAGTGTGAGAAATTTAAATCATACAAGCGGAAGCAAAATGCGGAGAGTAAATGCGATTATTGGTTCGCGAGATTACAACCAGGAAACAGTTACAATTATAAATAAATAACGGTAAACATAATAAGCTGCAAAACGAACAAATAACGTTAGTGGGCCGCATGAATTATCAGATGATGAAGAAGCGGAATTATGTATCCTTTGTGGTTTTATTTTGTGATATAAACTTTAATTTGAATTAAAATGGAATTATTAATATTAATTTAACTCAAACCCTAAAAACTATCTTAACCTAATTATTGTTCTTTTTTTTTTTTAAAAAAAATGGATTTTAATATATGTATTTAAAAAAAGTTTTTATTTATTTTTAAAAAAAGGGTTTTATTAAAAAAAAGGTTCTATTATTGTAGATGGGAAAAAGTTATTTTATATAAAATATAAAAGTGTTTTTTTTTTTAGAATATGAACAATTATCATAAAAAGATTAAGTTGATGACATTAAAATTAATAAATTAGATTAAACAGCAAAATAAGAAAAAAGGTTAATTCACATGCTAATTAGATAGAGAAAAAGATTAGTTACACAAAACGGGTTATAAAAACAGTTGATTTAGGCAAATGACTAGGTCAATGGTTTAATTAGTTAAAAAAAATGATTAGGTTCATGATATATAGGGCAGATTAAATGTTAATTAGTATTTAAATGGCAGATTAAAGGATTATGTGTGTGTGTTAAGTGAGTATTAGTGAGATTAATATCATAATTACACAACTAGCAAAGCAAACAGAAACAAGAATTGGAAAGCGAAACCCTAATGCCCAGAACGCTCCTTCGCCTTTCAATCATCGATCCTTCTTTTCCTCGTTCCTGAAGTACAGACAGAAAACATCAAACAAATCAATGGGTTTAATAAGATTAGGGTTTTACCGAAGATTTTTGGTGTTGACGGGATCGAACGAAACGGGACGAGCTCGCGGCAACGGTGGATGATCGGAGATGGGCAGATCGTCGGAGATGGTACTCGTGGCGGTGGTTTCACTTGCTTCCCGAGGTAAGTCACTTCACTCAGTATTTTCGGTAGCTTTGATCTCTGTTTCCGGTTTTTTCTCCCCCTCCTCCTTCGATAGCTTTCTGTTCCTCTTTATATAGGCTATAATTCTGATTCCTTGATCGAATTTGGTTAATCACAATTGAATGCTGATTGGGGATTTTCTGAATTAGGGTGAATCAGATTTGAGGACATTCCTAATTCGTTTGATTGCTATAATGACTTGTTAATTGACATCTCAATCTCTGATTTTGTGGATTATCTGATTAATGCTTTGATTCAATATTGGATTTTATTTCTTCCTGAATCGAATCTTCTATTTTTTCCAGTGAATATTCCCCAATGATTTTTGCTGACTCTGAATGTGACCTGGCAGGTGTAGATAGTGACGCTCTTGGGCCAAAGAAGAAATAACAGCACAGAAAGAAAACTTGTACTTGGTACGTTGGTGAGGGTTTCCAAAAAAGTTGGTGATATGGAGTAGCAACTGCAAGTGTTTCTTTGCGAGCGAGCTGAACGTAGGGTACATTGCTCCTTTCAATTCAATCTATATTTCTATTGTCTTTAGCTCAATCTGATGCGTGTCTAAATATTGTTTTCTGTTCATGTATTTGACGATGATGTTGTTGTTGTTTTCTTCTTGCGGCTGATATTTGGTGTTAACTTCCTCAACATATTGATTGCTCAAAACAAAGCCATCTGGATCATAATGTAAGTGTGAATCTGTATCAACTGCACTAGCGATTCGAACACCAGAATCCCACGGTATATTACTGCTCCTTTTCTGAGGTTCCCACAAATCTTTGAAGTGCTGGTCATTTATGTTTAACATCCCATCCAGGCCTGCTTCTTCAATGTATAGTATCTCTAAGGCATTCATCTAGCCGGTTAGCTTGGTGTGTTTGATGCAGAGTGAGCTGATGCCTGACCACGTGAAAGAGGACCGCCATATAAATGTTAAACGGAGCATTTCCCTCATTTGCTCATGTAATTGAACTTCGATAATTGCTTCCTTCAACTTTAGGAAACTCTTCTGGTATTATACCACGTGAATCTGACGTCTTTCTTTCTTGCAGGTTCCCTGATGTTTTAACAACACCTTGAAGAGATGGAGTCAAACTCAACATGTCTGATGTTGTTCGCTTACGATAAGATGCCCCAACATGAGTACTACAATTGGATAAAACTCTTGGAAGTCGTTTCAAGAGGCAAGACATGTATGTGAGTTTCTCTTCAACGATCATCCACCCTCAACCTCTTGGAAATCAGAGGAAATAGATCAAAAGTAATTCTTCTACGGAGGTCGCTAACTCAGGCCAAGATTGAATTTGTAAAATCCATGGTAGCTGTTGAAGACAGGAAGCTTAAGAACAAGAGCTTCTAAGCAAATTGACAAAGCTTCCTGGCGACTCTGCCTCGGTTCTGTTTTGTAGGAATCAATTGTGAACACGGTACAACCTTTATGAATGGGGAGAGTAGTGCTTCATGAAAGAAGTAAGGGTTATATCCTTGTTTAAATTATTTCATTCTGTTTTCGGAATTGTTGTTTTGAGAACTGTTGACGAAAGTTTGGTTGCAGGTTGTGGCAACTCTTTGGTATGCAAAATTTGCAAAATGGTACTGACTTGCGAGCTAGGGTCCTTTGAAGCCTGCTGTAATGCATCCTGGACCAAAATATTCCATTGCTTGAATTGAGTCCCGAAAGTTTCCAGCAAGTTGACTTGGTGCAGAAGTTCAGCATCTGTGGTGGTCTTCAATTCTGCAAGCCTCCCAGAAACCCCTGTAATCATTTGAGCTTGTTTTCCAAGTTCCTCAGCATCTGTAATCAGTTCGATTTTCTGCTTTTCACCCTCAGGTACCCTGTTCCTTCTTCAATTTGGTGTATGTGAGTGATATTCTGTGAAACTCATGCTCTGTGCACTGTGATTTTTCTCTGCAATGCCTATGCTGTTGATGTATATTTGTACTTTTGACCGCTGTCGCTGATGTTGCAGGTTGGATTTAGATGGTGAATTGCCAGGAGCCTGTGGTGTTCCTTCAGCTTGACTTAAGCTATTAGGATATTGACCGTGCCAATGTGAAGAAAAACGTTTCTTGGTTTTGTGGACTTCCAGAATGCTCCACAGCCTTCTCTTCTATCAAACTGGCTGGCTGCAGCTGATACTAACGGGTATGATGCGTGAGACTTCGTTTTAATCATTACTCTTCTTTGACTGACATGTACTTACCGTTTGTAGATGGGGATAACACTTGGCGGTTCAAAAAGTCTCTTGGGGTTAGAATAGTATTATCGGATTATGACCGGCATCCATCTGTTTTGTAAGTCTCTCCCTTGATTACTCTGTAGCACCGTTATTACTTAAATTCAGTAGCATTTGTATGAATTATGATTTGTATGCCCTGTAATTCAAAGTTTCAATTTGCAACGCCTTGTACTTGTAAAAGCTTATGTAAAAATTCTGGAGTTGGTATCATAACAGCAAATATTGCTTGCTGTTGTTTGTTTTGACAGGTTAACTACATCTATCTTGCGGTGGGTCTCGGTTTCCTTAACTCATATCGATTTTACTACGAATGAAAATGTGAAGATTTCCTGCTAATTCTCTGTGGTAAATTCACAGAGGTCTTGCGAATCATGTTGGTCTGAGAGTAACCGTCGTATACTCGGCTTCGATACAAAGGCTAGGTAATACCTCTGCTCCTTTAAATTAGGCATTTCCTTTTGGTCCATTTCTCGAGTCTGAAACTGGTTTAATTTCCTGATTCGGTTGACCTCACTTGTGGTGGCTTCGATATTTGCTTGCAGCTTAATCATAACCGTCAGCAGTATGACCGAAGTTCATGCTCCTGAAACCAGTGTGTAAAGACTTGTTGGAGACTCATTTTGCAGCATAAAATGTCCTTTCAATGGAGAGTATTCAGCCTCAACTTCTGTAACCAGTTAAAGAACGAAGATGCGCGAAACCTGTTGGAAGAGGTATGACTTCTGCACGACCGGATAACAGATGGTGTAAAATGGAACTGATGTTTTATTGTTGTGGTGAAGTTTGCTGTCTGTTGAGAAAAGGCCTGCTGCTTTGGTGTATAAAACGCGCCTGCAACTGGTGCCGTTGTTTTGCTTGTCTGAGACGAAATCTTAAGCTGTTATTTGTTTGAATTTAACTGACTTTCCCTATTTTGTTCTTTTGATCTTGCAGCATATTTCCACTGTGATTGCCATTATCAGTCTGAACAGGTGGTTGTTTATCTAATGAATTTATGTTGGCACCAACGGTAGGGCACTCATTCAATATTGAAGATGCCCCCAAATGGAAATAAGGGGTCAGCGTAGTCTTTCCATTCTGGCTCAAACGCGCTCCAAACTAAGAGGTCATGTCTTTCACAAGGAGTTGCAGTAGATGAATTTGAACTTCTATCATAATATTGATTTTGGGAATTGCTCAGAGTCTTCCGCTGATGAAGTACAAGTTGTAGCAGGTCACTATTTCGTCGAGAAGAACAATCTGACTCCAGTGTACTGATTGGTGTAAGAGACTTGATAAAATCATCAATTGAGTCAAGTGACTTTGGGATGTTTGGTGGTGTATTAACAGAAAGTGACACATTGTTTCCATTAGAAAACATATCAAAGTGAACAAGGTCATTTTGTTGAGATTTAGGACTGATTGCTTGTTGTTTTCCTGCAGGAACAAGAGCAAGGGAATTATCTGCTTTTGGTGAGTTAAACTCTTCGCCACTGAGCAGGTCCCACCTGGGATTAACTTTGGCAGGTACAACAGAACCAATTGATGTAACTGGTGCAGGATGCATTAACAGATTCACTGTTTGGGACCCTGCTTCAGTACTAACAGATCTTGTATCAGTTGTATACTAGTATCCCATGTATCAATCAAAGGACCATCAGCATCTACACGTGCTCCAGTAGGTGCTGAATTTGCTTTCCCTGTTTGATGTTTGAAGAAAAGGTAGAAGACAATATAATCATGGCAGCTATAATGGAGGAGGATTCTCCGCACGAAGAGGTCCTAGCACGACTTCAATAGCGAAGAGACAATCGGCAACTGTTGCATCGAAGCCTGAAGAAATTCCAGCTGCTGCACCAGCTGCAACAACTATTTTCTTTCTCTATTGTTTTCCATCATCAGTGAGAATCCATTGGCGCATGACTTTCCAATATCCGTACTAGGACGACAAGGTGTCAAATTTTGACAACTTCAAGAAGTATCACAAGGCAGCTCGTGAATCTTAGACACTCCATCTTGAACTTGATAATTATATGGAAATTTATCCTTATGTAGAAAAACTGTGGAATGATGATGTATTTGTAACTTAAAATTAGCTCACTCTTGCACATCCAAATAATCTTTTTATTGTAAAGTTGTGATCTTGGGATCTCTTGAGTTTGGATCTTGATTCAAAATATATGTAAATCCCCTTGATTTCATAACTTAAGTACACTATGTTTCTCATGCCTTGAATCTTGAAATTCCATGCTTGATCCTTTAAATTTGAGTCTTTAACAACCTTCATCAATCTTGAGTCTTGTAAGGCAACTAGACTTTGTATCTCTTGTCATGAATTTTGTGGATATTTCAAATTGAATCATGACTTGACTTTGAATTCCCTTCTCTCTTTTTCTTCATGAGCACAATGGATAAATCTTGAATTTTGGTCTCATAAATCTCTAGTATGGAACTTATTGCTTGTATTTTGAACGATGGTAGCCAACCCTTGACAACAAGATGGTGTAACCCGGTGAACATCATGAAGTGGCTTTGTAGACCTCATGACCCTTAGGAAGTAGCTTTGTAAACATTGTGAATCTTGTGAACCTTGTGAACCTCCAAGAAGCAACCTATGGACTTCATGAACCTCATGAAAGGTATTGAAAGCACTGTGGGACTTGTGAACCTTGTGGACCTTCTTAGAACACAAAGTCTTGTATTGTGAGGGCAAATTTTGGGGTGCAACAGTGGTTAGAGGGCTCGACAAGATATCGCATCTTGTGCCTACGTATCCTGACTAGGAAAGGGGAATCAGAGCCACCGTAGTTCGGCCTACTAAGGATGAAGAACTCTTGACTGATCAAGGTTCCAAATGGGAAGTACGTATCCATAACCATGATACTTACATGGAGTGCGACGACTCCACACCTAAACTAGGTTAAGCAATCAAGACTCTCACAAGGTCTCGAGGGAAAGATGGATAAGCCTAACCAACATGACTTACAAGTCAACACATGGGTTCCTTTCCTTTGGAATCTAGGGGGTAAGCAACGACAAGGAGCAAGGGATGAAGTTTTAAGCATTCAACATAACAACTATGAACGAATAGTGGTGAGCACAAAATAATGAGAGGAAAAAAAAAGATAGTCAATGTAAGAATCGAAATCGAAAACTCAAATAGAAATAAATCAAGTCTCTAAGGGGAGGGACCAAGTCACATGTCAATAAGTTAGTAGTCAAAAAAATTAGTGAAGATTAAAATAAAATAAAAAATCCTACATATTAACATTTTAAACAAAAATAAATAAAAATTAAAAGATTAATCTAATAAGAAAATGTTTTTTTAGATTTTTTAATCAATAATAAAAAGGACTAATTAATTAAAATAGTTATAAACAAACTAAAAAAATGGAAATATTAATTAAGAGTTTTTTTTTTGAAAATCGATAACAACATGTAGAATAAAAGAAATCCAAAAATTAATTTAAAAAGATAAATCTAAAATAAAAATTTAAAGAAAAATCTAAAAATGTAAATTAAACAAAATAAATAAATAATAATAATAAAAAAATAAACCAGAAGTTGGGCCAGGGAAGGCATTTCAATGAGGCCCATAAGCAAAGTAACCTGTGGGTCGGATTGGTTATGAAATGGGTCCAACTGCAACCTGGTTTCACACATAAGTCCAGGAACAGCTCTGTGTATGCACGTCAGGGCAAATAAATCAAAATCAAAGTAAAGGATTTGGAAAGAATACCAACAACAACATGAGCTGTAAACCGGTCAAAAATCAAATATGCCAATAGCGTTTTTCTCGCAATCAAACTCTCAACCTCGTAATCGCCTCTCTAATCTTCTTCATTCAAGATCTACCTCCATCTCTTTCTTGAATCTCTCTTTGTTTGGTTATGTTGTTCGTCGTTCTCAATCACAGCTGCCTTTCTCGCGGCGGACGGAGTTTGTTTTGTGTTGGTAGTAATGATTGTGATGGGTGGTTAACCGTTATTTGGTGGATGATGAAAGTGGATGAGAGTGGAGGTCGTCGGTCATTTATTATATTTGGTGGAGGCGGTACTATTTGGTGGGTTGAAGGTCGCCGGAGCAAGAGGTTACCCGAGTTGTTATGTGGTTTATATGAGGAAGTTTACAATAGAGGTTTGGTTGTTCGGAGGGAACAATGTTTATCACTTGAAGAAAAAAATATGGGGAAGTTTGGAAGAGTTTTATTATATGTGAAGGGGGAGTTTAGTTTGGGTGGAGGTTAAGGTTCAACAATGGCTACGTGGTTGATGTGAGGTCAAAATGATGAAGAAATTTGAAGGTTTTCAACTAAAGGTGAGATCCCCCTCTTCTCTTTCTCCCGTCCTCCTTTTATCTGAGTGTCTCAATTGGTATTATGGTACCTCCTCTTCATGACAAGTCATGGTCTTCTTTTGTGTCTTTGTGGCAGGTTATCACAAGTAGATAACAGCATAGCCATTTTGCTTTCTTGTGACCAGTGGCGCAGGATTTGTAGGGATGTATTACACAGTAGTAGCAGGTTGATGCAGGTCTTATGTGTTGTTTCTCTCCTTTTTATCATCTCCCTCCCCTTTTTCCTTATGCCCTATTACTTTCAATATGCAGTTTCGTTGTAACTCGGTTTACTGTGTTCTTGATAGGACTATGGAGTAGACTCCAAATTGGTGTAATTGTGAGAATCTTTTATACAGGTCGCTGGTACAGGTATACGCACGCAGGGTCTGGTTGTAACTTTGAAGGTAGTGTTGCTGTCATTATGCAGGAAGTTTTCTTTTTTGCTTTTGTAACAGCAGACCTGTTTTTGGTTATTTTGCAGGTTTTGGGTCAAAATTGGTAGCAAGGTACAAGTCTTGTTGCAGTTTTTTTTCAATGACAACAACGTGGGAGTTTTGGGGCAAAACTGTCCAAGGATGTCATATTAAGATGACTCTTATTTTCAATTTGTTGTGACTAACTTTGTGTTATGAAATTTGCAAGACAATGATGAGCGATGGGCCTTTGAATGTAAATGGGTTCCTGTATGGTTTTTTTTTATATAAAAGAAATAAAAAAATGAAAAAAAGTTGGATGTAAACAAATGGATTAAATTGAACCTTAAGTTTGAAATTGTGCTAATTGACTTGAAATAAAAGAAAACCAAAGACATGGATTTGCAATGAATTTGGAGAAGAAATATGAAATGGTTTATGGTTAAGACCAAGGATAATTTATATGTAAAATGGAAATGAATTAAAATTGGAAATAAATGTGAAACCAGAACGGTGTACGAGTGGATCTCGCAGCTAGATTGGAAAATGAATCAAAAAGAAATGGATAATCGGATAAAAGAAAAGGACAATGGGTGAGTATAGAAAATGGCTATGGAAATGGACGTAGGTAAATAGGCAACAGACTTCCACACCACTCAGAACCTCGACCGAAGGATTTGGAAACCATTAATCTTGACCAACAAACCTGACAAATCCTCAAGTCAAATGAGGAAAACCTAAACCATACCATTAACACCCGCAAACAACTGACAGACTCTACAACCCATTTCAATAGGAAATTTGAATCGGCGTGAAACCCTCTGATGAAGATTTACACAAACGAAACCCTTGTGGCCATTCAGAAAAGTTGATGTCATGCCTTGATAAGCTTTTGATAAGAACTGCTCATGACAATTAAAAAACCAACACCTCTGCCTCAACTTAGTACAATAACCAAAAGAAGTAACCTCTGAGCAATAAAAATCCAACTCAAAAGAAAACTTCCTGTCCAAAACTCTATTTCAATCACCTTTGAAATTTCTGTAGTCAAACCCTGATTCATAAGTGAAATAAAACAGAGAACAACTGATGACATGGTTAGTTATGCAAATAACGAATGACCTAGAGTGATATGTAAAAGATCAACAAATCTGAGGGTAAAATTTGGGGTATGACAGTTGCCCCTATTTAAATATCATCACCGGATGACATGAGTGATGAAAATCCTCATGAAATCATGGTGGAAGATATTTAAATATAGATAACCGAAATTGTTTCCCTTAGATGCAAGGATCGCAATGCCATGGACAAAAGAAAACTATGCGGTGCTGATATGCCATGAAATCTATCATGATGAAAATGATGAGATGCTAAATGCAAAGAAGTGCAGACAACCACAAAAGCAAACAAGGAAAGAAGCAACACAATAAGTAACCACTCACTAGGGAAAGACAACAGCATTAGGGAAATCTAAATTGGTTGAGCAACTAGTTCAAATGTGACCACTGACACTTTAGAAGGAAAGGATCCTCATTGGAGGTAGAACCAAAAGATGGTTTCCACTGGGGAAAGAAAAGTTTCATAAACGGATCACATCGTCAAAAGATTGACAGAAAGACTAAATTATCAAAAGATATCCGAAGGTACACAACCTAAACTCGGATCACATCGTCAAAAGATTGACAGAAAGACCAAATCATCAAAAGATATCCGAAGGTACACAACCTGAACTCGGATCACATCGTCAAAAGATTGACAGAAAGAACAAAATCACCAAAAGATATCCGAAGGCACACAACCTAAACTCGGATCACATCGTCAAAAGATTGACAGGAAGAATAAAATCATCAAAATATATCCGAAGGTACACAACCTAAACTCGGATCACATCGTCAAAAGATTGATAGGAAGAATAAAATCATAAAAGATATCCGAAGGTACACGACCTAAACTCGGATCACATCGTCAAAAGATTGACAGGAAGAACAAAATCATCAAAAGATATCCGAGGGTACACAACTGAACTCGGAGCACATTGTCAAAAGATTGACAAAAAGAACAAATCATCAAAAGATATCCGAAGGTACACAACCTGAACTCGGGTCACATCGTCTAAAGATTGACAGAAAGACCAAATCATCAAAAGATATCCGAATGTATACAACCTGAACTCGGATCACATCGTCAAAAGATTGACAGGAAGAACAAAATCATAAAAGATATCCGAAGGTACACGACCTAAACTCGGATCACATCGTCAAAAGATTGACAGGAAGAACAAAATCATCAAAAGATAACTGAGGGTACACAACTGAACTCGGAGCACATTGTCAAAAGATTGACAGAAAGACCAAATCATCAAAAGATATCTGAAGGTACACAACCTGAACTCGGATCACATCATCAAAAGATTGACAGAAAGACCAAATCATCAAAAGATATCTGAATGTATACAAACTGAACTCGGATCACATCGTCAAAAGATTGACAAGAAGAACAAAATCACCAAAAGATATATCCGAAGGTACACGGCCAAAACTCGGATCACATCGCCAAAAGATTGACAAAAAGAACAAAATTACCAAAAGATATCCGAAGGTACACAACCTAAACTCGGATCATATCGTCAAAAGATTGACGGGAATAACACCTCAAATAGGAATCTCATCAAAAGAGTTATTGGACAAAATATATTTGAAAGTCGTCATCAAAAGGGTTAATGTCAAGTGACTGATAGAGGGTAACACTAATTGTAACCATAAAAGGTTGAATAACTCCAAGGACGGATAAGCTTCTCAAGAGAGATTGCCACCTATAGTCTGGGTATAAGTTTCAAGGAAACGTTGTTACCACAACACTGTTGGAGAAAGATTATGTCTTCAATGAGGATCTGTAAAAGATTCTTCCTGGGAATATAGTGCACAATAGATGCACGCTTAAATTAGGTTTAGCAACCTAATTAGATTTTATAACCACACTTGTTAAGAATCAGAGTTCAATCTAGGAACGAGCTAGAAAGAAACGGTCAAACAAGACTACAATCACTGAGGAGTGAACTCAAATGGGGGTTTATCTTATCGAAACATAGAAAAGATAACTAAACCAACCATCATCCACGAGGATCAAGCTCTATGGGGAATTTGGGAAATGATGAGCACTTTATGCCTAAGGGCTGACAACTCTATTAGATAGAATAGACAAACCCAGTCACTTGGGGAGTAAAACGCCAAAGTGAACAACGCAGGTAAACACCAAAATGGTAGCAACAATGCACATATGCTATGAAAATGCCGAAATGCTTATGAATGTGTATGCCATGTTTATGCTGACAAAACAAACAAAGGGAAACAGAACTAGAGATGAAATAAACATCTCGACAAGGATACCCAGCCAACCTCACCAGATTGGGAACATCACTAGGTATGAACATATAGAAACAAACAACTCTACTTCAAGGTCACAACCTTCTCTGGGGAACAGAGTATTCCACTCAGGATACAACATCATGACTTCACTCGGATTACCATCATGAGCTTGATTTCTCTGTCGAAAAAGGAAGATCTGTGGAAACTTGCCAAGATCAAGTGAAGTAACAACTTACTAGGGAGTTGGCAGAAGATGTCACAAGAACAAAGTACTTTTGCACTCTAGCTTGCATCACGATCATCACAATGAGCAACGACCCTTGCAACAAATAAACCTCAAATTTCCTCTGCCCCAAATTACATGGTCTATTAAGAAGAAAACATCAAGAGGATTTTACAGAAGAATTGACATACAGATGCTTCAATATCTTCAAACTCTTAGAGAGATTCACGAATCTCGACGTAACTGCCCCAGTTTAACTGTACTTGCACCAAAAAGCCCTCAGACTTGTCAGTCAGACTGTGAAAGTAACAACTGGGGAACAGACTTGCCCCTACTAACTGGTGACTATAAAAGAATTGCTCAGAATGACTGCATTCGAGAGATTTACCTAATCTCGACCTGACTGCTTCTGATTAACTGGTCCTTGAGAGATCTGTCGAATCTCGATCTGACTGCCCCTGATTAGCCGAATTTGGAGTGGTTGACTAACAAACCCTCTAAATTGGTTGCATTAGGCTAGGCTTCCTTTACAAAGTCAAATTCCATAGCTGGCTGCATTTGTTGGGATTCCTTTGATATAGGGTTGCCTTGTAAACAACATTGTTCTTTAAAATTGGCAGTTTCAATGCAACATTTATGCAAGCTTTTGAAAACAACATTTATTGGTAAAACAACACAATGGAGTGATCAAATGGTCAAAAACAAAATGGATCCTGTCATTTACAAAATGACAAGTGAAGTGATCAACAAAAATCAAAGATCAATAGGAGTCAGGTCATCCAACCTTGTTGTAGTATGCTTTCAAAACAACCTCACCTCAATTAGGTCTTTTAAGGGTTGTGACTTGGCCTGGTTTAAGGTTCATGAAACAAAGGATAAAGGCTCAAATTTTATTTGTTCCCACCCAAACTCTATAATGAACTCCAATTCCTACGTTCAGTTAACTTAGGCCACACACTCAGGTTCTTACAGGCTAGGCCTGATGCTAGTTGTTGATGGTTTGAAAACCTAGGGTAGTCACTAATCCCTTACAACATTTAGTTGTTTTTGCTATTAAGGACTTTCAAAGTTAAAGCTTTAAAGATTTCCTCTTTTTATTATCCCTAACTTTTGCCTGAACTGTTTCTTTTGGATATACAGTCAGCGGGATGCCCCTATTTTGCCTAAGTCTCCTTCATAGGTTTTGACTTAGTGGGCTTTTTCTTTTGATGTTTTTTTTGGGAAAAAAGGTGACTACCTAGTTTAATGATTATGGTGAACTACCATCAACTTTTAAACTTGGAAAACATCTTCACACTTGCTCGATATGTGCGAAGGAGAACCTGAGAGCACAACCTTCATATGAAAAATGCCTTGAATGCACATAATGCTAAGTCAACTAAGAACTACCCACCCCAGGTTTGAGATTACGGGTTTTTGTAAGGAAAGAAAACTTCTACTTCGAGACTCGAAGGGGTTAACGAGGGATTATCTTCCTTATTTCTCCAGTGTTTGGAATTTGATACAATACCTTACATCTTCGGCAAAGTCTTAATTGAAAGAATACTAACAACAGTTGTGGATATAATGTTTTCGTCATCCTCCTTAATCTTTGCTTAAACAACAGTTTGATAAGTGGATGGAAAAGAAATAAATTATTTTGCTTTTTATGACAATAAAAGAAAAATGAGTGAATACGAATGGACATAATCAAAAGATGCATAAACATTTAATTAATCCTGCCAATTCAAAAAACAAACAGCTTACAAGCAAAACTTAAAATCAAAATGGAAAGAAAATACAACAACAAATGCTGAAATAGCCAAAAATTTCCAGCTCCGGGGAACTGAACTTTCTTTCCTTGATTTTCCAACTGAGATAACTATCTTCAGGGTTGATTATCGAGATCAGTCAGAGAAGCATCTTCACGTCCAATCTCAGTGATTTCTTCCATAACATAGACTGGTGAATCCTCTTGTCCCAATAAAGGATTATTGATTTGAATGCCTTGAGGCGTGAATGAGAACATCTTGGAGTCAAGCAGATTCTGAACCTTGCTCCTGAGCACCTTACAATCTTCAGTTGAATGCCCCTGTGCGCCAGCATGGTAGTCACATCGGGCATCAGCGTCAAAGCCTGGCACGTATGGAGTGATCACTGGATATATTTCCTTCGGCACAATCAATCCACTTTTGATCAAATCTGACTATATGCCATTGGCAACAGAGTGAAATGTCTCTTTGGCTTCCTTGGTCTTTGTCTAGCATGCTGACGCGGCTGATGGTGATATGACCGTTGATACTGAAGAAGTATTTGATTTGGAGGAAAATATTGTCTTTGGTGAAATGATGGTGTTTGGCTTGGAGATCCAAAAGATTGTTGACTCCAGACAGTTGAGACAAATGAGTGCTGAGATCGAGATATCAGGGATTCCTGGACAGAATTACCTTCTTCCTCCAATTCTTCTTGAGAATTGACAATTGATTCGCTCTCATTAGATAGAGTGTTCAAAGTGCCTTGAATTCTTCCGCTTTTAAGGCCGCTCTCGATGCGCTCTCCAGCCATTACCAAATCTGAGAAATTAGAAGTCACAATGCTGAACAGCTTCTCTCGGTATGGACCTTGCAAAGTATCCACGAACCAGTCAACTAATTCCTTATCCAAAAGTGGTGGTTGGACACGAGCAACCATTTCTCTCCATCTTTGAGCATACCTTCTGAAGGATTCATTGTATTCTTGAGATAAATCTAGCAAATGCAGACGACTAGGAGCCAAGTCAAGATTGTAGCTGTATTGCTTCACAAAGGCACTAGCTAGATCTGACCATGATCAAAAGTTGTTGCTCTCTAGCTGCATATACCAATTATGTGATGCCCCACTCAAACTGTCTTGGAAACAGTGGATCATAAGCTTGTCATTGCGGATATGTGATGTCATTCTTCTGCAATACATCACCAAATGCTGCTTCGGACAACTATCTCCTTTGTACTTTTCAAACTTTGGCGTCTTGAACTTAGGTGGCATCACAAGGTTGGGTACCAAACACATGTTCAAAGCATTTAAATTAGCAGAGTCACGACCCTTAATGATATCAAGTTTCGTTTCCAAAGCACGACACTTATCCATAATCTCAACGTATTGTGGGTCCTTGGGATCCATCACAGGGATTGCCTCTTGAGAATCTGGCACCAGAAATGCAAAAGTCTGATAGTCGGTATCATCAAAAGAAGAGGAATGTCCATCTCGGACAATGGTATGTTCTTGTATAATCTGATTCCCAACAGGAGTCTGCACAGGCTGATCTTGAGCAACATTGTTCACAGAATTCCTCTGGACATGGTCATCTCTCTTTCCCAAGGTTGTCATAGTTTCCAAAATCTGATTTAACTGACTTTTCAATAATTTAAAATCCACTTTGGTCACAAACTGGTTCTGCTCTTCTGAATTCATGATCCTTCAAAGTCTACTTCAAATTCAATGTTGGCTTCGGGAAGTCAACTGGGTTATGGACAAAGGATAGATGAGACTCAAGGATGAGAAATGAAAATGAACATGCAAATGATGACATGCACATGAAATGCAAATGCAAGCCGAATGGTTTCAAGGAACTCGCAAGGGAGTTACAAACATTTTGGGAAAAAGTTTCGCTTCAAAATCCACGATCTCAATTGATTTTGCAAAAGGAATAATTCTTTGAATTCCTTGAAACCAAAGGGCTACCTATGAATGCGGGAATGCATAGATGGATGCACAAACATAGGTATACACATATTTACATATATACATATATATACAAGCAAACAGATAAGGGTCTAGGTTTGAAGATCATGAGCATGGACCCATGGTCTACCCATCCCAAAAGGTATGTACTACGGGTATGTTCCTGCACAACGGATTTTAAAAAGTTCCCAGAGTCAACAATCCATCTTTCGGATATTATCAATTTCCCAAATCACTCGGTAGTCGATAATATTCTCAAGAGAGTCTCATCCAAGTGTAGTATCGCGTATCAACTACTTCGGGATTACTGCCTCATAGTCATTACACTACGTTCTAACAAGGCAAAAGTGGGGTGAAAGGTGTAATCTAAAGGTCCACAGTGTCATGGGCTCCTAGGTCGGAAGTAATAATATTTTCACGAATACTCGTTCAACAAAATTACTCCCAAGAGGGCCTCCACTGAGCGGTGGTTTCTCAAGTCAGCTTGGTCGGGAATCAACTCCCTATAAGCCTTCTTGAATATACCACCATCCTATCATGAGTGCACTCAAGTCCGGGTGTAGGACTTCCTCACCACTCAAGGTAACAACCCTGCAAACAGAAAAAACCCAAGCACAACAGGCATATACAGATATTTACAAATATACAGATATACAAGCAAGCAAACATATAAAATAACACAAATACAAACAAGGTGGGCTTAACCCTCTTAGGGGAGGTTTTCCCCAGTGAAGTCGCCATTTCTGTTGCTGTGAGAATCGGATATCAAGCTATTAATTAACTTGAATCACAAATCATGAAGTTCACCACCGAGCTTTGATTTATCCAAAGGAAAGGGTAAAGATCGAAGAAAACCCTAAGTGTGCTATGTAACAACGAAGCTAGAGATCTAAGGTTCGGGGGTTGGTTATACCTAGGGAAGGTGTTAGCATCCTAAGCATCTGTAGTACTCTACAGGAACCTCTTGTTAGTATTTGTGTTATGTTAGAGCTTGCTTGCTAAGGGAAATATGCTAAGGTAAAGATCTAGGGGTATATACACTAAGTATGCTCGCCAAGACATCGCATCTCGTGCCTACGTATCCTGACTAGGATGGAATCAGAGCAACCATAGTTCTCCTAACTAGGGATGAGGAATTCTTGATAACGATCAAGGTTCCAAAGGGGAAGTAAGTATCATAACCATGATACTTACATAGAGTTAACTAACTCTCTAAATCTAAGTTGCAAGACCAATTGGTTCTAACGAGACCAAAAAGAGGAAGATAAGTGTTAGTTGTTAGTGGTTAGAGGGCTCGACAAGATATTGCATCTTGTGCCTATGTATCCTGACTAGGAAAGGGGAATCAGAGCCACCATAGTTCGGCCTACTAAGGATGAAGAACTCTTAACTGATCAAGGTTCCAAAGGGGAAGTAATTATCCATAACCATGATACTTACATGGAGTGCGACGACTCTACACCTAAACTAGGTTAAGAAATTAAGACTCTCACAAGGTCTCGAGGGAAAGATGGATAAGCCTAACCAACATGACTTACAAGTCAACACATGGGTTCCTTTCCTTTGGAATCTAGGGGGTAAGCAACGACAAGGAGCAAGGGATGAAGTTTTAAGCATTCAACATAACAACTATGAATGAACAGTGATGAACACAAAATAATGAGAGGAAAAAAAAGATAGTCAATGCAAGAATCGAGATCAAAAACTCAAATAGAAATAAATCAAGTCTCTAAGGGGAGGGACCAAGTCACATGTCAATAAGTTAGTAGTCAAAAAAATTAGTGAAGATTAAAATAAAATAAAAAATCCTACATATTAACATTCTAAACAAAAATAAATAAAAATTAAAAGATTAATCTAATAAGAAAATGTTTTTTTAGATTTTTTAATCAATAATAAAAAGGAATAATTAATTAAAATAATTATAAACAAACTAAAAAAATGGAAATATTAGTTAAAAGTTTTTTTTTGAAAATCGATAACATGTAGAATAAAAGAAATCCAAAAATTAATTTAAAAAGATAAATCTAAAATAAAAATTTAAAGAAAAATCTAAAAATGTAAATTAAACAAAATAAATAAATAATAATAAAAAATAAACCAGAAGTTGGGCCAGGGAAGGCATTTCAATGAGGCCCATAAGTAAAGTAACCTGTGGGTCGGATTGGTTATGGAATGGGTCCAACTGCAACCTGGTTTCACACATAAGTCCAGGAACAGCTCTGCGTATGCACGTCAGGGCAAATAAATCAAAATCAAAGTAAAGGATTTGGAAAGAATACCAACAACAACATGAGCTGTAAACCAGTCAAAAATCGAATCTCCCAATAACGTCTTTCTCGCAATTAAACTCTCAACCTCGTAATCGCCTCTCTAATCTTCTTCATTCACGATATACCTCCATCTCTTTCTTGAATCTCTCTCTGGTCGGTTATGTTCTTCGTCGTTCTTAATCACAGCTCCCTTTCTCGCAACGGACGGAGTTTGTTTCGTGTTGGTAGTAATGATTGCGATGGGTGGTTAACTGTTATTTGGTGGATGATGAAAGTGGATGAGAGTGGAGGTCGTAGGTCATTTATGATATTTGGTGGAGGCGATACTATTTGGTGGGTTGAAGGTTGCCGGAGCAAGAGGTTACTCGAGTTGTTATGTGGTTTATGTGAGGAGGTTTACAATAGAGGTTTGGTTGTTCGGAGGGAACAATGTTTATCACTTGAAGAAAAAAATATGGGGAAGTTTGGGAGAGTTTTATTATATGTGAAGGGGGAGTTTAGATTGGGTGGAAGTTAAGGTTCAACAATGGCTATGTGGTTGAAGTGAGGTCAAAATGATGAAGAAATTTGAAGGTTTTCAACTAAAGGTGAGATCCCCCTCTTCTCTTTCTCCCGTCCTCCTTTTATCTGAGTGTCTCAATTGGTATTATGGTACCTCCTTTTCATGACAAGTCATGGTCTTCTTTTGTGTCTTTGTGGCAGGTTATCACAAGTAGATAGCAGCATAGCCATTTTTCTTTCATGTGACCAGTGGCGCAGGATTTGTAGGGATGTATTACACAGCAGTAGCAGGTTGATGCAGGTCTTATGTGTTGTTTCTCTTCTTTTTATCATCTCCCTCCCCTTTTTCCTTATGCCCCGTTACTTTTAATATGCAATTTTGTTGTAACTCGGTTTACTGTGTTCTTGATAGGACTATGGAGTAGACTCCAAATTGGTGTAATTGTGAGAATCTTTTATGCAGGTCGATGGTATAGGTATACGCACGCAGGGTCTGGTTGTAACTTTGAAGGTAGTGTTGTTGTCATTATGCAGGAAGTTTTCTTTTTTGCTTTTGTAACAGCAGGCCTGTTTTTGGTTATTTTGCAGGTTTTGGGTCAAAATTGGTAGCAAGGTACAAGTCTTGTTGCAGGTTTTTTTCAATGACAACAACGTGGGAATTTTGGGGCAAAACTGTCCAAGGATGTCATATTAAGATGACTCCTATTTTCAATTTGTTGTGACATACTTTGTGTTATGAAATTTGCAAGACAATGATGGGCGATGGGCCTTTGAATGTAAATGGGTTCCTGTATGGTTTTTTTTATATAAAAGAAATAAAAAAATGAAAAAAAGTTGGATGTAAACAAATGCATTAAATTGAACCTTAAGTTTGAAATTGTGCTAATTGACTTGAAATAAAAGAAAACCAAAGACATGGATTTGCAATGAATTTGGAGAAGAAATATGAAATGGTTTATGGTTAAGACCAAGGATAATTTATATGTAAAATGGAAATGAATTAAAATTGGAAATAAATGTGAAACCAGAACGGTGTACGAGTGGATCTCGCAGCTAGATTGGAAGATGAATTAAAAAGAAATGGATAATCGGATAAAAGAAAAGGACAATGGGTGAGTATAGAAAATGGCTATGGAAATGGACGTAGGTAAAAAGGCAACAGACTTCCACACCACTCAAAACCTCGACCGAAGGATTTGGAAACCATTAATCTTGACCAACAAACCTGACAAATCCTCAAGTCAAATGAGGAAAACCTGAACCATACCATTAACACCCGCAAACAACTGACAGACTCTACAACCCATTTCAATAGGAAATTTGAAACGGTGTGAAACCCTCTGATGAAGATTTACACAAATGACACCCTTGTGGCCATTCAGAAAAGTTGATGTCATGCCTTGATAAACTTCTGATAAGAACTGCTCATGACAATTAAAAAACCAACACCTCTGCCTCAACTTAGTACAATAACCAAAAGAAGTAACCTCTGAGCAATAGAAATCCAACTCAAAAGAAAACCTCATGTCCAAAACTCTATTTCAATCACCTTTGAAATTTCTGTAGTCAAACCCTGATTCATAAGTGAAACAAAACAGAGAATAACTGATGACATGGTTAGTTATGCAAATAACGAATGACCTAGAGTGATATGCAAAAGATCAACAAATCTGAGGGTAAAATTTGGGGTATGACACGTAACAAAAGACTTTAAATGAAATCGAGTTGTTATAAATGATAAGGTAAAATGCAGTAAATAACATTAAAAAAGCAAAATAAAAAGTACAATGTTCCATTTGAGGAAGCAAAAAGACTAAGAAAAAAGTGTGGACGCAGATGCATGCATGTTTCTCGCTCCAGTGGTATGGAGAATATGTATGAAATTTTGTGACCCCGATCCCATGTATGATTCTTCTATTTATTCTATTTATAAAGCAACCTTTGATGACAGTTATAACCATTGAGGGACTACTATTTTTGCTATACATTTAATCCTACAAGTTCCCACTTGTGTGTTTACGTTTCTTCCAAGACAATATCTATTTGCAACCCATATTGAGTGGTAATTACTTTCCACTTCTTCACAAACCTTCGATGATAACTGCCCTAACATGCCATCGACGAGGCTTATCAAGGCCCCTAAGACTTGTCAATTTACTAAGTCCATTATACTAACTCACTCGATTGACTGTTCCTTTTTGGAATGAGGGCTTATATCGAATGTCCTTCTCGAGATTCTGGACATGTTTCTATCGAGTGCCCTTTTCGAGATTCTGGACTCATTTCTCAGTCAACTGGGTCTTAAGGATTTATCTCTGAGAGTCCTCCAAACCATGTCACGATTCTATGATGGCTCGATCGACCTCTAATAGTTGGTTTATCGATGCCTCCTTATTAATGCTTCTTTATAGATACTTCATTAATGCTCATAGTAAACATCTTTTCATTGATATTTTTTGTTGACTTTCTAGTAGCTGAAAATCCAAGTGTAAGAATACTCTAGTGACATGAACAATTCCATTTTAGCTGAAGTGATTAACAGAAACAACTAAGTCTCATTATACCCGTGCGTATTGAATAACACGCTAATAACAATGACTCCAACACTTAAGAAAGTAGAAAACAACTTCAAAATTTTCGAAAAGCAAATGAAAATCTTCAATGCTCAAGTTGCAAGAGTAATTCAACAGAAATGAAAAGTAGTGTAAAATAGAAACAGAATAATGGCGAAATGGGAAAGCTTGATGATTCATTTTTAATTATCCATTAAACAAACAAGCAAGACAAGTTCAACATATGAATGCATTGTTTACCAAATATCCTACTAATGCATTAACTAATGGATTAACTTTCATAAAAATCTTAAACAATATCAGATATTGTTCCCACCAATGCCACAAATCCATCATTCAGTTTAATGAACTATCATTAATCTCTCACCACTTACATTGTGTCATATTCCAAACACACTAAAAAAAATAAAGACTCTTCAACTCAGTGAAAAACAAACAATCAAGTCAACACAATTTCCACTTCTTTCAAATCCAAATGCTCAAATCAACAACATTAATCCAGCTTTTAAAATTGTATACATCTATAACATCACACAGAACATGCATAATTTTTCATTAACTGGAAAGTTTTCATTCAATACATCTCAATTTATGAAAACATATTCAAGAGCTTTGTGTCAATCTATTAGCTTATTTATTCAGTCCATGAATCATTTTGTTTTTTGGAGACTCCAACTCCTATATAAAGGAGGCTTGCCTTCACTTGTTTACACACCACTTTCCAACGTTTAAAATTTTCTTTGTAATATATATATATATATATATATATATATATATATATATATATATATATATATATATATATATATATATATATATATATATATATATATATATATATATATATATATATATATATATATATATATATATATATATATATATATATATTCTCTCTCTCTCTCTCTCTCTCTCTCTCTCTCTCTCTCTCTCTCTCTCTCTCTCTATATATATATATATATATATATATATATATATATATATATATATATAACATTTCTTTCACTTAATATTTCCTTAGTGCTTGTAAGTGAAGCTTTGCTTGTGAGAAAGACATTTTTGTAAGTGATCATTGTCGCTACTGCGAAAATCGGCGCCGACTGACAGAAGAGTCGCCACCGTGCGTTATTTATCCCAACGGAGGGAAAGGAAACGCTCGAAGTAAACCTCGCAAAAACGGGAAAGGTATGGTCATCGCAACCAAAACCTGGGTTCGGGAGTCGGTTACGCAAGGGGAAGGTATTAGCACCCCTCACGTCTGTCGTACTCGACGGGATCCACGCTTGGTGTTTATAAGGAAAAGGGTGTGTTTATCTATCTATGCTAGTGGTCAGGCTGAAAAGAAAAGAAAAGGACAAGACTCGACAGAACATACGCTGTTCTGGGCCTACGTACTCCCTCGTGCAACGGGAAAGTCAGAGTCAACGTAGTTCGACTACCTACGTCTAGACGGGGGGAAGGTTGCTCGCCAGGACATCGCGTCCTGTGCCTACGTACTTCCACACGGCATGAAAGATCAGAGCAAACGTAGTTCGACTACGCACGACACAAGCTGTTCAAGTGTTTTTTATGGGAAAATGCACCTTAACCAAGGGTTTTTACAGTCCAGGAGGACAAAATGTTTTGATGTTCGTTCAAATCTTTTAACGGAAGAAATGAATTCACTTTTGTTTTATCCTTTATTAAGTGTTTTTCTGTTGTTTTGAGAAAGGAAAGAGACACCCTAAAACTATGGTCAAAAGGGGGAATCTACCTAATGTTATCATGCTTGGTTAACCAACCTAATGTCTATCATAACTCCTCCACAGCAGAGAAGTTAGAGCTCCTAAGGGATCATGGCAACAACACTAAACAGCAAACAGGAATCACTGCAAAGTAAATAAATACTGGAAATATGCATGAATGCAACAACCAAACAAGCAAGGCACAAAGGCCACAAACCACAGAGGCAAGGGAGCTCAGCTCTACCAAATACCAGCAAGCAAAGCCACTCAATAACAATCAAGCAGAAGGAGGACCACCTCAACTTCTCATGCACACATATCCTATTTCTAAGATGCACCTATCTCAGAAATATCTAGATGAACCCCTAAGACTAATGCAGCACAGCACCACACAAGTCAATCAACACAAAGAGAAGGCTAACCAGCCTGGCAAACTCCAAAACCATAAACAGACCCCTGAACAAAGCCCCTAATCAAATCCCTGAATAAAGCCCTAAGCAAAACCCTAATCAAATCCCTAAGCAAAGCCCTAAACAAAACCCTATTCAAACCTCTAAGCAAAGCCCTATGCAAAACCCTACACAAGAGAAATAAATCCCCGTCTCCAAGCTTCAAGACAAGCTTACCAAAGAAAGGGAGCTAAGTAGGCAGACTCATAGTGCCTTCCTCAGGAAAGTACTAGGAGGCTCCTTCTTAGGAATCATATCCCACGTGGCTCAACAACTGTGATCGATTTACATTCCTCCTCAGGAGAAACTAAACTCACATGAAGGCTCCAACATCATTGGATACTTGAGAAATCCTACCTGAACTAAGGGAACTAAGTGAACAGACCCATAGTGCCTTCCTCAGAAAAATACTAGGGGGCTTCAACTTAGGAATCATATCCCATGTGGCTCAACAACTGTGAACGGTTTACATTCCTCCTCAGGAGAAACTAAACTCACATGAAGGCTCCAACATCATTGGATACTTGAGAAATCCTACCTGAACTAAGGGAACTAAGTGAACAGACCCATAGTGCCTTCCTCAGGAAAATACTAGGGGGCTTCCACTTAGGAATCATATCCCATGTGGCTCAACAACTGTGATCGGTTTACATTCCTCCTCCGGAGAAACTAAACTCACATGAAGGCTCCAACATCATTGGATACTTGAGAAATCCTACCTGAACTAAGGGAACTAAGTGAACAGACCCATAGTGCCTTCCTCAGGAAAATACTAGGGGGCTTCCACTTAGGAATCATATCCCATGTGGCTCAACAACTGTGAATGGTTTACATTCCTCCTCAGGAGAAACTAAACTCACATGAAGGCTCCAACATCATTGGATACTTGAGAAATCCTACCTGAACTAAGGGAACTAAGTGAACAGACCCATAGTGCCTTCCTCAGGAAAATACTAGGGGGCTTCCACTTAGGAATCATATCCCATGTGGCTCAACAACTGTGAACGGTTTACATTCCTCCTCAGGATAAACTAAACTCACATTAAGGCTCCAACATCATTGGATACTTGAGAAAGAGGTGAGAAGAAAGAATGAAAGCCATCTACAGTGCCTTCCTCAGGAAAGTACCATAAATGTCCCTCAAACTTCAGGATCTCAAACCTCACAAACAGAGAGCAAGCTCCTAGACTAGGACCTCAATCCATGCATCCTTGCAAGCTCCATCAAGACTTCATCCAACCTCCACCTCCAAGAAGAAACCACAGGCCCTCAAACCAAAAGAAACTATCTCTGAAGTTCCACCACAGTTGAACTTCAAAGTCAGAAGCCCTCAAGACTTCTCCTATTCTCAAGCTCAATCACAAATAACAAAACACTCTATAAAAATCTACCAAAAATCTAGGGGAAACCTACATGCCTCTATGATCCCAAGATCAGATCTCAAAGCCTAAGTCAACTTCTAAGGCTACTAAACAATCCCTAACATATGAATGGTCAAGGGTTAACCAGCAAGTTATGAGGTCTCTATTCTCTAACCCTAAAACAACATCAATCAATCTCTAAAAAATCCACAAAAATCGTATGGGGAGCATGCATCAGTCTAGTATAACATACTAAAAAACTAAAGCAAAATTCAATACCAAGTGAGAGAACTAAAATCAACAAGGCAGACACATCACAAACCAAATATTCAATATCAATTAAAATACAAAAATGCAAATAAAAATGAAAATGCATGATCAATTCACTATTTTTGCACCCTAAAATTCTAAATTGAATTAGGAACCTACAGCAAAAAGAAGGGAATTAATTGGACACTCCTACTATTTTTTATGAATTTTTTCCTAACATGAATGAAAACAAAGAAATATTAAAGAAAATAAAATTGGGGGGGGGGGGGGGGGGCAAATAGAAAACGCCCTAGTTATTTTAGCATGGGCCCAAATACAGGGGGGTGCGCGTAGCACTTAGGGCCTATGATCCATCAGGAAATTGAATGAAAAAAAAACAGAAAGAAAAAAAACGAATTGGTGGTGCAAATAGAAACAAAAAGCAACTCAATCATCCTTGGGCCTGCGCTTGGGGGGTGCGCATAGCAATCAGGGCCAAGGCCCAGACCAAACCTATTCAGTTCCATTGCCCAGGGGGGGGGGGGGGGAACGAGTAACATGGGTATGCGCTTCAGCAACCAGACTTGGGCTTAACCCAGCCCAAACCCTAACCCAGGTATTAGCCAACAAAACCTAACTCTCCTCCTGATGGTGATTTCTGGGAATTTCTGAGGTTTCTGATGAGCAAGATGAAGATCTGGAGATTGCTTGAAGTTTCCGGCAATGGATGAAGTTTCCGGTGGTGATACGAGTTTTCCGGCGAGTTTTGACGGTGGCGTCTGGTGATCGTTGTTGAGGATCGGAGGAGAAAGAAGAAGATATGAGGATTCTGGGCAAAAAAGTGGCTCCGGCGGGTTGTTGCGGTGGTCTGGTGACGGTTAGGGTTGCCGGCGGTGGGAGGTTAACGAATTTGCATGGCCGGCGGTGTAATCCCGGTGAGGCTCAGGCGAGGGTTTGTGGAGAGGACAAGTGGCAGGGTGAGTGCATGCGTGAAGCCACGTGGTGAGGGGAGAGAGATAGTGGGAAGCTACGTGTGGGATTCTGAGCTGAGGGAAAATCTGAGGTGGGGGGCCCTGAAGCTGAATGCGTGGCAGCTTATATGCTGGACAAGTGGCACATTTCTGGACAAAAAAACTGAAACGGACTAAAAAAAAAGGAACTGGGCCTCCAACCTGCACTGGGCCCAACGAAAAATGATGGACAAAAACCAAAAACTCTGAATTAACAATATAATAAACCTAATTAAAACTAATTAAAGACTTAAACTAGTTAACTAATGATTAATCCTAATTAATGAAAATGATTAAACTACAATTACCTCTAACTAAAATTAAACTGCAATTAAATCTAAATGAAAATTAAACTATCCTAATTAATTCTAACAAATTCAATTAAAATCTAAACAAAAGATTAAATCCTAATTAACCTCTATTAAGGAGAATTAACATCTAACTAAATTCTATATTAAACTAAAACTATTAAATCCTATGATATCTATTAATATCTATATAAAAAACTATTAACCCATATTAAACCTAATAAAAGAAATTAATATCTAACAAAAGATTAAATCTATATTAAAAATAAAACTCTATTTAATCTATATCTAAAAACTATTAAATCCTATATTAAAACATATCTAAAATTATTATTCTATAATATCTATTAAAATTCTATTAAAACTATTAAAAAAAAACATTAAAACCTATTAAAAAAAATTCTATAAAAATCTAAAAAAATGATTTGAAGCTATTAAAAATATTAAAAATCTATTTAAATTCTGAAAAAAATCTAAAAAGCCTATTAAAAACCTACAAAAAGGCTATTAAACCCTAAAAATGCAAACAGAGGCAAATAACCAACATAAAAGAGAGCGCGAGACTAGATCGAAGCAAACGGTAACCCGGACACCAAAAACCTCAAAAATCACTGCATAAACTGGAAATATCGAGAAGCGCACAATTTCCCGAAAATAAAACCCTGATTATCTAGACTGGATCTGAAATATCCGATAGATGAAACCCAAACTGTAACTCTGACATCCTCTGCCTGTGCACAAATGTCATGCATCTGATACGCGAATACGAATTGAACCATGAACCAGATAGGAGAACCGGTTGGTCAAATTTTAGGGTGCAACAGCTGTCCCTATTCAAGCGGCTTGGACCTGAATGGGTGAAGAGCGCTCAACCTTCAAACATTCAAAGGTAAATGACGGTTGAATACCAATGAAACCCTGAAATTTGCCAACCGCGGAAATAAATTGCGCACACCACTGCTTGGGAAAAATTAACCAGGGAACTGATTTTCGTTGCCACAGCGACAACTAAGCACCTATCCATCAACCTGCTTATGAAATAATCTGATTTTGTCCATAGACCATCCCATTCCGAAGAAGTGAGCATACACTGAACAGTGAGAAATTGTTGATCTCCCTTATCAACCTTCTGCATCCGAAGAAACGAGCAAACGCTTAACCAAACGAGACAATGCTGATTTCACTTATCAACCTTTCGTATCCTGAAGAAACGAGCAAACGCTTAACCAAACGAGACAATGCTGATTTCACTTATCAACCTTCCGTTCGTACCTGAACGAGCATCCACTACATAACGAGAACATGTTGATTTCACTTACCAACCTTCCGTTCGTACCTGAACGAGCATCCACTAAACTGCGAGAAAATGTCGATTTCACTTACCCACCTTCCGTTTGTACCTGAACGAGCATCCACTAAACTGTGAGAAAATGTTGATTTCACTTACCAACCTTCCGTTCGTACCTGAACGAGCATCCACTAAACTGCGAGAAAATGTTGATTTCACTTACCAACCTTCCGTTCGTACCTGAACGAGCATCCACTAAACTGCGAGAAAATGTTGATTTCACTTACCAACCTTCCGTTCGTACCTGAATGAGCATCCACTGAACCGCGAGAAAATGTTGATTTCACTTACCAACCTTCCGTTCGTACCTGAACGAGCATCCCTGCGGGGCACGAGAAACTTAACCAAGCAACTCTGAGAGGACAAGTCTGACGACGACCGTCAAATACCTTTTCTGGCAATAGATATCCTGAAAACACTCCGCTGGGGAAATTGGGAACTTAGCCAAGAACCTTGACGAGAATAACCTTGTTGAAAAATAAGAGGAATTTAACCAAACAACTCCGTGGCGAATACCCTGCTGGGGACTATGAGGGACTTAACCAAGTAACTCATTGGAGTAACACCCTGCTGGAGAACATAACTCTGCTGGGGAAACTACGGGTGACCACCCAAAAATCTGCATTACCATCTCCCAATGTTGACACCACAGCATCCTGAGAAGGACTCAGCTGGGGAAAAAGGTGTTTTCCCAAGCAAACTCTGCTAGGGGAATATGACATGACGAACACGATCACTGCGTGCCTGGCGCAACAACCCTCTTGACAGGAGGAAACCCGATCACTGCGTGTCTTGGCGTTGCAAACAAAACATTCAGGACAAATACGATCACTGCGTATCTCTTCCGCAAAAACTCCATAACATAACGATGACCACGATCACTGCGTGCCTTGCGCCACAACCCTCTTGACAGGAGAAAACACGATCACTGTGCGTCTTGTGCCGCAAACAAAACATACAGGACGAATACGATCACTGCGTATGTTGCACCCCAAAATTTGACCTCACAATACAAGACTTTGTGTTCCAAGAAGGTTCACAAGGTTCACAAAATTCACAATTGGTCAGAAGAGTTGACAATTCCCTCAGACAATGCACCTCCTAAGCAGTGCATCCAAAACTAGGGTTTTGACTTTAATCAGGCTAAATGGACTTCCAAGACTTCAAGTGAGCTTCATAACATCTTATATGTGTATAAGAACCCCCATGTCAAGTTTCAAGACTTTTCTCAAAAGTTTGCTCAGTCAGATGATCAGATAAGTCAAAAGCAGTCAATGCAGTTAAAAGGTCAAACCGAGGTCAACTGTGGTCAAACCAAAGTCAAACTTCATGATTTTTTTTGCCAACATCAAAGAGAGGTTGGGTGAGAAATATTATCATAATAACTGTAATACCCCAAATTTTGCCCTAAGATTTGTCGTCGCATTTCATTGCATTTAATCAATTACTAACAAATTTGTGTAGTCGTTTGACTTTTTGCAGGTAAATATCATATGGCATGCATTTTTTTTCTAAAAAGTAAAAATGGCACAATTGGCAGGAGGACATGTGTAAGGAGTTATGAGTGTGAGAGGTTGAGAGTTCGAATCTCACCTTTGTCATTTTTTTTGTTTTTTATTATTTTTTACTCTAAATTTTTCTATCTTTCATTAAAAAAATAACAAAAATAGTTTTTTATTATTATTTAATTATTATTTTCGTATTTTAATTAAATCATTTTTTAAAATATTATTTTTTTCACTTTTTTCTAAATTATTCATAAAAATATCCAAAAAATCATAAAATAAAAAAATATTGAAAAAATTTTGTTCTTTTTATAATATTTTTTATTTTAGGAATCAATAGGATTATTAGTTTTTATTTTAAGTTTATTTTAATTATTTTAAATTATTTAAATTTTATTTTTTCTTAACTAATTATTTAGTTTGGGCTTTAAAATGGGCTTTAGGGACATTATTGACAATTTGGTGTTAACCCTAATTTGTTCCCTATATATACATGTGTTGCCTTGTTGGAAAAAAAAAGGAGAGATTGAAAAAAACCTAAGAGGAGTGAGTGTCGTTTGCCGTTATTTAGTTTTCTTCTTCATCCATTACTATTGTTTCTTTTTCTTCATCGTTTACCGTTATTTCTTTTCCTTCATCTATTACTGTTGTTTCTTTTTCTTCATCTTTTATCGTTATTTCTTTTTCTTCATCTATTACCGTTATTTCTTTTTCTTTATCTATTACTGTTAAGTTTATATATATATAATTTTTAAATTGTTAGAGTTTATATATATAAGATTTTTGATCGAATTATGTCGATACGATGTTTGCACATTTGTGTGCATGACGCGTGACATTTGTGTTAGTTCGATCTGGTTGCGATGATCGCATTTTTGTGTGAGCAATAATACTATTTTTTGCTTAATTTCTTTTTCTTTGCGATAAATTTTGTTTCGTCCGATTTAGATCTGGTTGCGATGAGCGCATTTCTGCGTTAGCAACATTGTTGGGTTATTTGGCACATTTAAAATTCATTATTGCTTTATTATTATTATTATTATTATTATTATTATTATTATTATTATTATTATTATTATCATTATTTATTATTATTATCATTATTATCATTATTATTACTATTATTATTATTATTGTTATCATTAATTTATTAAAATTTGTTATAATATAAAAATCTGTTTTTTAAAATAAATAACATTAACATCTTTTCCAAATTAATATGAAAACCTATTATTTTTAAGAAAAACTTTTTTTTAGATAAATTTAAAATAATAACTAAAATCTTTTTTTTAAAATAATAACTAGAACCGTTATTTATTTTATTTTATTATTGTTCAATTCAAATTTCATTATCATATTGTATCTGCTCCTCTCATGTAACCTCGCGAACTTAACAATCGCTCTTTAAATTCTGCCTTTAAATTTCTGCTTGCATGGTTTAAATTATGACATTATCTCTCTGTTTGCATGATTCAATTATCTCACGCGTTTACTATTATTTCTGTCACATTGCACACATCCGAAGGTTAGGTCTAACTGTTTGGCCGCCGCGCCAATAGTCCGTAAAACTTCACACATTCAATTTCAAATCCTCAAAACTACAAACTACAAACCCTAATTTTCACAAATGCCTCGCCGCAGGCAAAATTACAATTTTACCCTTAGCATTAGGTCAAAGAGCCGCCGCGCTCATTTTAGGGTTTCCCGCCGTGGAATCCCTAATTTAACCCTAATTACAACTTAACATTTCAACGTAGAGATTTGGAGTTTCTACACTCCACGTAAGCGTGTCCTTAAGGCGCGTTTATTCCCCTTGAGACCTTGACCACTGTCAAGAGATCTCTAACCTCCCTTTTGAGGGGAACTACGATTACTCTGATTCCACTCCCGTAAGGATACGTAGGCACAAGATGCGATGTCTTGCCGAGTAAACTTAGAATTAACCCCCTTTATTATTTATTATTGCTTATTTATATTTTATTTATCTTTGCTATTTAATTATTTTGCTTATTATTTTGTAATTGTTTCTTGGATGTAAAGTTGTTTAATTATTTAATTATTATTATGGTTAGTAATTAGGGAGTGTAACAACATGTATGTAATATTAAAATAAATTTAGATCACTTTTAAATAAAGATAATTAAAATAAACACGTCACACACGTAAGTCGATTTTAATCGCCGTCTCACTTCCTAAGGATATCCCTCAAGTTGCCTACGAATAATGGTTAAGTGGGGTGTATAAAGCAAGTCCCTCAAATAAAAAAATCATCAAAGTCCCTTATGGTTGCCTTTACGAATCAAGTCCCTTTCGAAAAATGATGATGGTCCCTTATATGTGCTTATTACATCCCACAATGGCCTTCAAAGTCAAATTGTCCCTCACATACCCCTTAACATCCAAAGTAAGGACTACCTACTCCATTATAGTAGGGATAGTCTTACTAAAGGAAAGAATGAAGAATAAGAAAGACCTTTAAACATTAGGGTAGGTTACTCCTAGGTGCTTGCTCACTTCAAAACTGTTTCACACTTAAACAAATTTTCAACAAGTTTTCAAACAAGTTCTTAACACATCCTTACATGGATTATTTATTAACTATTCTGAAAATTTTCTATTCACACACTACACTTTCAAAACAATTCAAAAGTGAGCTTAAGTACCTAAGAGCCCATGGATAACCATGGATGAAAAGGGTGCTAACACCTTCCCTTTTCATAACCTACCCCCCGGACCCAAAATATTCTCTAAGGTCTTTCCTGTTCTTTTATAACCTTTCCTTATGGATAAAATAAAAGTCGGTGGCGACTCTTGCTATCCGCAACATTGTTTAAAGTCAGTTCTCCCACCGTGTTACAGAACTGGCGACTCTGCTGGGGATCTATTTAAGAGGGGTACCCTTAGGAATTAAGATCACTTTAAATTGTTTGCCTTGTTTGCTTTATTATTATATTGTTGGGGTGCTCTTATGTGTGAAAGGTCCTAACCCGGATCTAGTGTACCTTAGGTAAATGGCAATAGACCAAGGAAACTGTACGACGTATATCGATACGGTTGATCTGGTGGCCATAGTTAGTGCGACTTCTTGGTTGGTGCTTATATTCCTTAAGTCAAGTTGAGGATAATATTGAGGCTGCCATATGTTGTCAATGCACTAACTGACTTTTAGAACCCTAGTTAACTCATCTTGGCCTTTAGAAAGTAGTGAGGTAACCGGCTTTGGTGCAGACTGAAGTTGGTTGACACTCGATACTACGCTCATTGAGATCTTAAACTTGGAGGGTTTTGGTTGGCAAGTAAGTTGCCTTCTGAACAACCACCCTTGTGAAGGATCAATGATATTGAGATCCCTTAGAACCTGGTTACTTTTGTAGGACAGGATGAACCATCTAACTTCAGGGGAGGGTACTTGCCTTTGAACCTCATGCAAGCCTTTAAACCTAGGGCTATGGTGTGACTTGTTTGTGTGTGCCACATGTTTGTGATTGAGCATGACATCATGACATCATCATGCATCATAAGCATATCATTTTCCCTAACCATTTCAAGGACCAAAGGATTTATCTTTGTTCTTTGTTGCAGGTCATGGCTTCTGCTCGTAGAAACACCATCAGGATCAACTTTGTAGGGATACCTGCTAAGCTCGAGGAGTTGGTTTCCCTAGTGCCTGATCATTCCCAGTTCAACAAGAGACATGGTCACTTATTGGATCTAGTTACTTCAGGGTTCAGTGAAGACATGATGAGTGTGCTGTTTCAGTTCTTTGACCCTAAGCACCATTGCTTTACATTTCCTGATTATCAGCTGGTTCCAACCATGGAGGAGTTCTCTAAACTTCTGGGTATACCTGTTCTTGATCAGAAGCCATCCACAGGCTTAGAGAAGGAGCTTAAACCAGAAGTTATTGCTGCAGCTCTACATCTGAAGAAGTCTGACATTGTTCTAGAGACAAGAAGTGGAGTTAAAGGTATTCTTGCCAAGGTATTAGTGGATAAAGCTCAAATGTTCTTGAAGGCTATGAGCTATGATGCTTTTGAGGAGATCTTAGCCTTATTGATTTATGGCTTAGTGTTGTTCCCCAATCCTGATCAGTTCATAGACGTTCATGCCATCAACATATTCCTGAGTCACAATCCGGTGCCTACCTTACTTGGAGACATCCTACATTCTCTTCACACCCGTACTACAAGGGCAAGAGTAACTTTGATATGCTGCATACCTTTACTTTCTAGGTGGTTTATTTCTCACCTTCCTCGCTCAGTAATGAAGAATGAGCAAGGGTTCAGATGGTCCAAGAGGATCATGTCACTTTCTCACTCAGACATCCATTGGTGCTCCAGATCTATGGAGAATGTCACCATCATTGACCGTTGTGGGGAGTTTCCTAATGTACCACTTCTAGGCATAAGAGGAGGCATCACCTACAACCCATCTCTAGCTTTACGACAGTTTGGTTACGCCCGGAGCGATGGTCCACATGACATGTTGATTCAGGGCATTGTGTTTGATTACGACAACGATCTTCAGGGTTACCGTCAGAGATTCATACGAGCTTGGGGAAAGGTAAACAGGATTGACAGCAAGACACTGGAGCCTAAGTACACCATTCCTATGGAGGCTTATCTCAGATGGGTACGATTTCGTGCTCAGACACTCATGATGCCATATCCTGCCATCCTACCAGTTACCATGGAACCTGTTGCTGAAGGAGACACAGCTTATACCATCCTTCACCCAGACATGCCTACTGATATGGAAGACTTGCAGAGATCATGGATCCAACTGAAAGAGCAAAGGGATACTTTCGAGGCTCATTACAAAGCAAGCCAAGCAAGGATCCTAGAGCTAACAAAGCTACTTCATGAGGAACGAAACCTCAACTCATACCTCAACACAAAGAGGAAACGTCCATGGGAGACTTAAAACCCCATCTTTTGTACTTATTTCGTTTTCATTTTTTGTAAGCCTAAAAGGCAAAACAAGTTATTACTAATAAAAAGTTACTTTCTTGTTTGTTTAAGCAAATTTAAATCCTGCGGTCCTTGAAAACATTGCATATGCATTCCCATATCATTGCATCACAGGTTTATAATTGTGCACAGGTTTCTCATCTTCTCGCTGTTTATTTCAGCAATGGCTCTTGAACAATCAGTTAAGGATCTCCAGGCACAGAATGCACAGTTCCAAGAGCTGATCCTGAACCTATCCAAGGGGCAGGATGAATTGAAGACACTGCTGGCCAAGAAGACTAAGAAGGCTAGAAGGTCTGCTGGGTTGCTCAACATGGGAAGAAGGTTCAAAGGTCCTGTCAAGACCAAGGAACATGTTGAAGACTATGAATCTGAAGAATCTGAGCAGGAGAGAGGCAGTCTCCACAACACTATGGGGGACTCTGATTCTGAGGCTAACTACTACCATGAGCCTAACGAAGACAAATTCAAGATGCTGGTGGATAGAATGGATGCTATGGAATTACAGAAATCATCTGGACTGGATTTTGAGGATTTGAGCTTGATATCTGGGGTGGTCATACCCATTGGGTTCAAAGTTCCTACATTTGTTGTCTATGATGGGGTCTCTTGTCCCAAATTGCATCTGAGGTCTTATGTCAGAAGAATTCAACCCCACACTGCTGATAAAAAGTTGTGGATCCATTTCTTTCAAGAGAGTTTATCTGGAGCTCAGCTAGAGTGGTATTATCAGTTGGAGAGTGTCAACATCAGAGATTGGAATGACCTTGCTGAAGCTTTCTACAAGCAGTATCAATACAATGCTGACTTAGCCCCCACTCGCATGCAGCTTCAAAGCATGTCTATGGGTGCCAAAGAAAGCTTTAAGGAGTATGCTCAGAAGTGGAGAGACTTAGCTGGAAGAGTTCAACCCCCTTTGACTGATAGGGAGTTGGTTGATATGTTCATGTGTACGCTGAATGGTCCGTTTTACAGTCATCTCATTGGAAGCTCATCATCTGGCTTCACTGAGTTGATCATGACAGGAGAGCGAGTAGAGAATGGTATCAAGAGTGGTAAGATCCAAGTGGGCACTTCTTCATCAGGTGCTGCAAAGAAGCCTCCCACTGGGAAGAAAGAATCTAATGCTGTGTATGGTCAGCCTGATCGTAACAGAAGGCATCAGTCTGTTAGTGCAGTTCATATTTCAAATCCAACTCCTGCAACAACAGAGCAGCCTCAAGGCAACCAACAGAGGGCTAGAAGACAGTTCACGAAGATCAACATGTCAATGGCTCAGGCATTGCAACACTTGTTGAAAGCTGAACTTATTACCCTGAGGGAGGCCCCTCAGAATCCCAATGTTACCTCTCCCAAGTACAATCCCAATGCACGATGCGCATATCATTCAAACTGTCCAGGACATGATACTAATAACTGCTGGGTCTTGAAGAACAAAATTTAGGATATGATTGATGCTGGAGAAATTGAGTTTGATCCACCAGGTACTCCAAATGTGATTACAGCTCCAATGCCAAATCACGAGAAGACTGTCAACGCCATTGATGAAGATATTGATGAAGATCTGCATGTCTGTTCAGTTATGGAGTTGAGCACACCATTGTCTGTTATCAAAAAGAGGTTAGTACAAGCTGGGATCTTTCCAGGTTGTCATGAAGATTGTCTATATTGTACCTATAAGCCGGATAGTTGCTTCATTTTGAGAGATGGGATTCAACGTCTCATGGATAAATATACTATAGTGTTTGAAAGAAGACCAGCATCTGTAGAAAGTATGGTGGATCATCTGACTCAGGGTAAGAAGATTGAAGAGGTTGACATGGTTGACAAAGTACCACTAAGAATCACTTCAAAGGGTCCCATTAAAATCACTCATCAGGGCCCAATCAAGATTACTGCTGAAGGTCCTGTGAAAGTTGTTGCTGAAGCCAGAGTAGCTCCTCTGATCATTACCACTCCTGGTCCTATTCCTTGTACATCTGACAAAGCTGGGCCTTGGCACTATGGGTCTGATGTTTACATCCATGGTGTCAAGCAGGAGCCTTTACCTGATATGCCTGTTGACATTGATAATATTGCTGGATCTAGCAAGATCACTCGTAGTGGAAGAGTCTTCTCTCCTCCAGTTGCTTCTAAGAGTGCAGTTACTCCTGCTGTTACTTCCACCACTGATGCTCGGAGCAAGGGTCCTGTTATTGAGCCTGTATCTACTGATGTGCCAGCTGCTGATGACCTCTCTAAGCAGATGGAAGAAGTATTGAAAATCATTCGCAAGAGTGATTATGATATTGTTGATCAGCTGGGGCATACTCCCTCAAAGATTTCTATGCTCTCCCTGTTATTATGTTCTGAGGCTCATGCCAAGTCATTGATCAAGTTTCTAAAGATGGCTCATGTACCCAGTGCAATTTCTGTGGACCAGTTTGAGAATTGTGTTGCTCACCTGACCTATGACAATGGGTTAGGATTTTCTGATGCTGACTTGACCCCTGCCAAGAGGGATCATAACAGGGCCTTGCATATTTCAATTGAATGCAGGGGCACTACCCTGTCTCATGTGCTGATAGACAATGGTTCCTCTCTGAATGTGTTGCCTAAGGAAGTCCTGAACAAGCTGAGTCCTGAAGATACGGTATTGAAGCCCAGTAATATTGTGGTAAAGGCTTTTGATGGTTCTAGAAGAGTAGTGCATGGGGAAATTGATCTTCCGATCAAGGTTGGCTCTCAGATGTTTACTGCTACATTCTATGTGATGGATATTCGTCCTTCGTACTCATGTCTGCTTGGTCGTCCCTGGATCCATGGGGCAGGTGCTGTGACCTCCACATTACATCAAAAGTTGAGATATCCGGTGAATGGAAAAGTTGTTACTGTCTTTGGAGAGGAAGAATACTTTGTCAGCCATGTAAACACTTTCAAGTATCTGGAAGTAGAAGGTGAATACATTGAAACTCCATGTCAGTCATTTGAAGTGGTTCCCTGGGCTGTTAAGGATTGTGTGACTCCTCCTGCTGTGAAGAAGGTTCCTGTGGTCATCAGAAACCCTCCAACAATGGCAATGGCCTCCCTCAATGATGCAAAAGCTGTGGTGGAAGAAGGTGGTTGTACTATTTGGGGTCAGCTTCCTGATATTCCATACAAGTCTGACAAGTTTGGTTTGGGTTTCACTGCAGAGTCCCAGAAGGCTGTTCGTCGTGCTCGTGCTGTTCGTATCACCAATCAAGGGGTTATCAATGCTGTGGGAGATCAAGATGAAGACTACAACTTGGAGGCATGGATTTTTCCTACTATGGGTGCTGGACTCAATAATTGGAAAGCTGAAGATGTTATCCCTATCTCCTTTAGTCAGGAGTAAATACTATTACTGTGTTATGTTTTTAAATTTGCAATTTCTGGAACAATTAAAACTTTCAAGCCATGTGCCTTACCCGGGGCACAATGGTGTGCTTGTTACGGGTTGTCATTTCATTTGCATACTTCATTCAATAAAATCAGTGGACGTTTCGTTTTCGTAAATATTGTGTTCCTTGTCTTTCTTTTTCTTTTATTTTTGCTTTATCAGCTATGTGTTCTTACACACACCCACGTCACTAAAATGCAGATCCTCATCCACTCTGGATCCAGTTGATAACAGTTCTACTATTGCCAATTACAATTTCGAGAATCCGATCTATCAAACTGAAGACGGAAACGAGGACGATTGTGAAATACCTGTAGAGCTTGCTAGGTTGTTACAACAAGAAGAGAAAGCTATACAGCCACATGAAGAGCCAGTCGAAGTTGTGAATCTGGGAACTGAAGAAAACAGAAAAGAGGTCAAGATAGGGGCTGATTTAGAGGACAATGTCAAGAGCAGGTTGATTCAGATGCTACGTGACTATGTGGAGATCTTTGCTTGGTCTTATGAAGATATGCCAGGGTTGGATACAGACATTGTGGTTCACCGTTTGCCAGTGAAAGAAGATTGTCGTCCAAAGAAGCAGAAGGTTCGTCGTATGCGTCCTGAAATGTCAGAAAAGATCAAAGCAGAGGTAATGAAACAGTGCAATGCAGGGTTCTTGGCCGTAACTTCTTATCCTCAGTGGGTTGCAAATGTGGTACCAGTTCCTAAGAAAGATGGTAAGGTACGTATGTGTATAGACTACAGAGATCTGAACAAGGCTAGCCCTAAAGATGACTTTCCACTTCCTCATATTGATATTCTGGTAGACAACACTGCTCAGCATAAGGTATTCTCTTTTATGGATGGTTTCTCTGGTTACAATCAAATCAAGATGGCACCTGAAGATATGGAGAAGACTACATTTGTGACACAGTGGGGCACCTTTTGCTATAAGGTAATGCCATTTGGTTTGAAGAATGCAGGGGCAACATATCAGCGTGCTATGGTGGCTTTGTTTCATGATATGATTCATCATGAGATAGAGGTATATGTGGATGATATGATAGCCAGGTCTCAGAATGAAGAACAACATCTTGATCATCTGCACAAGTTGTTTGAGAGGTTGAAGAAATACAGGTTGAGATTAAATCCAAACAAGTGTACTTTTGGAGTTAGATCTGGAAAGCTCCTGGGTTTCATTGTCAGTGGAAAAGGTATTGAAGTGGATCCTGCAAAAGTGAAAGCTATACGAGAGATGCCAGCTCCCCGTACTGAGAAGGAGGTTAGAGGTTTCTTGGGACGATTGAACTACATTGCAATATTTATTTCCCAATTAACTACCATCTGTGAGCCAATCTTCAAGTTGTTGAAGAAAGATCAGGTGATGGAATGGAATGATGAGTGCCAGACTGCCTTTGATGAAATCAAGAGATATTTGCTAGAACCTCCAATTTTAATGCCACCAGTTGATGGAAGACCCTTGATTATGTATTTAACAGTATTAGACAACTCAATGGGGTGTGTATTGGGGCAACATGACGAGTCTGGTCGAAAAGAGCAGGCAATATACTACCTTAGCAAAAAGTTTACCGACTGTGAAACAAGATACTCACTGCTCGAGAAAACTTGCTGCGCTTTGGCATGGGCTGCTCGCCGACTAAGACAGTATATGTTGACCCATACTACCTTGTTGATTTCGAAGATGGATCCAATCAAGTACATATTTGAGAAACCTGCTCTCTCCGGAAGAATTGCAAGATGGCAAATGATCTTGACGGAATATGATATACGGTATACTACTCAGAAGGCCATTAAGGGGAGTGTTGTTGCTGATCATTTGGCTCATCAAGCAGTAGATGATTACCAGTCAATGAATTTTGAGTTCCCTGATGAAGACATTATGTCTGTTACCAAAGAACCTGGACAATATGACGGACCTGAACAAGGATCCCGATGGACTATGGTTTTTGATGGTGCCTCCAATGCACATGGTAATGGTGTTGGTGTTGTGATTAGTTCCCCTGAAGGTTGTCATACCCCGATTACTGCCAGACTTTGTTTCTATTGTACCAATAACATGGCTGAGTATGAGGCATGTATCATGGGTATGCAAGTTGCTATTGATATGAAGATTCAGTTCCTTGAGAATTATGAAGGATGCAGGCTTGGATGAAGATGAGTGGATTCAGACTCGACTTGACCAGATAAATTTGATTGATGAGAAAAGGTTAGCAGCAGTTTGTCATGGCCAGATGTACCAGAAACGGATGATCAAAGCTTTTAACAAGAAGGTTAAGCCAAAGGTATATCAGGCTGGTGACTTGGTAATCAAGCGTATCATATTACCACAGGGTGATCCTAGGGGCAAGTGGACTCCAACATATGAGGGACCATTTGTAGTCAAGACAGTGTTCTCAGGAGGTGCCATGATACTGACTACAATGGATGGTGAAGACTTCCCACAACCTGTAAACGCAGACATAGTTAAAAAATACTACGCATAAAAAGAGACCCGCTAGGTTGACAGGCCTAGGCAAAAATAAGGGCATCCCGGCAAACCAAAAGGGTTTGGGCAAAAATTAGGGATATATATATAAAAAGATGTACACCCGGCAAGTCGAAAACCTGAAAAGGCGGCTTGGGCAAAAAAGGGTATCCCGGTGGATTGAAAACCTGAAAGGGCAATCCAGGCAAAAGTTAGGGATTAAAGCGTATGACTATGTCTCGTTTGGATCACTCATGAAACTGCAACCAGTTGTACTACTTACTCAAGCTCAAACAGATAAAGCTCAATCCAATCGTTTCCGTCTCAACAGCAAGAAGATGAGATACTTGAGTGGCAATAGTAGAATTGAAACTCAATAGGATTATTTCCCACATAGCTGATTCTTTTTGTAAAATTTCATGACAAAATTCTCTTACTAGGGTTTATGTCTCCTTGTACAAACTTACCCGTGTATGGGTCACTTTTGATATAAATAAATTCCATCTTTTGAATCCAGATTCACTTTTACCCTATTTACATAAGCGAAACGTCCATTGGTTGTGTTTGAATGTATGTATGCCTTTGAATATGATTGATGTTTACCAGAAACGCATGTATGCTTTTAATATGATTGATGTTTACCAGAAATGCATGAAAATGCAGTAATAGTATTTACTAAGGATGAACGAGGGAAGGATTTCAACGAAGCTTCGCCGGTTCATCTTTACAAGACAGTTACAAACCATCAGTAGGACTAATCCATTTTCACAAAGTCTAATCTCCCCTGGAATTTATATCCATCTCTTTTATCCTCATACGGATATACGGGAAATTACTTTCCAATAAGGGCACGATGAACGAAGACGGGATGTTATACTTATCCTACTATCAAACGAAAACGAAGGTTATCTATACCCTACTATCCCCGACAACGGGAGGTTATCTATACCTTGTTATCCCCAACAACGGGAGGTTATCTATACCTTGTTATCCCCAGCAGACGGAGGGTTATATATTCTTCAACAACGAATCGGGATTTATTTTTCTTGGCCAGCAGTTGTTATACAAGGATATCCAGACACTTCCAGCAGTGTCATAGCATACATACATCATTTACATCATACCATAACATATATGTCTATAGTACATTACCTAAGTGCATCATGTCATACATGCATACATAAAGCATAAACTAATGTTGTTATACAGAATGCTACCTTGTTTTCAGGTTAATTATCCAACAAACAATCTTATGATCTTTGGGACTGCTTTATTGTAACCTCAGGGTTACTTTATCCTCCTGATGAGCTTCTTATTACTTTGGGACTGCTTTATTGTAACCTCAGGGTTATTTTATCCTCCTGATAGCCTCTCATGACTTCAAGACTGCTTTAGAGCTACTGATTGCTCTATCCTCCTGAAATCATCCTATTACTTCAAGACTGCTTTAGAGCTATTCATTGCTCTATCCTCATGAGGTCATATTACTACTTCAAGACTGCTTTAGAGCTATTCATTGCTCTATCCTCCTGAAGCCATCTAATTATTTCAAGACTGCTTTAGAGTTATCCATTGCTCTATCCTCCTGAAATTACATTATTATTTCAAGACTGCTTTAGAGCTATTGATTGCTCTATCCTCCTGAAGACATATCACATTATTATTTCAAGACTGCTTTAGAGCTGTTGATTGCTCTATCCTACTGAAGCCATTCTATTACTTCAAGACTGCTTTAGAGCTATTGATTGCTCTATCCTCCTGAAGCCATTATTACTTCAAGACTGCTTTAGAGCTATTGATTGCTCTATCCTCCTGAGGTCAGATTTATTACTTCAAGACTGCTTTAGGGTTATCATTATTGATTGCTCTATCCTCATGAAGACATGCTGTTACATCAGTATTACTCCAGACTCCTGACAGTTCTCATTATACTACTGAAGAACTTTCCCCTAGTGGCATCTTTAAGCCCACTCAATCATGTTCAACCAACCATCAATATCACTCCATGCACTGGTGAGTGCAAATTTTTGGGCTTTTGTGTTCAATCCCCTTCAACCTTCCAGGTTACGACTGGCAAATATACCAATCTAACCCCTCAGGTTTCAGAAAATTGAACAGGGGCAGCTGTTGCACCCCAAAATTTGCCCTCACAATACAAGACTTTGTGTTCCAAGAAGGTTCACAAGGTTCACAAAATTCACAATTGGTCAGAAGAGTTGACAATTCCCTCAGACAATGCACCTCCTAAGCAGTGCATCCAAAACTAGGGTTTTGACTTTAATCAGGCTAAATGGACTTCCAAGACTTCAAGTGAGCTTCATAACATCTTATATGTGTATAAGAACCCCCATGTCAAGTTTCAAGACTTTTCTCAAAAGTTTGCTCAGTCAGATGATCAGATAAGTCAAAAGCAGTCAATGCAGTTAAAAGGTCAAACCGAGGTCAACTGTGGTCAAACCAAAGTCAAACTTCATGATTTTTTTTGCCAACATCAAAGAGAGGTTGGGTGAGAAATATTATCATAATAACTGTAATACCCCAAATTTTGCCCTAAGATTTGTCGTCGCATTTCATTGCATTTAATCAATTACTAACAAATTTGTGTAGTCGTTTGACTTTTTGCAGGTAAATATCATATGGCATGCATTTTTTTTCTAAAAAGTAAAAATGGCACAATTGGCAGGAGGACATGTGTAAGGAGTTATGAGTGTGAGAGGTTGAGAGTTCGAATCTCACCTTTGTCATTTTTTTTGTTTTTTATTATTTTTTACTCTAAATTTTTCTATCTTTCATTAAAAAAATAATAAAAATAGTTTTTTATTATTATTTAATTATTATTTTCGTATTTTAATTAAATCATTTTTTAAAATATTATTTTTTTCACTTTTTTCTAAATTATTCATAAAAATATCCAAAAAATCATAAAATAAAAAAATATTGAAAAAATTTTGTTCTTTTTATAATATTTTTTATTTTAGGAATCAATAGGATTATTAGTTTTTATTTTAAGTTTATTTTAATTATTTTAAATTATTTAAATTTTATTTTTTCTTAACTAATTATTTAGTTTGGGCTTTAAAATGGGCTTTAGGGACATTATTGACAATTTGGTGTTAACCCTAATTTGTTCCCTATATATACATGTGTTGCCTTGTTGGAAAAAAAAAGGAGAGATTGAAAAAAACCTAAGAGGAGTGAGTGCCGTTTGCCGTTATTTAGTTTTCTTCTTCATCCATTACTATTGTTTCTTTTTCTTCATCGTTTACCGTTATTTCTTTTCCTTCATCTATTACTGTTGTTTTTTTTTCTTCATCTTTTACCGTTATTTCTTTTTCTTCATCTATTACCGTTATTTCTTTTTCTTTATCTATTACTGTTACGTTTATATATATAATTTTTAAATTGTTAGAGTTTATATATATAAGATTTTTGATCGAATTATGTCGATACGATGTTTGCACATTTGTGTGCATGACGCGTGACATTTGTGTTAGTTCGATCTGGTTGCGATGATCACATTTTTGTGTGAGCAATAATACTATTTTTTGCTTAATTTCTTTTTCTTTGCGATAAATTTTGTTTCGTCCGATTTAGATCTGGTTGCGATGAGCGCATTTCTGCGTTAGCAACATTGTTGGGTTATTTGGCACATTTAAAATTCATTATTGCTTTATTATTATTATTATTATTATTATTATTATTATTATTATTATTATTATTATTATTATCATTATTTATTATTATTATCATTATTATCATTATTATTACCATTATTATTATTATTGTTATCATTAATTTATTAAAATTTGTTATAATATAAAAATCTGTTTTTTAAAATAAATAACATTAACATCTTTTCCAAATTAATATGAAAACCTATTATTTTTAAGAAAAACTTTTTTTTAGATAAATTTAAAATAATAACTAAAATCTTTTTTTTAAAATAATAACTAGAACCGTTATTTATTTTATTTTATTATTGTTCAATTCAAATTTCATTATCATATTGTATCTGCTCCTCTCATGTAACCTCGCGAACTTAACAATCGCTCTTTAAATTCTGCCTTTAAATTTCTGCTTGCATGGTTTAAATTATGACATTATCTCTCTGTTTGCATGATTCAATTATCTCACGCGTTTACTATTATTTCTGTCACATTGCACACATCCGAAGGTTAGGTCTAACTGTTTGGCCGCCGCGCCAATAGTCCGTAAAACTTCACACATTCAATTTCAAATCCTCAAAACTACAAACTACAAACCCTAATTTTCACAAATGCCTCGCCGCAGGCAAAATTACAATTTTACCCTTAGCATTAGGTCAAAGAGCCGCCGCGCTCATTTTAGGGTTTCCCGCCGTGGAATCCCTAATTTAACCCTAATTACAACTTAACATTTCAACGTAGAGATTTGGAGTTTCTACACTCCACGTAAGCGTGTCCTTAAGGCGCGTTTATTCCCCTTGAGACCTTGACCACTGTCAAGAGATCTCTAACCTCCCTTTTAAGGGGAACTACGATTACTCTGATTCCACTCCCGTAAGGATACGTAGGCACAAGATGCGATGTCTTGCCGAGTAAACTTAGAATTAACCCCCTTTATTATTTATTATTGCTTATTTATATTTTATTTATCTTTGCTATTTAATTATTTTGCTTATTATTTTGTAATTGTTTCTTGGATGTAAAGTTGTTTAATTATTTAATTATTATTATGGTTAGTAATTAGGGAGTGTAACAACATGTATGTAATATTAAAATAAATTTAGATCACTTTTAAATAAAGATAATTAAAATAAACACGTCACACACGTAAGTCGATTTTAATCGCCGTCTCACTTCCTAAGGATATCCCTCAAGTTGCCTACGAATAATGGTTAAGTGGGGTGTATAAAGCAAGTCCCTCAAATAAAAAAATCATCAAAGTCCCTTATGGTTGCCTTTACGAATCAAGTCCCTTTCGAAAAATGATGATGGTCCCTTATATGTGCTTATTACATCCCACAATGGCCTTCAAAGTCAAATTGTCCCTCACATACCCCTTAACATCCAAAGTAAGGACTACCTACTCCATTATAGTAGGGATAGTCTTACTAAAGGAAAGAATGAAGAATAAGAAAGACCTTTAAACATTAGGGTAGGTTACTCCTAGGTGCTTGCTCACTTCAAAACTGTTTCACACTTAAACAAATTTTCAACAAGTTTTCAAACAAGTTCTTAACACATCCTTACATGGATTATTTATTAACTATTCTGAAAATTTTCTATTCACACACTACACTTTCAAAACAATTCAAAAGTGAGCTTAAGTACCTAAGAGCCCATGGATAACCATGGATGAAAAGGGTGCTAACACCTTCCCTTTTCATAACCTACCCCCCGGACCCAAAATATTCTCTAAGGTCTTTCCTGTTCTTTTATAACCTTTCCTTATGGATAAAATAAAAGTCGGTGGCGACTCTTGCTATCCGCAACATTGTTTAAAGTCAGTTCTCCCACCGTGTTACAGCGTACTCTACCACAAACCCCACAACATAACGATGACCACGATCACTGCGTGCCCTGCGCCACAACTCTCTTGACAGGAGAAAACACGATCACTGCGTGTTCGGTGCCGCAAACAAACATACGGGATGAATACGATCACTGCGTACCTCTTCCGCAAAAACCCCGTAACATAACGATGACCACGATCACTGCGTGCCCTGCGCCACAACCCTCTTGACAGGAGAAAACATGATCACTGCGCGCCTTGTGCCGCAAATAAAACATACAGGACGAATATGATCACTGCGTACTCTACCACAAACCCCACAACATAACGATGACCACGATCACTGCGTGCCATGCGCCACAACTCTCTTGACATGAGAAAACACGATCACTGCGCGTTCTGTGCCGCAAACAAACATACGGGATGAATACGATCACTGCGTACCTCTTCCGCGAAAACCCCATAACATAACGATGATCACGATCACTGCGTGCCCTGCGCCACAACTCTCTTGACAGGAGAAAACACGATCACTGCGCGTCTTGTGCCACAAGCCAAACATACAGGATGAATACGATCACTGCGTACTTTACCACAAATCCTCACAACATAACGATGACCACGATCACTGCGTGCCCTGCGCCACAACCCTCTTGACAGGAGGAAACACGATCACTGCGCGTCTTGTGCCACAAACAAATCATACACATCTCTGCGAATCACGATCTCACTTATCGACTGAGAAAATACCTGAGGCTGGACGGGTAATCAATCCTGCTTACGCCCCCAAATGCACATGTTTGATAATGCCGCAATGCTTCCATACTGCATGGAAATGCTACGTATTCGTGTAAAATGCAGGTGTTTATGATGCATGCTTATGCAAAGGATTACTTCAGCAAAATAAATGCTGAAGACAAACTGGATCCGCTGGGGATGACCGGAATACTACCGATATGCTTCCAACAAAATAAATGCTGGAAAGATGAACTAACTCCGCTGGAGAAAACCATCCTGCTGGGAAAGTAGCTCACAAACTCATAACTTCACACTCTGCTGAAGATGATCATCCTGACGAGGAAGGATCAACCTGTTGGGGCAAGAGAAAAGCAATCCTAGAAACTGCTTTCAAAAGGTATCAACACTCTGATTACGCCTTGTGGGGATAATTCATCCTGCTATCACTGAGCTGGGGATTGACCAATGTGCTCTGATTCGTACTATACAAGAAACTCTTTGGGGAAGTTAATCTTATCCGTCTCGACCTTCGCTGGGGAGGACTCTGCTCTGCTTGATAAGCCACTTCTGAACTATTGAAGATACATTGATCTTTTCCTTCGACGCAATCTCCACTCTCCTGGGGGGACAACATTCAATTTTGCCTGGGGCGACTTCACCGGGGAAAGACACAACATTCGTCCTCTGGAAAGGGTACTAGCCTGCCATGGACTCTGGCGGGGATAAACAGACTGGCTCGAATAACTTGCCCCAATCTACTCAACTTGCCCCTATCTAACTCCTGGGAATACTTGCTCTGAACAGCTTACTACGAGACGACCTCGAGATTACTTGCCCCGGTATCTATACGACAAAAGGATTCGATCTCCACTAAAACCCCGATCAACCCAGTTGGTTTCAACACTCTCTGCGGTGACTTGCCCCTGAATGAGCGTTCTAGCGACTTAACCTGATCTGATTATCCACCTGAAGTATCTGCTTTCAAATCTCCATGTTTTATATAATTGCCCCTGATTGGATCTCGAGAAGACTCACCTCTGATTAACTGCCCCTTGATCAACTGAAGCTTCGGGACTTGTCCTCAGACTGACTGATTCCGAACTCACTGGAAGTCAATGCCCCGGATTCACTGGGTTTCATAACATATACAATCCTGGTTCAGACTGCTGAATTACTCGGTCCTGCTCGATTATTCCCTGTTGGAATCTCCTTCATGTCAACTACTAACCTGCAAGTAAAAATCGTCTGTTCACGAATGGTAATTCTAATGCAATGTTTATGCAGATTTTGAAGAAATTTGTGTTGTCACTCATTTACATGTCATGATTGAGTGACGAATGAACCAACATTCAGACGTAGTGCTTACGTGGTCAGTGAAAAACACAACAAGGATGTGACTAGCAAGTCACGAAGGAGTCAGGTTACTCAACCTTATCGTAATGCACTTTCAGAATAAACCCTGCCTCAATTAGGTCTTTTAAGGGTTGTATCGTGGTCGGGTTCACGGTTCGTGAAGCAAAGGATATTTGGCTCAAATTTTGATTTGTACTCACCCCTTCTACGTGATGATCTCCGATCCTAAGGTTCAATTAACCTGGCACGAGCGCTCGCCTCTTCGAGAGGTATGTTGGATGGTAAGAACCACAATTAAGGAACTCACAGGGTTTTTCGGAGTGACAATTACTCCTTCTTCGGTTTCGGTGTCTGTATACACGACTTTGTCTTTCACTGGGGATCTATATATATATTTTTTTCTATCCCTTCTTTTTCATTCTTTTTGATTCCCTAATTTTTGCTTGGACTGACTCCTTTTGAGTTCCTTTCGTTTTTTCGTTTTCTTTTGAAATCCAGCGGGATGCCCTGATTTTTGCCTAAGTATTAGCTTTTCAGCTTTTTCTTTCTTTTTACTTAGCGGGCTTTCTTTTTCTTTCTTTTGGAACAAAGTCGTGTGACACTGGTTGTCTTGATTGCTCCGAAAGGATTGTAACTGTCTCACTCCTGATTGGTGAGGTTTAACCACTGTGGTTGACGAGGTACGACCTCTTGAGAGGCATAAACTGTAATTGGTCCTCGAAAGACAACACTCCTCTGTAAGACTTGAATGCTCGGTCAAGCTAACTGACAACTACCCTGCCCCGGGATAAGATGTGAGGGTTTAAAAGTCCGACAAAACTTCTAATTCATGGCTCGAAGTGGTTAACAAGGGACTAACTCCTTATATCTCCAGTGTTTGGGGGATTTGAAACAATGCCTTGTACGTCATCGGCAAGGTTTTATCTGAAAGCATACGACCATCGGTTATGAGTATAGTTCGTCATCCTCCCTCCAGTCTTTGCTAATCACAGTGATAAAGTGGAGTGAATAAAATGCAAGTGTCAGTGCAATGCAGTAAATGAGCGACAGCGACATGATTAATTCAGAAAAATGCATAGTCACTTTATTATTATTACCATTCGAAACATACAATGTTTACAGCAAGTAGTAACTAACAGAAAAGAAACTACAAATACAAATGATATAAAGTCTGAGGACTGCCAATGCTGAGGGCGCCTGCCTGTCTGGACCACTGGCTTTTGCTGGGGAATACTTTCCGAGTCTACAAGCTTAGACAGCTGAGAAGTTAGTATGAACAAACAGAAATCCTTCTCGAAAGGAAATGCAATCCTGGTCGATCAACTGTTGTACCTTCGCCCGAAACGCTTTACAATCTTCAGTTGCATGCCCTGGAGAGCCACCATGGTAACTACACTGAACCTGGGGATTGTACCCAGGAGGGTAAGGTTCTGGCACAGGCTTGAGAGCTTTCGGCTCCACCAAGGCATTCTGAACCAACTGTGGCAAAAGCTGACTGTACGGCACAGGAACTGGGTGGGAAGGACCATTCCTTCATTCCAAATTGCTACGAGGTCTGTTCCGATTCCGACGCTGAGTCTGATAACCTTGGCCACGAGTTCGCTGAGCGACATAAGACTCCTGATATGGTGCCCCAGGCACAGTGGTCTGTCCGGAATAACGAGACACTGATCGCTGAAAAGACGAAGAACCAACAGATTTCACCGATTCGACTCGAGGATACCCAACATCATTCCTGATTGCGTTGACCACAACTCCTTTTTCGGTTTGACGAGCCTGACCGCCTGCAACATTCTGGATTTTTCCAGTCTTTACACCGTACTCGATGCGCTCTCCTGCCCTTACCCATTCAGATAAATTTGGTGCGACTCCAATCATTCTTTCAAAGTACAAACTCTGCAAGGAGTTTACGAACATGCTTTTCAACTCTCGGTCTTGAAGCAGTGGTTGCACTCTAGCAGCAAATTCTCTCCATCTCTGAACATACTTTCTGAAAGGTTCATTGTTCCCTTGAGACAATTCTTGCAGTTGCATGCGACTAGGAGCTTCAACAAGATTGTAGTCATACTGCTCCAGGAAAGCTCTGGCTAAATCCACCCATGATCGAATTTGATTACTCTCTAACTGCATATACCAACTCAGAGATGCCTCAGTCAGACTATCCTGAAAGCAGTGAATCATCAACTTGTCGTTGTGCATGAATGAAGTCATTCTTCGGCAGAACATCACCAAATGTTGCTCCGGGAAACTGTCTCCTTTGTACTTTTCAAACCTCGGCATTCTGAACTCCGGAGGTAACACCAGGCCAGGAACCAGACACATGTCTGCAGCACTAGGGTTAGCAACGTCTTTACCTTTCAAGGCTTTGAATCTTTCATCCAATGCACGAAACCTTCTAGCATACAAGGGAGCTAATGGATCTTCAGTCTTTGCTATCGGGACCTCTCTTCGGGACTTTGGCATAGGGAAGGCAACACCCTGGTAGTCTGGAGTATCAACAGAAGGATAACGTTCACTTCGGACAACAAACTGCTCACGTAGACCTTGGTCTTCAACAGAAGGCTGTACAAGCTGAGCTGCAATGAGGTTGTTCACTTGCGGAAGGTCTTCGTCATGCGTAGATCCGTACAAAGGATTGGACGTCACAGTGAAACCTGACAAGGTATCAACAAACTGGAAGCTGCTCTCTGACATAGCTACCAACCACTGTCAACTGACTTCACTGCTTGATTCTGCTCAAATCTGCTTCAACCCCTTGGTCGTCTTTAACACTCCACACTTGCCTCGAACAATCCCCCGAGAATCACCTTCTGGGATCAAAACACAGGCTGGATAAGTGCTCTGGCCAGCTAGAGAAATGCTATGCAATATGATTTATGCAGACAGAATACAAAAATGCTAACGTGCATGTGTGCATTGGGGATATTTCCCCTCCAATTCCAGTGTCAAGGTAGCAAGACAAGAGAAACCATAAAGATAATATTTAGAAAAACCCTCATATATTGGAAAAACAGTCTCGTCAAGGCGCTACACAACTATGCTCCATACAACTAATATGATAAAGGAGGATCCCAACCAACATGCCTGGTGGTGATCTCAACACATAGAATGCAAGAGAGAAATCAAGTGCGGGTACGGTCGCAGAAATCCTCGAACAGCTTCTTCGTCTCTGCGTGATCCGGTCGATAAATCAAGCCTTCTATCAACTGATCCCTTTTCCTGACCGTTCCATGGATGTCTCTGACAAAATCTTCCCAAGCCTTATCCTGGGCACCATCCTCAGGTTTGGGCCTCTTGATGTCTGCTCTGCGCTGACAATCTTCCAGATTCTTCATGGCATCAATCAGTTTGCGTTCGGCCTCGTATCGACGGCATGCTTCTTCTTCAAGCTCTTCAGTCTTCACTTTAACCTGTTCTCCCAACTGAGCAACCTGCATCTTTAGCTCTTCTTCCCGTTCTTTGCGTTTGGCCATAGTAAGGTCCCAATGCTCTCTGAACTTAGCTAACTTCGTGTAGGCCCTCTCCAGCTCCTGTTTCTTAGTAGCCAATACACTGCTAACTGAGTCTACATCTAACTCCAGACGCTTCTTAGTTTCAGTCAACTCCAATAAAGTAGTCTTCAGATGTTTCAAAGTTTCGGCCTGTTGCTTGGAAAAATATCCTGTTTCAATCTTTTCATGATGAAGTTGGGAATTCTCTTTCTCTAAAGCCTCTTTAGCCTTTGCTAACTCTTCTTTCTCCGCCATCAGCTGCTTGTATACCTGTATGTCTATAGTGGTGGGCTCCTCCACCGGAGAAGGATACAATGGATGAACTGCAGGATAAGGCATAAGGAATTTCGTAGCTCGTTCACGAATCCATTCCACATACGGACCAAGAACTCGAGTACTCCCTCTGCTACCTGAAGGCTTCCCTCTCTTATGCAGGTTCTTCCATACTTTCTCAAGCTTGATCAACATCTCTTCCTCTATTGCCCCAGTGAGATACAGAGATTCCTGTATCTCCTCGGGCTTCGGCGCTTCCTGAGGTGCATACCCAAACTTCCTGATTAATAAGGAAGGGTTGTAATTGATACACCCTCTCCTTCCTATCAAAGGAACATTAGGGAATCCTTCGCATCTGTATATGACCTCAACTCCGAACACCTCCTCATTAACCCACACCACATTCTCAGAATTCAGCCCCATCAAGCACTCAGGCCATCCTAAAGAATCAATAGAAGTGACGAAAGGCCCTGACTTCGGCATATGACTAGTAAACCACCTGCACAGTAGAGGTACACAGCAAGAGACATTCCTTCCTCGCCGCTTTTCATTTTGGTAGTGAGTGGAATGGTGGATATCTCCCAGCAAGGTAGGAACTGGGTTCTTTGTAGCCAGAATATAGAAAGCATCTGCATCAACAAAATCAGGAAAGTTTGGGAACAATACAATGCCATAAACACACACAGCAAGGATGGCGTCAAAAATAACCCAGCCACCCTTCTTGGCATACTCCCGAGCCTTCTCCACCAAAACAACCAACGGAAATCCCCATGCATCTCCTCTTCTGATCATCTTCCCTGTCAGCTCACACTCTCCTAAGTACAGAATAGCAGAAAGCTCAGCCAGATCAGGCTTAGCGTCCGTGTGATAGAAAGGCATCTGCTCGCGAATCGGTATATCCAAGAGTGCAGAATACTCCTCCAGGGTAGGAGCCAAGACAAAAATCAGGAAATACGAAACACCTGAGCTCAGCATCATAAAACTGCAACAGGGTGTAAATGCCGCTGATCTCATAAGCCGAGGGCTGGTAAACATAAGTCAGGATCCTCCCATACGTCTTTCTGAAATCTCCCATCACCTTCTTCCTAGCAATAGTAATTAACTCTGACAACAGACTGATATCTGGAGATGGGAATTTGTAGGGTAACACTCTCTTCATGGCTTCCATGTCTTGCTAGGAAACAAACACTGGAACTGGGAGGGAAAACATGTACCTGCAATACACACACGTTAGTTGGATGCAAATGGTGATGCAATAATAAATGATGCAATCAGTGAACACAGGGGCCACGCTGTAGCCTGAAGAGGAACATCTCTGTGATGTCAAGAACAGAAAACCACCACAGTCACCAGAACCTCATGACGCTGACTATCATCTGACACCCAGAATACCAATATCCTGGTAAGAAATCCATCTGAACCTCTGTATCTGACGAGAAAACCATCTGATAATAGTATCAACCTCAAACAAGAAACCCATCTGATCCAAACAACACACCTGTTAACGAGCCAAGAAAACTATCTAATAAATACTGAATCATGGTTTCTGAAGGCCAGTTTTCCTGCAATAACCCAATCCCCCTCACAGGTATGGACCTAATCCACGGACAAAGGTACGACATCCTATGCGGTCATCAGCGTCACAGACTTTCATGAGTGACGATACGATTCCCAGAAGGAGTGGCATCATCAAGTCATGAAGAGGCCTCACTTAGATGACTTCCAAATGATCGGTCCCCAGAGTCGACAATCCCCACGTCTGGACTCCCCTCAGATCCTCAGGACCGGAAAGGAGCACCTCGGCGAGAACCTCGTCTGAGCGCAGATTTCGTAGGGAATTGTGCCTGCTCAGCAGACAGGTTCGTCTACTACTCTCCGCAACTATGTCTAGGTGCATACTCAAGCCCAGGTCCGACTTCTCACTCATAGTAACTTCCCTTTCCCACAACAATAATCATAATAATATAGTGCTGAAAGTAAATGCGGAAAGGTAAAGGTGCGGGAAAGTAAAGTGCGGAAAGATAAAACATATATGCACAACACCCAACAGATAAACACCCAAGCGCTAGGATTGACTCGCGTAGGGGATGGGAAACAGTCCCAGCATAAGGGATGGGAAAAGTCCCTAGATGCTATGAGTCCCCAGCAGAGTCGCCAGCTGTCGCTACTGCGAAAATCGGCGCCGGCTGACAGAAGATCGCCACCGTGCGTTATTTATCCCAACGGAGGGAAAGGAAACGCTCGAAGTAAACCTCGCAAAAACGGGAAAGGTATGGTCATCGCAACCAAAACCTGGGTTCGGGAGTCGGTTACGCAAGGGGAAGGTATTAGCACCCCTTACGTCCGTCGTACTCGACGGGATCCACGCTTGGTGTTTATAAGGAAAAGGGTGTGTTTATCTATCTACGCTAGTGGTCAGGCTGAAAAGAAAAGAAAAGGATAGGACTCGACAAAACATACGTTGTTCTGGGCCTACGTACTCCCTCGTGCAATGGGAAAGTCAGAGTCAACGTAGTTCGACTACCTACGTCTAGACGGGGGGAAGGTTGCTCGCCAGGACATCGCGTCCTGTGCCTACGTACTTCCACACGGCATGGAAGATCAGAGCAAACGTAGTTCGACTACGAACGACACAAGCTGTTCAAGTGTTTTTTATGGGAAAATGCACCTTAACCAAGGGTTTTCACAGTCCAGGAGGACAAAATGTTTTGATGTTCGTTCAAATCTTTTAACGGAAGAAATGAATTCACTTTTGTTTTATCCTTTATTAAGTGTTTTTCTGTTGTTTTGAGAAAGGAAAGAGACACCCTAAAACTATGGTTAAAAAGGGGAATCTACCTAATGTTATCATGCTTGGTTAACCAACCTAATGTCTATCATAACTCCTCCACAGCAGAGAAGTTAGAGCTCCTAAGGGATCATGTCAACAACACTAAACAACAAACAGGAATCACTGCAAAGTAAAGAAATACTGGAAATATGCATGAATGCAACAACCAAACAAGCAAGGCACAAAGGCCACAAACCACAGAGGCAAGGGAGCTCAGCTCTACCAAATACCAGCAAGCAAAGCCACTCAATAACAATCAAGCAGAAGGAGGACCACCTCAACTTCTCATGCACACAGATCCTATTTCTAAGATGCACCTATCTCAGAAATATCTAGATGAACCCCTAAGACTAATGCAGCACAGCACCACACAAGTCAATCAACATAAAGAGAAGGCTAACCAGCCTGGCAAACTCCAAAACCATAAACAGACCCCTGAACAAAGCCCCTAATCAAATCCCTGAATAAAGCCCTAAGCAAAACCCTAATCAAATCCCTAAGCAAAGCCCTAAACAAAACCCTAGTCAAACCTCTAAGCAAAGCCCTATGCAAAACCCTACACAAGAGAAATCAATCCCCGTCTCCAAGCTTCAAGACAAGCTTACCAAAGAAAGGGAGCTAAGTAGGCAGACTCATAGTGCCTTCCTCAGGAAATTACTAGGAGGCGCCTTCTTAGGAATCATATCCCACGTGGCTCAACAACTGTGATCGGTTTACATTCCTCCTCAGGAGAAACTAAACTCACATGAAGGCTCCAACATCATTGGATACTTGAGAAATCCTACCTGAACTAAGGGAACTAAGTGAACAGACCCATAGTGCCTTCCTCAGGAAAATACTAGGGGGCTTCCACTTAGGAATCATATCCCATGTGGCTCAACAACTGTGAACGGTTTACATTCCTCCTCAGGAGAAACTAAACTCACATGAAGGCTCCAACATCATTGGATACTTGAGAAATCCTACCTGAACTAAGGGAACTAAGTGAACAGACCCATAGTGCCTTCCTCAGGAAAATACTAGGGGGCTTCCACTTAGGAATCATATCCCATGTGGCTCAACAACTGTAATCGGTTTACATTCCTCCTCAGGAGAAACTAAACTCACATGAAGGCTCCAACATCATTGGATACTTGAGAAATCCTACCTGAACTAAGGGAACTAAGTGAACAGACCCATAGTGCCTTCCTCAGGAAAATACTAGGGGGCTTCCACTTAGGAATCATATCCCATGTGGCTCAACAACTGTGAACGGTTTACATTCCTCCTCAGGAGAAACTAAACTCACATGAAGGCTCCAACATCATTGGATACTTGAGAAATCCTACCTGAACTAAGGGAACTAAGTGAACAGACCCATAGTGCCTTCCTTAGGAAAATACTAGGGGGCTTCCACTTAGGAATCATATCCCATGTGGCTCAACAACTGTGAACGGTTTACATTCCTCCTCAGGAGAAACTAAACTCACATGAAGGCTCCAACATCATTGGATACTTGAGAAAGAGGTGAGAAGAAAGAATGAAAGCCATCTACAGTGCCTTCCTCAGGAAAGTACCATAAATGTCCCTCAAACTTCAGGATCTCAAACCTCACAAACAGAGAGCAAGCTCCTAGACTAGGACCTCAATCCATGCATCCTTGCAAGCTCCATCAAGACTTAATCCAACCTCCACCTCCAAGAAGAAACCACAGGCCCTCAAACCAAAAGAAACTATCTCTGAAGTTCCACCACAGTTGAACTTCAAAGTCAGAAGCCCTCAAGACTTCTCCTATTCTCAAGCTCAATCACAAATAACAAAACACTCTATAAAAATCTACCAAAAATCTAGGGGAAACCTACATGCCTCTATGATCCCAAGATCAGATCTCAAAGCCTAAGTCAACTTCTAAGACTACTAAACAATCCCTAACATGTGAATGGTCAAGGGTTAACCAGCAAGTTATGAGGTCTCTATCCTCTAACCCTAAAACAACATCAATCAATCTCTAAAAAATCCACAAAAATCCTATGGGGAGCATGCATCAGTCTAGTATAACATACTAAAAAACTAAAGCAAAATTCAATACCAAGTGAGAGAACTAAAATCAACAAGGCAGACACATCACAAACCAAATATTCAATATCAATTAAAATACAAAAATGCAAATAAAAATAAAAATAAAAATGCATGATCAATTCACTATTTTTGTACCCTAAAATTCTAAGTTGAATTAGGAACCTACAGCAAAAAGAAGGGAATTAATTGGACACTCCTACTATTTTTTATGAATTTTTTCCTAACATGAATGAAAATAAAGAAATATTAAAGAAAATAAAACAGGGGGGGGCAAATAGCAAACGCCCTAGTTATTTTAGCATGGGCCCAAATACAGGGGGGTGCGCGTAGCACTTAGGGCCTATGATCCATCAGGAAATTGAATGAAAAAAAAACAAAGAAAAAAAACGAATTGGTGGTGCAAATAGAAACAAAAAGCAACTCAATCATCCTTGGGCCTGCGCTTGGGGGGTGCGCATAGCAATCAGGGCCAAGGCCCAGACCAAACCTATTCAGTTCCATTGCCCAGGGGGGGGGGGAACGAGTAACAGGGGTATGCGCTTCAGCAACCAGACTTGGGCTTAACCCAGCCCAAACCCTAACCCAGGTATTAGCCAACAAAACCTAACTCTCCTCTCCCAAACCCGGTCTACTGTTCATCCCCAAACCCTAGCTGCGCCTCTCATGCTTCTCCAACCCTCTCCCTCAAACCCTCTCTGATCTTCTCTGAAACACCTCAAACACTAACACCTCTTTGAACAAAGCTTAACCCAAGATCAACTATCAACACGAAGAAATCTTCGTCTCAAGCTCTCAGTTCAAAAACTATCCTCACGGTTCTTGATCTAAACTCAACGCCAAAGATCTAACTAACCCTAGATGCAACTAGTTGAACGAGTCAAGAAGGGAATGAACAAACCTGGAGAACTGAAGAAGGCGACGAAGATCCTGGAACTGAAGAATGTTGAAGGAGCTCGCGGATATCTTGAAGATTTCTGGAGGATTCCTCGTAGATTCTTGAAGATCACCCAAACGGAAGATACTTGAAGATGACCTGGGTACGTTGAAGGTCTTCGAAGGATGATTGAAGATCTTGGTTGAAGGCGTCGCTGGAGATCCGACGATCTTTGAAGAAAATCGTTATTGAAGCTTAGACCAGTTCACCGGAGATGATACGCGCTGATGTTCTTTGAAGGGAACGCCGAGGAGATGAGTCCTGATGGTGATTTCTGGGAATTTCTGAGGTTTCTGATGAGCAAGATGAAGATCTGAAGATTGCTTGAAGTTTCCGACAATGGATGAAGTTTCCGGTGGTGATACGAGTTTTCCGGCGAGTTTTGACGGTGGCGTCTGGTGATCGTTGTTGAGGATCGGAGGAAAAAGAAGAAGATATGAGGATTCTGGGCAAAAAAGTGGCTCCGGCGGGTTGTTGCGGTGGTCTGGTGACGGTTAGGGTTGCCGGCGGTGGGAGGTTAACGGATTTGCATGGCCGGCGGTGTAATCCCGGTGAGGCTCAGGCGAGGGTTTGTGGAGAGGACAAGTGGCAGGGTGAGTGCATGCGTGAAGCCACGTGGTGAGGGGAGAGAGATAGTGGGAAGCTACGTGTGGGATTCTGAGCTGAGGGAAAATCTGAGGTGGGGGGCCCTGAAGCTGAATGCGTGGCAGCTTATATGCTGGACAAGTGGCACATTTCTGGACAAAAAAACTGAAACGGACTAAAAAAAAAGGAACTGGGCCTCCAACCTGCACTGGGCCCAACGAAAAATGATGGACAAAAACCAAAAACTCTGAATTAACAATATAATAAACCTAATTAAAACTAATTAAAGACTTAAACTAGTTAACTAATGATTAATCCTAATTAATAAAAATGATTAAACTACAATTACCTCTAACTAAAATTAAACTGCAATTAAATCTAAATGAAAATTAAACTATCCTAATTAATTCTAACAAATTCAATTAAAATCTAAACAAAAGATTAAATCCTAATTAACCTCTATTAAGGAGAATTAACATCTAACTAAATTCTATATTAAACTAAAACTATTAAATCCTATGATATCTATTAATATCTATATAAAAAACTATTAACCCATATTAAACCTAATAAAAGAAATTAATATCTAACAAAAGATTAAATCTATATTAAAAATAAAACTCTATTTAATCTATATCTAAAAACTATTAAATCCTATATTAAAACATATCTAAAACTATTATTCTATAATATCTATTAAAATTCTATTAAAACTATTAAAAAAAAACATTAAAACCTATTAAAAAAAATTCTATAAAAATCTAAAAAAATGATTTGAAGCTATTAAAAATATTAAAAATCTATTTAAATTCTAAAAAAATCTAAAAAGCCTATTAAAAACCTACAAAAAGGCTATTAAACCCTAAAAATGCAAACAAAGGCAAATAACCAACATAAAAGAGAGCGCGAGACTAGATCGAAGCAAACGGTAATCCGGACACCAAAAACCTCAAAAATCACTGCATAAACTGGAAATATCGAGAAGCGCACAATTTCCCGAAAATAAAACCCTGATTATCTAGACTGGATCTGAAATATCCGATAGATGAAACCCAAACTGTAACCCTGACATCCTCTGCCTGTGCACAAATGTCATGCATCTGATACGCGAATACAAATTGAACCATGAACCAGATAGGAGAACCGGTTGGTCAAATTTTAGGGTGCAACAATCATGCTGGTCGTTTAAATTTTTAAGAGTGTGATACTCTTAAGATGTCGAGTTTGGTTCGTGAGATAAACCTGTCATAAAATCTATGTGATTAGTTTCTTAAGCTTTGTTGGAAAAAAGCTTTATTTTGGTAATTGAGATAAGCCATAAATGTCTAAACGGTTCGTTAGCTTAGCCTAAGATAAAAGCTATCATTGGTTGGGGACAAGCTTGTAAGAAGCTCAATATCAAATTGTATTTAAGGTTCATGGGAATAACCTTCAAAAGCTCAAAGTTTATAGTCAAAATTTCAAGAAGACCTTTTTGGGACAGTACTAGGCCAACATTCGATCAAACCTAGATAACTCTCTGGTGCAATCTCTCTAACCTTATTATTTTTACTTCCCGCTATTTACTTTTTATTATTTATCTCCACTGCAATTTACTCAAACAAAAGTACTAACACGATTTTTATAGAGAAAAATATAAATCTAATCATGAATTTTAAATACCATAATTCACCCTCTCTTATTCTTGAAGTCACTTGTCCAACAAGTGACATTAGAGCCTAACTCCTGTTCAGGACTAATCGTCTCAAAAGAAAAAATTCTTCAAGTTATTCACTAAACAACCCTTCATCCTTCAATGGACAAGGGTGTGGCTTGTGAAAAGAGAAAATGAAAATTTTCATAGAAGGTACAAATTGTGGTATTTGGAAGGTTGTGAAATAAGGACCATTTGTCCATGCACACAAAGTTAATGTATTTGTAGTAGACAAACCTGAAAATTAAAGAATATAATCACTAACACTCTCGGTCTTGATGAATTCTTGCGAGTTTCTCACTGTGAAAATGCTAAACAAATATGGAACATCCTCCAAATTACCCATGAAGAGAGCAAGATTGGGAAAATTGACCCATGACTATGAACTCTTCATAATGAATCCTGAAGAGAATATAAGTCAAATGCAAACATGATTCACCCACATTGTGAGCCATATGAGAACTTTGGGGAAAACATTCTCAAATGAGGAATAAGTCAGGGAAACTATTAGATGCTTAAATCGTAGTTGGCAACCCAAAGTCACCGTGATTCGTGAATATAAGGATTTTATGAATATGGACACACAGACACACACACACACACACACACACTCTCTCTCTCTCTCTCTCTCTCTCTCTCTCTCTCTCTCTCTCTCTCTCTCTCTCTCTCTCTCTCTCTCTCTCTCTCGTAACTTGCAGGAATGTGAAATGGAACAAAAATGACTTTCCATAGGTGAAGAAGGAGAAAAGAAAGTCTAACACTTAAAGTTGAAGAATCTGACTATGATGATAACATGGCTCTCATAGTAAATAACTTTAAAATATTCATAAAAAATGATGAAAAATAAAAGGATGAGCAAAGAAAATATGAAGAAAAAACACCATTCATTGCAACATGTTACAACTGCGTAAATAAAGGACATAACAAACCATATTGCCCTCTATTAACAAATAAAAAATTCAGAAAAACTTAGAAAAAGAAGAAAACTTATGTTGCATGGGAAGACAATGATATATGATCCTCAAATGATAAATAAAAAAACTGAAATATGTTTAATTGTAAATCATCAATATGATGAGGTAACCTCTAACTTCTCTTATCACAACCAATTTAAAATATGTTAAAAAAATTAACAAAAGAAACAAATAAACTATAGTAAGTTATTTATGCATTTAAGGATATTATCTCCCCCTTGAATATAAAATAAAACCCTTGAAAAGAAAATAGAACTCCTTAAAGAAAAACAAAATTACTTCATTCAAACCTCCTCCACTTGAAATGAAGATGGTGATCCTGACAAGTGTGATAGTTCTGACTATTTTAAAAAACAAAATTTGTGATCTTCAAAAAACATTTATCAAGTTCACCAAAGTAATAGACAACTTATAAGTCTTTCTATAAAATCAAAGAGCCTCATACAACAAAGTTGGATTAAGTTATGAGCCCAAAAATAATAGTAAGAACTTTGAGAACAAATTCATTGTAAAAAACGCATCTCATTATAAAACCTTAAAATGGAACTACTACAATAAAGAAGGTCACATTGTTATGTTTTGGTTCATTAAGAAAAGCCATGAAAGTAGAGAAGGACATCCAACTTCATACTTCTATAAGAAACATTGTGAACACAAAGTTAAAGCATCATCTAAATCTAAAAATTCCCATTGTGATACAAGGAAGAAAGTTGTTTATGAAACTAACAAACAAGGACCCAATATGATATGGGTACCTAAAGTCAAGTAACTTTTTTTATGCATGAATGCTCTAGAATCTCAAACACTATATGGTATCTTGATAGCGGTTGTTTAAATCATATGACACATGTCAAAACCCTATTCTCCACCTTCTTCCTTCTTTCCTAAATAAGGAGGATTTTCCTCATATGAGGATAATAATAAGGGAAACATGCTAGGCTTTGGCACCATCGATAGGTCCTTAAATCCAAAGATTGGGAAGGTTTTATTAGTAAAAGGACTTAAGCATAATCTGCTCAATATAAGTCAACTTTGTGACAAAGGTAGCATTGTAACATTTGATTCTTCTGGTTATAGGTTCATAAAATCAAAACCAAATGAATCTTTATTTACTAGCTCAAGAAGTGGAAATGCCTACATAGTGAATTTAAATGAAATTTCGCCAAGTGATGTATGTCTTCTAAGTGATGAGGATAAATCTTGGTTATGGCATAGGATAATAACCGACATCCACATGGAACACTTGACCAAGTTGGCCTGTAAAGATCTCATAGTTAGCATGCCAAACTTATATTTTGAAAATAACATATTATATGATGCAAGCCAAAAAAGGAAGCAACTCTTTTTAATATAAAAATATGTTGTCTAAATATTTAAAGTACCTTAATGGACTGTCTATCCATCTCAATGTTGGGCCACCTGGCCGATATGGTCTTCGAACTTAGGGTATATTAGTCTTGAAGCCCAAAAGTACCCACCCTTGTCTCTTTATGGCAGGCTCATCCGACCTCGTCTCAAGTAGCCTAGAGCCCGCCTAGTTATTAGGGGTATTATATAGGACATCGATGGGCTTTTATATGTGGCATATTTCTCATTTGGTTTGGATGTCAATATGTCAAAATAGACCTGCTGGTACAAAGTTTCCCAAGCACAAGGCATGTAGAGAGAATTTATTTGAGTGGAACACCATGATATTACATAGTCCCCTAAACATGAGGCGAATAGGGCAAATTGTTTTGAGTGAAAGATCATGACATTACATCCTAAATGTACTTATTATGGTAAATATGGTCAAATTTATTCTTCTTGCTTCATAAAAGTTTCATGAGTCTAGTATGAATTAGACTCGTAAAAATATCATGTATTTCACTGACGCAAGAGGAACCAACAATATTTGGGTACCGAAAGTTAAAAATTAATTTTGTGATATATATGTGCTTTGCAGTCTTGAACTCCAAAAGTTATCTTAACAATAGTTGTTCAAAGCACTCAATCATAGATAATAATGTGTTTTTATCACCTGTTTTAAAAAGTGGAGACTCTATCTTATATAGAGAAGCTTTCAAATGAATTATAAGAAAAAGGTCCCTATAAGGAACAAATAAGGAAGTGGACACTTCTTACAATGATATAGCCTTTTTTTTGTGAGAAAAGGATATATGAAAAAGAGAAGATAAGAAATATCTGAAGTTTCATTAAAATCAAACAAAAGGTGGACAAAAAAAGGAAGAAAATATTTATTCCTTAGAATTTTCTTTACTTCTTAAACATATGTAAGAAAAAGGTAAGTAATTTGTGAAGGAAGAATGTGTAATATTTGTGTGTCTCTTTAATATATTTTATTTGTTCCATTTAGAATTTAGTTTTTTCAGTAAAATATTTTTCACTTAAAATTATTAATGTATCAATAAGTTGTCTCAAGATAAAGTATTATGGGGAAAGGAAAAAGGAGGCATAGAAATAAATTAGGGCAAAGTGCAAACTTACAAGTCTAAATACTTGAAATTCATAAAATCTCACATCTCAACATAATCGATTAAAGAAGTAAAATCAAAAAGGTGCGCAAAATAATTGCTTATGTCCTCTAGCATAATTGATTACTGATCTTTCCGGTTAATCAAAGTCTGAAGCGGGCCAGAGACTTCGTCTTTGATGCTGGAATCCAAGGAGAAGGGGGTGTACATGCAAGGCACTCTGATGCCAAAGTAAGAATCAGGAGAGGAGAATGCAAGTATAAAGTAAGAATGTCTTAGGGTGGTTTTGGAATACCTGACCCTCTCAAAGGAGAGGGTATTTATAATGCCTCCAATTCTTGACCATTGGTCTCTATTTTTGGGCCTAGATATTCGTTCCCCAAAAATAAGTAACTGCCAGAAACTAGTCGTTGTGACGGGCAAACTTGCTTGGAACTAGTCGTTGCTCCGAGCAGGGGCATGGTCACAGGCAAGCGCGCCGTGGCCATTCCTGGATGGTTGAACCATGAGTGATGGACAAATATGTGACGAAGGGCAGCTGATCCTGAGGGTCAGCTGGCTAACCCTCCTCGGCTGAGGGGTAGAAGAAAAAGTGTTTTCCTTTTCCCTCAACTGACAGGGCTGAGACTATTGGACCGTTCTGGATGCATAAGTGGATTGAACCATACCTAGCCATTGGGTCAGTCTGGAACAGGAACCCCCAAGTCGTTGCTCCTGAGCATAGGAGTAATGAATTAAGGGCAACCCGTGGTATCGAGGAGGAGTATGTGTGGTCGACGCTTATTACTGAGACAGGTTCGTTTCGTGGTGCTCGAAGATACACGTGTCCGAGGAACCCGAAATGTTTCCCTGCGTGTCCGGCGAGCGGGGAGCCCAACGGTCGATGGGACTTAAAGGGATGAAGTGTCACACATGCATCGAGTCACACACTATAGTTAATGCGTAATGATGGCTATCTTAGGGTTATCATGATACCCCTACGTCTTCCTAGGCACGTGTGTGCTCGTGCACGTGTTTCTGAGTCGTCTATAAATAGAGGAAAAAAGCGTTTATTTTCACTTTTCGCTTCTCTCTCTTCTCCGTGTTCCTTCTTTCAATATCCATGATTCTCAAAGAATTGCGATATTTTCAAAAAGAAATCTCTGAGTTCCTTGAAAACAGAGGAAAAATGCCCATGAATGTGTACGTGTATATATGCAACAACCACAAACAAGATCACACAAAGAACACAAGTTAAAAGGTTCGGCGCGAGCATGGGGCCAAAGGTAAGAACCAACCCACAATGGTATGTACTAAGGTTATATCAGCACTTGTAAAACAAGGTTCTAAAAAGTTCCCAAAGTCATAATTCCATCTTTTGGATACTATCGACTTATGAAACTACTCATCGGCCAAACAATATTCTCAAGAGAAACTCGTCTGAGTGTGGTATCACGTAACAACTAATTCAATTCTACACCTGATAGCCACTGCCCCACGTCCTAATAAGGCTAAGATGGGTTAAAGGATTCTAAGGTCCTCAGCGTCTTAGGCTCCCAGGTCAGAAAAAGTAATGCCAAATACGACTACTCATATGACATCAGTAATCCCAAAGGGGCCTCCACTGAGCAAGGGATCTCAAGTCAGCTTAGTAAGGACTACTCCATGTAAACCGAGCAAGACCATACCACTCTCCTATCATAAGTGCACTAAAGTCCGGGTATAGGACTTATCTCACCACACATAAGCGCAAATAAATCAAAATAGGCTAAACCCACTGAGAACGAGAGTTTCCCCAGCAGAGTCGCCACTTTTCTATAGCGGGGAAATTTGTGAGTGTAAGCTATTGATTAACTTAACTGGAAAATGCAAGAGTCGCCACCGCACTTTTATTTTATCCAAAAGGAAATAAAAAAGAGCGAACACAATCTAAATAAGTTCTAAAATAAGAACAAATAATAGAGACTGGGTAAGGGGGTTGGTTACGCAAAGGGAATGTGTTAGCATCTAAAACGTCTATAGTACTCTATAGGAGCCTCTTTGAAATATCTACGCTTTTTGATTTGAAAAAGATTGCTTGAATGAAGATTGGGAAGATGAGAAGAGAATTATTTTTTAGATTTTTGTTTTTGGAGAGACTTATCGCCTCATGCATACGTACCCAGAAAGTGCAATATAGGATAAAAACCTCGTAGTTCATGGTACAAATAACAAAAAAAGGTTTGTTATGATTGACTTTAAATGTAAAGACAATTCGTCATTTCAAAGCGAATACTTCCGCTTAAAGATATGACTCATGTTTAAACTTATGAAAAAAATTTAATAGAAAAAGTGCACAAAGGCACAAAAAGAGTTGGTGACTTGTTATATTTTTTTTTTGTCTTTTTGAAATTGATCAAAATATGATTAACGTTGAATGTCATTTATTAAAGAAAACAAAGTTTAAAAAAATCACTTGACAAAAGTCAATGTTTTATTATGAAAGCAATTTGATTTTGAAAACAAGAAGGTTTTGAAAAAGGGAAAAGCTTTGAAAACTTAAGAAGGGGAGGAGAAGAAGGGACTATCCTAAAGCATAAAGATAAAAGCTAAAGATAAGAATAATCTAACCACATAAGATGTTTTATAACATAAGCATCCATTCTTTTAGATTAGGCCTTGATCAAAATAGGTATTCAAAGGAGAACTTCAAGTACCCAAACATCCAAAGTTTACCATCACAAACTTCCAAGCATAAGTTAAGATCTTAGTTCTAGGTCCAAAATTTCATGTCCAATGCAAAGGATAGTAACCATAGTCTACCATCAAGAGAACACATTTTTAGGGTTATAAGCCTTTATTAATGTTTTTTGGTCCAAATGAACAAAAGAAAAAGTACATAAACAATAATATGATATGAGATGATAATAATGGAGCATAAAAATAAAAGAGAGATAGGGAGCGAGAAGGAAACATAATTAGTACAATAATATTGTTAGTGAGTTAGTAATTAGTTGTTAGAACAAATGATCAACAATGGTAAAATAATGAACTTAGGTCAAAGCTAATGAAGACTCATTGGAGGATCGATAAAATCAAAGCCTCCTAACAATAAGTTTCATAAGTAATGGACCCAAGACAAATAATCAACCATACTTGGACTTTCAAACATAAGTTTGAGCCACTAATGAATATTTTTCGATACGGGACAATTTAACGTTATGTTAAGCAATCGTAATCGGGCTTATGTAGAAGTCATGACTATTAGAGATCGGTTAATAAAACTTTTAGTGCTAATGCATGCTAGAGAAATGATATGTAGATCATTCTCCGAAAGTAATAACGAACAAAAAGAAAAGAGGTAACAATCTCATCTTCATCAAGAACTTGGAACAAGTTCCAATGATATCGAAGATTTTCATTGATCAATATAGAAAGAAGAAGAGGAGAGGGGAAACCCAAATTGAATCACAATTCTAAAATCCTTCTATATTTAAGTTCAATCACTCATCTTGGTAGATTAAAGCACTAAACATATCATTAACTTAAAGCACCTAAAATGAATTGAACAATTAACTTTAAAGATATATTTAAATTAGTGAATGTTTATCCAACTTCATCTACATCCTAAGTCCATTGAATTTAAATAGAAATAAGACCTTTAAAAGTGCAAACCAAAGAAAAAATCAAAAGAAAATGGAAGAAAAAGAGGAAAGAACCAAAACAGTCCCAAAAATAAGCAAAAAACACATTCTGGACACTGGTTAATTGATTAAAACATTTGCATGAATCGATTAACACTGCTAATACAACAAAAAGTTTTGAAAAAAATTCAGCATTCACGATCCAACCATTTCTTCAAATACCTCATGATCATGAATGAGAATTAACACAGAAATTCAAGTAAAACAAATAGCAAATAACACCAATACAACACAATTTACAAGATCCAAAGATCAAGCAACAAGAATCAACAATATATAACATTGTGGAAGATGGATCAATAACAACAATGGTGGAATGAGGTTTTACCACTTCAAATTTGAAATTGCTTCAAATTAACTTCAAGAACCATACTCCAAAGCTTTGATCTACTAAAATTGATGATGAAAAAGTGATTGGATGAAGGTTTTAGCTCAAAGATTAGTAAGTTCTAATGAAGAACTTACCAACTTTCAAAAGAAGAAAGAACTTTGGTGAATTTGGTAGTTGAAGAGAATTGAGAGTAATTTTAGCAAGGTGAATTTGGCTATCAAAGCTTGAAGAATGAATGAAATGAGGCCTTCTATTTATAAGATTTAGGCTTGGAAATTTTGGTGGTTTTGAACCAAAATTAGGCTTGGAATTTGAATTCGGAGGCAAAATCAAGATCAAATGGTGATTAGTTAGGGTGTATGGTGGGAATTAATTGTGATGAGGTAGGGGAATTAAAATGAAGTGATCTAGAATATTCTCATGATGAAATATTTGAAAATTGGTGCCAAAATGCTGCAGAATTTGAATTTGGCTCATTTTCACACAAAAATGCACTGGTTAATCGACTAACCATTTGCACGTACAAATGTGTTAATCTATTAACATAGTGAAAAGGTATGAAAAATGGCCTTTCGATGTGTTGTCTTAGCTCTGACTCAATTTTTCTGACTTGTCAAAGAAGGAATGGAAATAAACACATGAACCTTAGAGTCTATTGAATTAAAGTTAAAGGAGATGTCTAACAACACCGAGGATAACGTTATGTTCATGCAGGAGTTGTCCGATGAAGGCATTTCGAGGGATAACAGATCTGAAGAAACTGTTCCCGGGAGTTTCGGGGAGGAATAGATTGCCCCCGAGCCTTGGAAGCATGCCTCACTTTTCGCCTTCTATACTCAAGATGCCTTCACAATTGTGGGTGACGAGGAAGATTGGAGGGTCCACTTTGTCGGGGAGGATGATCAGATATGCTCGACTTATGACGTCGAGTGTTTTCCCATATATGAGTATGTTTTTAAGGAGATGGGGCTGGGGATGCCCTTTACAGATCTTCAGGTGGCAGTTTTCGGTCATTTGGACTTGGTTCCCTCTTAGCCCATCTGAACTCAATTTCCTTTATCCAAGCATTCGATATTACCTGTGAATACTTATGGATTATAGCCACTCTCCCCCTCTTATTCACTGTCTTCCACCTCTAACGCCAGGTCATGCAAGGGCAGTTTGGATGGGTTTCCTTAAAGTAGGGGAGGAAGATGTTCAAAGCCTTTTCATAGTCCATCAGGATGTTCAAGGAAAGGTACTATGTAGTAGAGCCAGTGTCAGAGAGGGCCAAAGACTCTTCATTTCTCTGGGAGGTTTTTATATATGAAAACAGGGAGCCCTTCGCAACAAGCAAGGCAGGGTGAGGGCGTGTCTGATGCAGAAATTATGTTTCGCTTGGAGAAAGGACCACTTCACTAGGGAAATCGAGGAGTATCTTGCCAGGCCGACCATGTTGGAGGAGGATGACCTGGCCAGCTATAACAAGTTGGTGGCCTTTGTTGATAGTTTCCCCTTGCCTAGTGCATGACCAAGGGAAAGTATATTATCCTTGAAGATGACGGGAGGCACAAGGTAGAGACCTGATATATTAACATAAAGGAGATCCTCGACTATGGCACGCGCAGGGATGTCCTGGAACGTTTGGGTAGCCATTTTTCTTTTTAGTTTGTCTCATTTTGTTGTTTTTCGTTTACTACCAAGGTCAAGCAAGGGAAAAAAAGTCGTCAAAAGCCGCCTTGGCGACCAAGCAGTCCAGCCTCTAATGGGATTAGAGACCTCTACATCTACTGCAGTTGTCGTCCAAACATCCCCGTTACATGTGACTTCGAGGCCCAAGCGCTTCCGGATGGAAGATGTCATCGACTTGATCGGTAAACAAGACAAAATCAAGTACGAGCTGCCCTCATGCTTCCACAAGAGGAATTTCTTCGAAGGCTCCTCCCTTACACTCTATTGGGCAGAATTTTTGGTGCTCGAGGAGCTTGATCGCCCGAGTAAGAGAACGCTGCTGGCCTAGGATGACACTTCCCTAGTGAGGGTCTTGGGTATGGAGATGGTCTACACAGAGAAAGGGGCTCTTCAGGAAGCGGAGCTGAAAAAGACTCAGGCTGCCAGCGCGGCTCTAGAGGAGAGGTTGAAGGCTATGGAGGAGGCGGCGAAGAAATCTAAGGAGGAGCTGGTCAGGGTTACCGAGGAGCGGGATACCTTAGTTGCTGAGAAGAAAGCCTCAGAGGATATGGTCGCTGCTTTACGGGTTGTCACGGCTCCTTCCGAGAGCGATGAGGTGAAGAGTCTGAAGACTTGTGCCAAGCTTGTCGCCCAAATCAACCAGGCCGAGGAGGACTTCTTGGAGGTTGCTAAGGAGGCCTTCAATAACACGGTGGAGTAGCTGAAAATTTTGAACCCCTGGGGTAGAGTTGGTTACCGCGGGGATAAGGTTCCTCCATAGCATGGCAGACGGCCAGATCGTCATTCCTAATTTCCTCAAGCAGGGCGAGGAGAACGAGCAGCCTGTCGACAAGGAGCTGTAGCCAAATGCCGATTGATTGTTTGTTTTGTCTTTTCGGCCTACGTGTCGTATGTTGTAACTTTTTTGGATGGGGCTTGGCCCATTTATGTAATTTTAAAATAATTTCGACCTTCGTGGTCGTATCTTTGTCTGGATGGTGTCGCATACTATGAAAAAGGGCCGGCGGAAAATAACAAAAGAGTCGCCACTAAAGGTTATTTATCCCAAAGAGAGGGAAAGGAAATGATCGAAGAAAACCTAAAAGAAACGGAGAAGACAAGGTCATCGCAATCAAATCTTGGTATCGGGAGTCTGTTACACAAGGGGAAGGTATTAGCACCCCTCACGTCCGTTGTACTCAACGGGATCCATGCTTGTCGTTTAATCAAAGGGTGTGAGTTATCTATAAGTTACGGCTAAACTGGGTTGGAAAGGAAAGAAAAGAATCGATAGGACATCGTCGCCTTATGCCTACGTATTTCCTCGTGCAACGGGAAAGTCAGAGTCAACGTAGTTCAAAAAACTACGGGTGATGGGGGGAGGGGGAGGTTGCTCGCCAAGACATCATCGTCTTGTGCCTACGTATCCTCATATGGTATGAGAAATTAGAGCAAACGTAGTTCGGGAGAACTAGTCCAATAGTTGGTTAAGTGTTTTTTATGAGTGATGTTAAGTTTCCATTCCAGCAATTAGGGTCGATGCCTGTTTGCGGTAGAACGGAAAAGCAACGTACTCTTTTCTAAAAATGGTTTTGAAGAATAACCCTAAAGGATAAAAGATTTGAATTTGGTTTAAGAGTTTCTTAAAGAAGTGAACTGAAATGGTTTGAGATTCACGTTGCACTAAAGACTATGACACAGGAGTGAATGCGTCGCATATCTCCCAAAGGGAATACACTAAAAACTCTAGACAAGTAAGGAGAAACTCCTCACTCATCATTTCCCATATACTTAAGGCTCGTGGCGCACAACGCTCATCATCCTTTATTAAGATTCTGAAGACTGTTTGAGATGAGAAGAGAAGACACAGAGAAAGCACTAAAGGGAAACTAAAAGCCCTAATATTATCATACAAAGTGGTCTTAAATTTGAGATAAAGGGGGCTATCCTAATTGTTATCATACAAAGGATTGAAAATCTAATGTCTCTCCTACTCCCATCTTAAACAGAGGGACTAGGAATCTTAAGGGATCATGTGAGCAAACAAAAGTAAACACTATCCAATTCAATCACAAATGGAAACAAAACTCAAGACTTAAACAAGTCTCAAGGCAAAAGAAAAAGAAATAGAAGAAAGAGATGGAAGAGAAGAAGCAACAACAAGCAACTCCTCAAGGAAGTTTAATTCAAATGAAAAGGTAAACACAAAAAGTAAGCACATACATAAAGCATGCATCAAAATCATGTCAAAGTGAAATGAAAATGCATATATGTCAAACCACACTCAAGGATTAGAGGTTAAAGCAAAGTGGCAAAACAAGGTACCAAAATACACACAAGTGACTCAATGTCCAACAATAGACATCATCAATCATCAAACAAGATGGGATATGGTAAAATGAGATATAAAACAAGGTAGGGCAGTAGCAATATCATATCATGTTCAATTCAATTCAATAATCAAAGGAGAAATGAAAACAATTAGGTCATGCATTATATTCATAAACAAATCCAACGTTACTCAAAACAAACATGCAAGACAACCTCAAAGGAAGATACATGAGATAAGGGAAAGAAACCAAGTGTGGGCAGCAACATCAACATGAATATCAATTCAAAGATCCACTAATGAACACACAAAATGAAAATCAAGGTTTGAAATTAAGACATGCATCTAGAACAAGTTAAAACACTAAAGTCATTCTCAAAGAAAAGAGGTATTCAACAAGAGTAAAAATGATCAAACTTCAATCCACCAAAGCCAGAAACAAATTCATATAATATGCATCATGCTCAAAATCAAATCAACACTCAAATTTAAGAAGAGGCAAACTCAAGTTGAAGCACAAAAGTCAAGCAAACATCTCTTAAGTTAATCCATGAAGGAAGCAAATGATCATGTGAAGCATGTGAGGTAAAATGGTCATGAAATGAAGATCCATATATGAAAATTAGAAGCTCAAACATGTCAACTAGAGAATTTAAGAACCATCAAACAACCATTGAATCATTCAAGAAGCAAACTCCCAAAACTAGGTTAAGTCACACACAAAACATGGTCAAAATAGCAACAAATTGATGTACCAACCAAAAATAGAAACAAGAACAAATAAAATCTCAAACTCGTGTTAAATGTGTTATGAATCATATGGAAAAGCATCAAAACAAGAATGGCAAGAGAGCATCATCAAATGCATCAAACAAAGCAAAGCAAGCAACTGATCGAGTAAGAATCAAGGGCCAAACAAAACTAAATGAAAATCATGCAAGAAATGACCATCAAAGAATCCAATCAGTACTAAAACATTCACCAATAAAGTGTCAAAACACATCCAAAATATTGGGTCAAGAAGACAATCGTAAAGCATCAACAACTCAAACCCTAGTTCAAGGACAACATCTAAAAGCACTTTCCAATTTAATTCAAAATAAAATAGTATAATTAAATCAAAAATAAAATAAAAATTATGAAACTTATCTCAACATGTTGAAGGATCATAAACAAATTTTTGTCAATTTTTATTTTGGTTGGAACAAATAAAATAAAATCAAAATGAAAATAACACAAAAAATAAAATAAAATAAATGAAACCAGCCAAGGGAGGTGCATCAACAAAAGTAAAAATAACATGAATCAAGTTATGTGGCGCATTGGGCCACAAACCCTGAGGTGTGAATATCAAACGTCCAAGATACCTTGATCCCCTGTCTAAGATCTTGATATGCATAAATGCTAATGCAAGATGGTATGAAACATAAGTCAAGCTATAAGAAAAGAAGATGGGCAAATTTTTGGATGCTACAGATGGGGGCGTGACCCCTTTTTATGTAATATCGTTACAATCTTGGTCCTTGTGGTTGTTTTATTGTTTGATATGTGATTTCGGCCTTGGTGGTCGCTTGTGTGATTTATTTTGGATATTTGTGCGTGTATGATTGTACTCTGCTTGATTTTACTAAGTGTTATGCGCTGCTCGTCGTGAGTGCCCGTTTGTATGGGTAGTTTTCACTGTGTTATGGGGTTTGCTCAACAAATAGTTGTTCGACAATTAGGGGAACTGGTCGAATAACCTGGGTAGTTTTTGGGCAAGAGAGCGGAGCTCAGGTTGCGTTTGTGACCTGAGTTCTGCAGTGTCAACTTCCCTTCGCGAGTTAGACGTTCTGACTTTCACAGTACGGTGGTGACGACGGGCTTGGTCGAGGGACCGCTGTCAGACAGGGGTTTTGCTCTTCCTAGAGTAAAAGCCTGCCTTGATTGATTTTAGTATGCAACGCTTGTACCAGGGCGCGCACTTCTGGTTGGTACACTATGCTCGTTGTTTTAACATGGTTGAGCGAGTTCTTCCCCGTCGAGGTGTTCTAGGTAATAGGCCCCATTTTTCGTTTTTGCTCGAACACGATAGGGTCCCTCCCAGTTTGTGCAAAGTTTTCCTTCGCGAGAATCCTTTTGACTTCTCCTCAGGACGAGAATACCTACTTGGAAGTCTCGCCATATGACTTTGGTGTTATGCTTGATTGTTATTTTTTGTTTTAACGAGGCCTAGCGGAGGACTGCTCCTGATCAAAACTCTTCGACGAGGTCGAGCTCCTCCCTCAGCGCCTCGTTGTTCGCCTCCTCGTCCAGGGGAGCTTCAGTCTGCCTGGAGGGTACATGTATTTTGATAAGGATTACCGCCTCGGTCCCATATGCTAATCAGAAAGGTGTTTCCTCGGTTGTCGGGTGGGTGGGGGGGTGGGGGGTTCGATAGGCCCAGAGCATGCTGTGCAGCTTCTCGACCCACTATTTTTTAATTTTGTTTAGTCTTTGTTTGAGACCTCGTAGGATTACCCTATTTACCCATTTGGCTTGCTGTTTTCCTGCGGGTGCTTGACAGACGCGAAGTGTTATTTGGTTCCTAATTTAGCGACGAATTCTTGGAATTTTTTGACCGTGAACTGTGTCCCGTTGTCGGTGACGATTTCCTAGGGAATGTTGAAGCGGGCAAAAATATTTTGCTTGTAGAAACGAAGTATGTTTTGGGCAGTTATTATAGCTAGAGCCTTTGCTTCTTTCCACTTTGTAAAATAATCTACCCCATTTATCAGGTATTTATTCTGACTTGACCATACGGCGAACGGTCGTAGGATATCTAGGACCCACCATGCGAAAGGCCGTGTGGAGGATATTGTTTTGAGCTTGTTGGGTGGTGCCAGGTGCATGTCCTCGTGATGTTGGAATTTGTCACATTTTTTCACATGCTCCTTCGTGTCATGTTGCATGATCAGCCAATAATATCCTGCTCGTAGAGCTTTCCTGGAGAGGGATCCTTCTTTGAGGTGTTGGGCATTGATCCCTTCATGGATTTCGCGCAGGATGTGAGCGACCATGTTTTCCTCGAGGCATTTGAGGAGAGGAATGGAGAACCTTCACTTGTAAAGCTTATTTTCAACCAGGACGTAGGAACAAGCTCTGCGCCTAACCACGTTGGCTTCCTTCAGGTCGGATGGTAGTTCATCCTTGGCAAGGTAGTTATAGACCGAGGTCATCCAGCTGTTGATGTCTCCAATAACATTTACGTCGAGGGTTGAGGGAGTTCTCTTGATGCTTGGTCGAGGAAGTATCTCCTGGATGACGAATTTGTTTCCACTTTTTTTTTGTGCTTGCTAGCTTTGATAGGACATCTGCCCCGAATGTTGTGTTTGCAGGGAACATGCTTTACTTCCACGGACGTAAACTTCATCATTTTTTATTTAACCAAGGTCAAGTATTCAGAGAGGTTTTTTTTTTTGCTTGATACTCTCCTGCACCTGGTGGGCCACGAGCTGGGAATCTGTGTAGATTGTGACTTCCTCGGCACCCAGGTCTTCGGCGAGGCGTAGAGCCGCAAGGAAAGCTTTATACTCTACTTGATTGTTGGAGGTGGGAAAAGACAAAGCGAGCGAGACCTCTACGAGAATGCCTTCCTCGTTTTCCAAGATGACGCCTACCCCGCTCCCCGTCGAGTTAGATGCTCCGTCAACGAATATTGACCAATTACGAGCTCCCCAAGTCGGCCAACACCTGGGGTTTGAGGGATTTTCTACTCTCGTACTTGATGTCGAACTCGGATAGCTCGAGCGACCATTTGAGCATTTTGTTGGTCATGTCTGGGCGGCCTAATAGTTGCACCATGATGATGTGGGTTAGAAAATAGTGCCCCAGCCTCCTTGTTATGTTCATGAGGGTCAGGGCTACTTTTTCGATATGTTGTGTCTAAGTTCTGGTCCTTGCAGTGCCTTATTCCTGAAGTATATAGGTTTCCGCCCCTCTGGGGTTTCACGAATGAAGGATGCACTGACAGCTTCGGTTGCAACAGTGAGATAAAGGGTCTCCCCATAGTCCGGTCGGGAGAGGACCGGTGGTTCCGATAAAGTTTGGTTTAGGTGGAGGAGGGCTTTATCGCATTCATCCATCCACTCAAAAGCTTCCTCTTTGCGGAGGAGTTTGAAAAGGGGGAGCGCGTGCTGAGTAGATTTTCCCACGAAACGGGACAATGAGGTGAGCATCCCATTCAGAGATTGGATCGATTTTTTCGAACTTCGTATGGGGAATTTGGAGAAGGCTCTGCATTTTTTAGGGTTGGCTTCAATTCCTCGTTTTGTTAGGTAGAAATCGAGGAACTTGCCTGCCCGTACCCCAAACATGCACTTGTTCAGATTGAAGTGCATCTTGTACTTCCTGGCCTGGTCGAAGACCTTCTTTAGATGAAGCGTATGGTCGGATTCCTCATGGTATTTCACAATCATGTCGTTCATGTAAACCTCGAGCATATCCCCGATCTTTCCTTGGAAGACTTTATTCATAATTCTTGGTAGGTAGTGTAACACCCTTTTCTACCCCACAATTATCATGGCAAAATTACACGGATATCAGAGTAAAATTATTAAATTTCATAATAAGCCACCTCAAAAGGACGTACATTTCCCAAATCAAAAAAATCGGTCAAGGCTCCGTAAACAACGGGTTTTCTCAAAATAATCAATTCACACAAAGCAGCGGAACTCAAAGGCATAAATCAAGGTTTCCTCATCAGGGAAAAATAAGCAAAATAACTCAACAGTATATAGTTTAACTCAGAAGAACCTAACCCGATGTTACATATCAGAGCAAGACCCTCTAAGCTAACCAAAAGGCTAAAAACTCAAAAACTTCAAAAATACTCCTAGACGGCGTCCACGGCTAAACTTGGTCATCTGCATGTTACCCACGTGGAGGTAACATTCGTACAGGCAGGGTGAGTAAAGCAATTCATAATAACCAATGTATAAAAATGAACATATAAACGGTGTCATATTCATATTCAACACATTCATATCCTTCAATAGGCCTCGAAGGCCACAATATCATAATTTATACAAAAGGCTTATAAATGAAAATGCAACATAGACTCAATGCATGTGGTACCAATCATCACAGCGCGATGGACACTGTGCCATCAACCCTCCATAGATCCCCATCAATAGGATCAATTCTGCTAGAGAATCAGAGCACATCAAAACACTTCACATCCACACAATAGGAGCCAAAGTAATCGAGGTCCTGAACCGAAGTTCGGATGCACATAAATGCATGATGCACACGTCACAAATCATCCTCATATAACAACATAAGTGCATCATCATTCATCATATTCATCATCATGTCAATCATCATCATATCTCATATCATCATATAATTCATCAAAGTCATGGTAATATCATCATATTAAGTCATATAAATCATCATGTCATCATGTATACATCACATAAAACTCACAGTCATACTCATGTTAATTCATCACAGAAATCACATAATCAAACATCAAGGCATCACTGTACACGATCAACATTCGCGAAACTCTGCTACGTTCGTTGGCATGTTCGCTAGGCGGGTCTGGGGTGAGTTTCTTCGCTAGGCGAGTCTGGGAACAACATGGTTCGCTAGGCGAAGCTTTCTTCGCTAAGCGAACTGTGCGATGACAGCAAATTCTGCTACGCACCAGAACTGATTTCTATCCAAAAGGCTCTAGGATTCACTTACCCAATGCCCCCAAACATCCCTAAATCACCCCTAAGGTCCTATGGCGATAAAGGCACAAAACCTACAGTTTATTAGGCCAATCCCGGAACATATTCAGCCCTAAATCACAATTTTTCCTTCAATTACACCCTAAGGCATTAGAGTTACTCACATTTGAATATTCCTATTCCAACAGGGTAAGCCATATAACAATTCAAGGTTTTGGCCACGAAGGCCTAAGGTTTCCCTTTCTCATATTATGCTCTAACTGTCAGGAGTACTTACCACTACACCAATATCAGAGTTCCCAAAACCAGATTTAGGCCACGAAGGCCAAAATCCCTTTTTTCACAATTGAACCACGACTAAATTTACCTATAAGCGGTTTAGGCCACGAAGGCCAAAGATCATAATTTCTCATTTCTACCCTCAAAACCCTTAACCCTTAAATCAACCTTACTACACCGAAATCTACACATAGACAATTATGAAAGGCAATACTCCCCATACCTTAAACGTTGATTCAAAGCCTCCACGAATCTGTCAGGGAATCTTTCAATGCTTCTACCTCCAATTTCCTCTTCAGAGCTCTCTGGCCACAATTATTACGGTTAACACAAATGAATCCTAAAACCCTTCAGAACTCCCTTTTTGTTAAACCTAGACTTGGGCCTCACAATTGGGCTTTCTCCATTATACCCTCACTTACTCCTCACAATTGCCCAAATTACCCTTCTTTCACTTATACTCATTTTAAATAATAATAATACTAATAAATTAATATTATTTACTATTAATCAAATCAATAACCCAAAAATGCACGTTTTTCCAATAATCCACCAAACTACCAAAAATCACCGAAAATGCATATTCTTAATTAAATAAATAAATTAAAATATTCTGATTAAATTTAGGGTGTTACAGGTAGCGCCGACGTTTTTCAAGCCGAAGGGCATTATGTTATAGTAATAGGTGTTTGATTCGCTCATGAAAGTTGTGTACCTTTTGTCGCTTTTGGCCATGAGTATTTGGTTGTAGCTCGAATATGCATCTAGGAAAGACAATAATTTAAAATCGGCAGAATTATCAACTAATTTGTCTATGTTAGGGAAGGGATAGGCGTCTTTAGGGCAGACCCTATTAAGATCAGTATAGTCAACAAACATTCTCCATTTTCCATTAGATTTTTTCACAAGTACAACATTAGACAGCCAAATAGTGTACTTGGCTTCCAAAATGAAATTTGCCTCTAAGAGGTCTTACAACTTGCTCGACAGCCTCCATTGTTCCCGAGGACTGCTTGCGCCTATGTTGAGCTACTGCCCTAACAATGGGGTCAATGATGAGTTGGTGGCAGGCTACCTCTAGATCCAACTCAGGCATCTCCGAGGTGCTCCACACGAACAGGTCCGTGTTCTCTCTGAGACAAGATTTCAGCTGCTTCCTCGCAAGGTCGGGGAGGTCGGTCCCAATCTTCACTCCCTTGGGAGGGTCGTCTTCAAGGAGGACTAGCTCAAATTTTCCATCCGGGATTGGCCGCATAGGATGGGCAGGCTCACCGCTGGTTGTTTGGGTCGAGGAGCTGCTCGAGTTTTACTAAGTCTCCCTCCCCTTCTTCTTCTTCTGGTCTCTTAAGTCGTCCTTGAAGAAACGGCTGTTGAGGTCGATGGAGTCTACGCGAGGAAGTGGTTTTGCCTCATTGGAGTTGTAGGCTAGGACAAGCTTGCTGGACACCTTTGGTCGAGTAGTGATGATGTTCAACCCTTTTGAGGCTGCCTCAAAGCACCTTCTTGTTGCCTCTATGTCTCCGTGCAGGGTGGTGATGAGCCCTTTGAAAGAGTAATAATTCACCTTCAAGTGCACCGTGGAGGGCCTAACTATCAATTCGGCCAGCGTTGGTCGTCTGAAGATGCACTGGTAAAGGGATGGGCAATCAATTACCAAAAGCTGGACCTTGATGGACGTCACCATCTCCGTTGCCCTGAAGGTGACAATCAGCTCCACGTATCCCCATGGCTTCGTGATTGAATTGTTTAAGCCTTGTGTATCTAAGCCTACATAGGATGTTAGGTGCATCTCGTCTAGCTGAAGCGTGGAGAACAGTTAGGAGTACATAATGTCAACCAAGCTTCCCTGGTCAACTAGAATTCTTCGAACGTCGAAGTTGGCCATCTGCACCATTACGAGCAGAGAATACTGGAAGTAGGGGCTCCACCGAAGAGTTCCTCACGATAGAAGGTGATGGGGACTAAATCTCCTTGGATTTTGTCGAGGGTAGAACTCAGGTTCGAGCTCGTATTGATGAGGTGCTCTAACTTTCTCTTTACTGACCCCACAATCACCTTGTTGAATCTTCCTCCCAATATGACCATGGCGGAGGGGAAGGCTTCCCATGGGCTATGTGTAGTGAAGTAAAGAGGGACGTCGAACCCATCGGGGACATAAAAATCTTCTGGTCGTGAGATGCTCATGGCGACCTGAAGACTGATATCATCTGAGGATGGTACTTCTTCTTTAACCTTCTTCGCTTCCTAGGCATCTTGTCAAGAAGCGTATTTCTTTTTCACAAACTGCTTCAAGTGCCCTTCCCTGATCAATATTTCAACTGCATCCTTGAGGTGGATGCAGTCGTTCATCATGTTCTCATGGCTCTTGTGGAACTGACAATACTTTGTTTTATCCGTATTCGACTTGGCAGGGATCTGCTTTGGGAAACGAACCCCTGCCTATCGAATCCCCGAGTTTATGCAGTCAGAAATAATCTTCTTGCATGAGGCGGTCAGCGGCATGTACTCGTGGAAACAGCCAGGTGGCCCTTTGTGATCCCGGGACTCCCGGGAGCGGTCATCCCTTCTTTTTTCTACTCCCCGATGATTTGACGAGGAGTCGTTGTGATTTGAGGATATAGAATTCTCTTGGTGCCTTGAGTCCCGGGAAGTGTTTGCTGTTTCTTTTTCTTCATATTGGATATACGACTGAGCCTTGAGGAGGAAGGCGTTTAGTGTTATTGGGGTCTCGATGCCAATCGCCTTGGCAAAGTCGCTGTAGGGACGAAGCCCTCGTTCGAGCAAATATTTCTTTATGCCGTCAATCGTGGAGACCTGAATGACCTCTTTATTGAATCTTTCGATGTATGCGCAAAGAGATTCATCCTTCTCTTGAATGATAGCCTCGAGGGAGGCTTCTATCTTTGGATGACGGTGAAAGGCTGTAAAATGTCTCGAGAACATCCTCCCTAACTGCCTCAATAAGGTGATGGATTTGTAAGGGAGGATCTTGTACCAGAACATTTCTCCCTTCCTCAGTGTCTTCAGGAACAACTTGCATTTAATGGTGCCTCTAACGCCACAATAGTCGAGCAAGGCATCAATGTTCTCGATGTGTTTGTCGGGATCAATCGTGCCATCATATGTGCTCATGGATGAGGGTTTCTTCGACCCTTTAGGTAATCGAGTGGCCATGATCTCCTAGGAAAACAGGTCTTGAGGCTCGTTATCATCGTTGTAGCTGCTCGACCGTGAATGAGAGCGGGTGTTTCTTCCAGGGTTAGGACCGTAATCTCGATGGGGAGAAGGAGTTCGTGATCGACCCTTAAGTCTGGACATAGGTGAACGTTGGGTTTCTGCCCGCAAATCTCTTCTTGTTCTCTTTGCCCCTGAGGAGTGCTGGCTCCAAGAAGGAGTATGGTCGTGTTTCGTTATTGAGATGGATTCAGGATTCACTGGCATTTGGCGATTTCTTCCGTGTCGGGGAGAATGGCTCTGAAATCTCTGATGCTCGCACCTTGGTGGAGGAGATCTTGGACAGAAGATCTCTTCCAATGCTCCAATTCTTGCATTCTGCTGGAGGATCAGAAGGTTTGTCTTGTTGAGGGCTTCGACCAGAGTTGCCATGGTCGGGTCGGCGTTGGGCGGAACATTGATAGGTTGATGGTTCTCTGAGTACTGGATCTCTATGTTGTTAGCACGATTCGGGGAGGGAAATACGGTGAGTTTGTCCCTCTGCTGAGGAACATTATCTCCAAGAAAGAGGTTTACCCTGTTGTTGTCTGTCTTATTGACCGGGGGGGTATTGGTGTTGCACGCATAGTTGATGTTATCATGGTTGACCATGAACAGAATCTTGAAAAATTGCTTTGATATTTGGTTTTCGGGGTTCCCACTGACGGCACCACTGATCTTTCTGGTTGATCAAAACCTGAAGTAGTCCAGAGACTTCGTCTTCAATGTTGAAACACAAGGAGGAGGGGGTGTACCTGCAAGGCACTTCGATGCCAAAGTAAGAATCTGGAGAGGAGAAGGCAAGTACAAAGTAAGAATGTCTTAGGGTGATTTTTGAATACCTAACCCTCTCAAAGGATAGGGTATTTATAATGCCCCTAATGTTTGACCATTGATCCCTATTTTTGGGCCTACATATTCGCTCCCCAAAAATAGGTAACTGCCAAAAACTAGCCGATGTGACGGGCAGACTTGCTCGGAACTAGTCGTTGCTCCGAGCAAGGGCGTGGTCAGGGGAAATCGCGTCGTGGCCATTCCTAGATGGTTTGACCGTGAGTGACAGACAGAGATGTGACGAAGGACAGCTGATCCTGGGGGTCAGCTGGCCAGCCCTTCTTGGCTGAGGGGCAGAAGAAAAAGTGCTTTCCTTTACCCTTAACTAGCAGGCCTTAGACTATTGGGCCGTTCAGGATGCATAAGTGGATTGGGCCATGCCTAGCCATTTGTACAGTCCGAAACAATTACAATTTGAAAAAGACCATGATTTATTATCAGTGGTCCCATATCGGTTACATAATGATATTAATTTATTCTTAATTGGTTCTAACTCTCTCATAATATATTATTGGGTGATTATAAAGGTATGTATCTCTTTATAATTTTCTTCATCCAAATTCCCTCTTATACTTTCCTATTTTCCATACTCTAACAATATCATCATTATCTACTCTAAAAAAGTCTCAATGGATCCTAAGCATATGTGAACCTCTCTTTTCTTCAACTAGTTATGTTGTGAAAAATGATGTCTTGAAACAAAGTATAAATAGTTTCTTTATGGTCAAGAAACATACAATGATTAGGGTTAACGAAAAAACAAGAAGAAGAACAACAATGATTGGTTATAACTGATATTCTTTACTTTCTCTTTAAATAAATTACAAGTACTCAAGAATAACAAATAACCCTTTCACCCTAATTAGGATTTACCACACTTAAGATGAGAGACTAGTAAGCTATTTGTAATAAAACATAACATACTAAACTAATAGGCTTTTTAATAATTATCCATTACAAGATAACTTAGGGTACAAGCTAACTTAAACAATTGGATCATTAACACAAGACCCAATTCGACAACTACATACTAGAACACATTTCGACTACAACATGTAGGTCTTTGGCAACAACATGTGAGCTGACTTCGAAGACATGCTAACCTAGAGTTCGATCCAACATCTCACAAATCTCCACCTTAGATCTAACTCTATAACATTAAAAAACAAACTATTTTTCTTTATGTAGCTTTATCAACTGCATACAATGGAAAAACTTGCAACTGGGCAACGTCTTGGTGATCATATCAGCAACATTATGATCTGTCAAAACCTTCAGCACTTGGACTTCTCCATACTCAATTACTCCCCTGACGAAATGCAACCTCACATTAATGTGCTTGGTTTGCTCATAATAGGATGAATTCTTCGATAGGTGTATTACACTTTGACTATCACATTTAACAATGATACTTCGACCTTGAAGTTTCAACTCCTTTGCAAAACCTTCAAGCTACAATGCTTCTTTCACAGCTTTAATGAGGACAATATATTCTACTTCAGTAGTTGATAAGGCAACAACCTTCTGAAGTGTTGCTTTCCAACTAATTTTTGTGCCAAACATAGTGAACACATATCCATAAATAGATTTTCTAGAATCCATACAACCTGCATAACCAGAGCTGACATATCCTTCGATTGCTGCTTTACTATCTTTACCCAAGGATCCACCATAAATTAGGACTCTATTTAGAGACCTATTTATGTACCTTAGAATCCACTTCAATGCTTGCTAATGAGCCTTTCTAGGATTTGCCATATACCTTCTTACAAGACTTACTGCATATGTTATATCGGGTCTAGTACAGACCATAATATACATAAAAGAACCCACTATATTAGCATATGGAATGTTATTCATATAAGTTCTTTCAACATCAATACTGTGACACTGATCTATACTCAGATTGAATTGAGGGTTTGTCGGAGTCATAACAGGCTTTGAATTCGACATGCCAAACTTTTCTAGAATCTTTTGTAGGTATGCCTCTTGAGATAAGCATAATTTTAACTGGTTTCTATCTCTTCGGATGTCAATCCCAAGAATCCTGGACGCAGCTCCTAGATCCTTCATGTCGAACTCCTTATTGAGTTCAGCCTTCACCCTCATTACATCTTTGACATTGTTGCTTGCTATTAAAATATCATCCACATAAAGCAACAAAGTAACAAATGAATTTCCAGGCGAAAATCTGAAGTAAACACAGTGGCCGAACTGACTTCTAATGAAGCTTATGCGTGCCATGAACTTGTCGAATATTCTATTCCACTGTCGATGAGATTATTTTAGGCCATACAAAGACCTATTCAGCTTACACACATAATCTTCCTTATCCTTTTATGCATACCCTTCAGATTGTCGAATCAGGATCGTTTCACATATATCACCATACAGGAAGGTTATTTTCACATCCATTTGTTCAAGTTCCAAGTCAAACTTTGCCACCATGACTAACAACATTCGAATGGATCTATGCTTTAGAATAGGTGAGAACACAATATTAAAGTCGACACCTTCTTTTTGACTGAATCCCCTAACAACCAAACTTGTTTTATATCTCTTCGATGTCACTCCTTTGATTCCTTCCTTAACTTTGAAAATCCACTTACAATTGACTAACCTGGCTCCAACAGGTTTCTTGATCAGTTCCCAGGTGTTGTTATCATGAAAGATTTCATCTCATAATCCATGGCCTTCAGCCATTAAGTCTTATTTTGACTCTTCATAACTTTCTTATAGTCTCTCGATTCTTCATCTAGAACCTCACTTACAGAGATTAAGGCATAAGATATAAGATCTGTATACCCAAGTCTCTAAGGTGGCTTGATGACTCTCCTCATCCTGTCTCTTGCTAGAAGGTAGTCCTTATTAGTCTCCTCATCTTCGGCAGTAGCTTCTGCTTCTTCTTCGACTTTATCTAGGACATGCAATTCAGCATCAACATGCTCCACCTCAACAAGACTCTCTCCCTGTTCCAGCTCTCCGTCAGGATCATCAGTTTTCTTGAAGGCCATCTCATCTTCAATGAAAACTACATCTAGACTGGTGATATACCTCTTGTGACCTGGATCTGAGCACCATATCCTATAAGCTTTGAATCCTTTATGGTATCCCATGAACATGCATTTCAGAGCTCTAGGTTCAACCTTGTCTTGCCTAATATGAGCATAGGTCATGCAGTCAAATACTCTCAGTTTGTCGAAATCTGGTGGATGTCCTGACCAAACTTCTTTAGGTGTTTTCATATCTAGCACAATTGAAGGACATCTGTTTATCAGATATGTTGTTGTCAAAACAGCCTCAGCCCAAAACATCTTATTTAACCCAACACTAGTCAACATGCATCTAACTCTTTCCAAAATAGTTTGATTAAACCTTTCCGCCAAACCATTTTGTTGTGGAGTACCTACAATGATTTTTTGCCTTGTAATACCTAAGGCAACACAAAAGCTGTCGAACGCCTCATTGCAAAATTCAAGGCCATTATCGGTTCTCAACCTCTTGACCTTTTTACCAGTATAATTTTCGACCAGAGTCTTCCAACCTTTGAAATTCTCAAATTTTTCATCCTTAGTCTTCTGGATGAATACCCAGAACTTTCTAGAATAATCATCAACTATGGATAGAAAATACCTTGCTCCTGAATGTGATAGACACCTTGCAGGCCCTCAAAGACAAGCATGGATGTAATCAAGAGATCCATGCGTTATTTGTTTGCCTTTGTTGAACTTCACTCTGCAATTTTTTCCAAGTACATAGAGTTCACAAATTTTCAGCTTTTCGACTTTGTCTCCACCAAGCAGATTTTGTTTCCCCAATTCAACCAGACCCCTCTCACTAACATGGCCCAATCTCATGTGCCAAATTTCTGTCTTTGACAAAGGCTTCGTGGATGCAACATTTGTCGAATAACTTACAACTTTAGCCTCAAAGGTATACAAGCCTTATTTCCTTACGCCTTTCAAGACTTCCTTCGACCCTTTCACGACTCTTAGGATACTTTTCTTTCCTTGAAAAATATATCCCTTCTTGCTGAGTTCACCAAGAGAAATCAAATTTCTCTTCAAATCAGGTACATACCTGACTTCAGTCAATAGCCTTATTGACTTATCATGGAGCTTGAATCTCACAGATCCAACACCTGTAATTATGTAAACTATGTTATTTCCCAGCAGTACTGATCCACCATCTTGATCACATAGCTCCTCGAACAATTCTATGTTTGAAGTCATGTGCCAAGTGCAACCTGAATCCATAATCCACTCTTTTCTTGAGTCGCTACTTGAAACCACAAGGACATCAGATGAGTCGAAGTCATCTTGAACAATGGTTGTGTTTCCATTATCCTTACCTCCATGATCTTTCAGGCTCTTAGGGCACACATTTCCTCCTTCTTACAATGATAGCATCGAATACTAGATTCCTCGCCACTATAAGACTTCTGATGACTTTTACCTTTCTTCTTGTCGAACTTACCATTCTTTCACAAGAATTTCCCCCTAATGGCCAAACCTTCACCAATCGTCGAAGGTTTATGCTTCTTTCTTTCATTCAAGTCCTTAGAGTACAAGGCTGATTGAACTTCTTCAAATCTCAGGGACTCCCTTCCATACAGGAGAGTTTCTTTGAAGTGAGCATGTGATATAGGCAAAGCGTACAACAACAGGGCTTGATCTTCATCATCGACCTTCACATCAATATTTTCAAGATCAAGAATCAGCTTGTTGAACATATCCAACTGCTCAGCCAACACCTTGTCTTCACCTATCTTAAATGAATACAAAGCTTGCTTCGGGTAGAGTCGATTCACCAGAGATTTGGTCATGTACAATATTTCAAGTTTCAACCATAACCCTGATGTCGTAGTCTCCTTTGATACCTGTCAGAGAACCTTATCACCAAGGCTCAACAATATTACATTGTGGGATTTCTCTATCATGGCAGTCTATTCTTTTTTCATTAACGCAATGTCCATGGCTACCTCTCCCTTTAACGCTTCCAAACAACCCTATTGAACTAGTAGGGCTTTCATTTTCAAGCGCCACAGAACAAAGTCGTTCACTCCAGTGAACTTTTCAATCTCATACTTTTTTTAAGGCATCTCCTCCACACTCACCACATCAATTTGTTGTGAAAAATGATGTCTTGAAACAAAGAATAAACGATTTCTTTATGATCATGAAACACATAAGGGTTAGGGTTAATGGAAAAATAAGAAGACGAACAACAATGATTTGTTATAACTGTTATTCTTTACTTTCTTTTTAAGCAGATTACAAGTACTCAAGAATAACAAATAACCCTTTCACCCTAATTAGGATTTGCCACACTTAAGATGATAGACTAGTATGCTATTTATAATAAAACCTAACATACTAAACTAATGTACTTTTTAACAATTATCCATTACAAGCTAACTTAGGATACAAGGTAACTTAAACAATTAGATCCTTAACACAAGGCCCAATTCAACAACTACATACTATAACACATTTCGACTACAGCATGTAGGTCTTTGACATTAGCATGGGAGCAGACTTCAACGACATCTTAACCGGGAGTTCGATCCAATATCTCACAAGTTACAACTTTGTCTACTTATCAAATTTGGCTCAAGAAAAAACATTTAATGATTATTACTACAACCAAAACATCCTCAATCTAAAGTTTGTCAATGGATAACTTTTTAATGATTGAGGGTTCAAGTTTATAAATTGTTTTGCTGAAGACACCTTAAGGAATTCATTTGAGTAAGCTTGTTTATCTTAAGTCAGTGAAAGTATTCTACACCAACCTCGGTTTCAAAGATAAGGTCATTTACTAAGAGGTATGATAAACCCCTGTCTCTCTTTGTCTTAATGGATTTTGTGATATTATCGGTTTGCCAATTGAAGGAAGATAATTCTCTTCTTATGGTCCTGAAGATAACTTGGAGAAAGAATTTGATCTGCATGACGCTACTCATTCTTGTTTGATGGATCCCATTGCCATGCCTTTAAATGTTTGTTGCTTAACCATGATAGGATACCTTCTTATCTATACCATCTCAAATGTTCTTTTTCAAAGGAAGTTCAATCATGATCAACTACTAAAACAAGATTTTATGGTATTATGGCTTCTATTAAGAAATGTCCAAACTAATTGGGTTGATGATGTAATTCAACATGTGTTAGATTGTCAAATAAATGACTCATGGTTACCCTATGATTATCTAATAACAAAAGTTCTTATGCATGTTATAGTTGATGTTGAAGGAGAAAAGTGTGATACTAGCAAGTAAAGTATTATTTAGCGAAATCAAAATCATATGAAGATAGTGAAAAGGGATGAAGGTTGAGTATACCTCATGAATACTCTTATTGTTGCAACTCTATAAATCTCTTTCGTAATTACTAGAAGCTAATTTAGAAATGTTTTATCATGAGACGTCTCCATCAAATCTTTCTATAGCTCTTCTTCAAGCTATTCTTCCATCTTTACAAGAAAACAACAAGTTACTCTTGGATCACTCAAGAAGATTCAGCGATCACTCTAGAATATTTTATCAACTAAGTACTATAGTCGATTTTTTTTTTATCATTTGGCTGATATGTGGATAAATATTTCCCTTGTTTTTTTTTGTGATACTCAAATAGGTAGTGTTTATGATGGCGTAGAATAGTAGTATTTTGTTGCTTTTCATATGTTTTCTAATGTTCTTCTTTCTCATTTTGTTGATTTAACTTATGTTTCTTTTTATCATGTAACATCTCCTTCTTCTATAAGTATTTTCACCTTTCATCTACTGTTGGATTCTATGTGCTTCTTCTTCTTCTATGTGTTCTAAATGTTTGTGTTTTTATGTTTATCTATTTCCTGCTTTTTGATAATGCTAAATGGGAAGAAGTATACTTTCATAATGAGTATACTCTTTATATCTATTAGGGGGAGTTAAAACTCCAAATTATCTTTGCCTTAACCTCTATTATATGACACCTTATTGAGAAATGAGTTGTCTCAAAAAAAGGGGGGAGCATCTAGTTCTACGTGCTAATAGGTTTAATAGGTTTTGATGATGATAGACAGGATCAAAGCAAGATATCATAAACATCATCAAATAAAGAATAAATGTTGAATTACATCAAAAAGTGAAACTTTATGATTATTAGCGTAAGAGTTTCAAATGTTAAAGAACAACATCAAGAAACAAACATATATGCTAAAACATCATCATATGATCATGCTATTATCTATTATAGGATCAAAATTGTAGTTTGAAGGTGTTACTCTCAAAGTACTGAAGTCATAGACACACTCACTAAAATCATTTTTTAAAACTTTATATATTTTCAAAAACTCTTTTGGAAACTACATTGGATTGTGCCAAAAAAATTTAAACCAAATCATAATCGATTAGGAAGTTTTAATAATCGATTATATAGAGAGGCTTGGCCTATAATCGACTATGGAACTTGTGTAATTGATCATGAGATGAAATTTCATTGGTAATCGATTATAGGGACCTAATAATTGATTATGTCTATGATCCAAGAAATCTCTCTTGATGAAATTTTGTTGCTCATGAGCATTTAATGGTTGAAGATAGTTATACCTGCAAGCACATAGATCCATACTTACACCAAAATAATTTTGGTGTAAGTATGGATCTATGTGCTTACAGGTATAACTATCTTTAACCATTAAATGCTCATGATGGTTTTGATGATGAAAACACTATACAAAATGAATCAACACTTGTAAGAGGATTACAATGTAGAATACTTTTATAAAGACTCACAAAATCATCCCGAAGGGCCATCAGAAACTGAATGAGACATTGCTTTTCTCTTTGCTCGATGTATGAATTGACAAGTTTTAATTTCACTGATTTCATAAGAACCAATTGATTTCATAAATCAGTCATGGATGAATAAAATTCTTGAATGATCATATTGTTTTGTTTAAGATCCCTAATGTCAGTCTCCAATCGGTACCATTTTGCAAAATTAGACTGATTATACAAAAATTTCAAATTATTCCAAACCTCCTTAGCGATATCACATTTTGCTAGTTGCACACCTATTGACTGAGAAACATAATTGTTGATCCAAGTGAGAATTTTCGAATTACTAACATCATATGCTTCCACATCCTTTTTTCTTTCAATTTTTGTATTACATTACTGCAATAATAATAATTTAGTCCGTTAAGTTGAACACTAATATATTAAAGAGAATCATGTTTTTCACTAGCCATTACTACTTTTCTAAGAATTTAAAATTCAAACAAATCCAAACACATAACACAAGAGAACTTCTATCAAACTTTTTTGTATGGAGAGAAACAAATTTATAACCACAAAATTGATGAGACTAAACAATTGAATGAGTAAAGAAATAAACCATAACAACAAAGTTAAAAGAGAGTTTTTTTATTGTTGCAGATATCTTATTTAGTCAACCAAACTCTTTGATAACATATTAACAAAAGATAAGAGATTTTATGGTTTCCATTAGAATGAAAAAAGTTTATAGAATAAGGATCACAATAGAGTATAAATACTAGATAATAGAAAAAGACTAAATTATTCTTACTAATATATAATACTATATCATATTTCTAAACAATTTAGACTATTTATTAAATTTGGATTCCACCAGTGAGAGACTTAAAATAACCCTCACCCTAATAATCAATTAAAAAATATGACATTTTTTTCGTTCTTTTTAAACTTAGTCATAGTAAAGAAATTGTGAGTTATATACATACCGATGGGTAAGTCAAACTCATATTTTAGTCTGATAAATAATCAAGCCATTAGTTACTTAAAATTGTTGAAAAATAATGTTTTTTACAAGTGAGAAAGTAAAGTTTGGCGGTTTAAATAAGACCTCTCATAATCAAATAAGAAAACAAACAAGAGATCTAAAATATGTATTATTTCTCGCACACATATTGGTAGAGAAAAGATAATGCATCAGATAAACTATAAAGTTTTTTCAATTTCAAACATACATATAATGACCATAAAATAAGCAATACTAGGATATGTATTATTCATTTTATTTATTTAACAACTCTTGAAAGATCACTTGAGATATAGATCCTTCTCACTTTCATTGTCCTGAAATGGAGTCATTAGAATCTGTTGAACTAGTAAGTCCATTCCATGGGTAAAACTACTCCAGGTGGTAGCGAATGGTCATGACATCCCTCCTTCTCGATGTTAATGACTGAGCCACCGTTGTTTACTTTTGAGTCATTTTTGTTTCTTTGATTTTGAGATGTTTCTTCATGATCACCATTTTGTTTTGCCCTCCATTCTGTCAGAAGACAAATATACATTATTGATACTCTTGAAAATTAATTATTTTTATGGCATAAGGAAGTCCATAAAAGAGTGTAAAAACAAAAAATGATTTGAATAAACAACAATATTTTGGTTTAGACCGGCTGTAAAAAGTAAATAATATAATACTACAATTTTTCAAAATTAAAATTTAAATGCAAAAACAACACAAACGCACAACAATGACATCTCAACTATGTTAGAACCCCAAAATTCTCACAAATCAATTTTTTTTTATATTCCAATGAACATAATAAATTAAAAGTAGAAAATATATCTTGGGGGACTTGCCTTAAACTCAATAAAAATTTCAGTAGGATAAAACTAGGCGAAAGAAAACAAAGCTCAAGGTATTATACAAAAATAAAACTCGTGATATAAAGGACCAGCATCGAGGAAAAAATCTAAAAGCTAATCAAATTAGGAATACTAGCTTAGCCATGTAACCTCAAGATTCACAATAATCTTTCCAAAGACGTCATTAGTGTCACTTAATTAATAATAAAAAAATTTCCAAAATGTGAATTAAATTAAGTGAAATAAAGGTGAGAAAGACAATGCCTAATATGAAAAAAGGCATATTGAATAAATTAATTTATGACATTCTACCAAGTAAATATTTGCAAACAAAAAGCATAATCAATAAGTTTATCTCCCAACGATTTTCTTCACAATAAATGAGAGACTACGAAAGAAAAATCTGTAGTGATATTTAAAGAATATAGCCAATCACTTTTCAATTTCTAAGAAACAATAGGAGGAAATTTGAAATCCCCAAAAAAAATTTGATATTCACTTTTTAACCAGTTAAAATGAAGAAGAGAGATGAAAAAAATCACATAATAATAATAATTGTAATACCCTAAGGTTTCTAAGAACCTCCTTATCATTTAATGGTACAATTATCATGTCTAATGATAAATTAGAGATCAAATAGAATGATATGGAATCATTAGTAATATATTTAAGAGCCAAGGATGCTATGGTCAATTTCTCAAGTCATTGCTTAAACCCCTTTTTCTTGATCCAAACCTCATTTTCTTATTTCTTCATTTCAAATCAGAAAAGTGAGTAGAGAAAGTTGGGAAAGAGAGAGGGAGGCACAAGCTTGGGGGAAAGTAAAAGGGAAATTTTTCATGTTGCATGCTATTTCTTGAAGCTTCTATTTGATAAGAAGGACACACAACTGATCATCATTCATTCAACCTTTCCATTTCCAAATAAGAATTGAATCCTAAGGTGGGTTCATAGGTAGCTTTTCCTTGGGGTAGAAATAATACTATGTTTAGGGATTCAGGTGTGGGAAGGTTTTACAAATTATTAAAATTCTTGCATGCTATGTTTGCTTATGTGATATAGTTGATTATTGCGTGAATTCCATGTGTACTATTTAAATCCATTATTGTGCAATCTGGAATTGGTATGAGTAAATCCCTTCCTAGGTACTTGTTTATAAATCTGTTGATGAGAATTGTCAAAAGAATGGATAAACTTGCTCAATATTAGTTTGTTAAGTCTTGGATGCATATCTGAGTATGAACCTTGTTGGTTGCTTTGTTTATTGGTTGTTTGACACCGTAATTTTATGTTTTCGTGGGTAGTGTGTCAATTTTAATGCATGTTTAATAGGATGAGAATGTGGGAGATCACAAGGTGAGAAAATTCCAAAGTTCTAGACCTGAGACGGGTCGTGTCTCTCTTAGGTTTCTTATAGGGGAGGGCCTGAAGCTGACACAGGTCATGTCAGTGACACGGGCAGGCTGTGTAAATGGTCTAGGAAGCCCTAGGGGTGACACGAGCCCTGTCACCTAACACGGGAAAGCCGTGTTGCACCTGCAATTTCTCCATTTTGTGTCATTTTCTGAATCCCGTCGATTCTTAGCCTATATCACATTATCTTTAGACAATGTGCTCGTGTCATCATGAGAGTTTGATGAAGATACTTGGATATTCACCACTAACAGGTATCGAGTGATAAACCGTAGTAGTTTGGTTATTAATGTGAGGATTTAAGAGACATGGATACCCTAGTGACAATAGGTAAATACTTATGCGTATGTTGTCAAAAAATTCTTGATAAGTAATTTACTCTATGGTGAAATTACCTTAAGGTGAGGTCGAATGGAAGTGGTATGCTTACTTCCTGATAGACTCACGTACTTCCAAGATTGTAAAATCTTTTATGTGGTTTTTTGGTTCCTATTTCTTGGCTAATTGGTAGTTCTATACGTAGGAAATCAAGCCCTGAAGTAGGATGGGAGGGAGCTTCCTAGTTATTTCTCTGAGGGTATCTAATCCCAAAAGTGAGACACCGCCTAAGGTTCCCTAAGTTATTTCTATGAGGGTATTAAATCGAAAATGTGAGACAGCACTTGAGTTCCCATTGTTTAGTTATTTCTCTTAGGGCGTTTGATCCCAAAAGTGAGACACCACCATCGAACAATAGATTGGTTGTTTGTAGATTTGATTCAACTTGGCCAAAATTTATAGCTCCTTTGCTCACCTGCCAAGGTTAAGTAGGAAGTAGAACCCCACTTATACATGAAGTTGATATGCTTCAATCTCTAGTTTTGATGGAAACCAAAATAGTGTGTTATTAATAGGAAACCGAGAGAATTAGTAACCTTGTAGAGCCGAGTGAACCCATAAGATAGGGGAACCTACTAAGATTAGAATATAAGCCCATGTTGTTGTTGAATTTTCAGTAAGTTTGAGGAAAGACAAAAGAAAAGTTAAGGCAACTTGAAGGATGGAAGAAGAATATGTTATTTATTTTGTGTATTTGATGTATCACTATTAGTTTATTTTGAGGGCACATGGTGTATCATGTCTTGATTTTTGTACCTTTGTGTATATTTTGACACATGGTTGATTTCCTCTTATGCACTTATGTTTTTTATCAGTACCAACTTAACTCCATTATGATATTATTTTAGACATAGTTATATGTGCGTGTTACAATTTGTATCAGAGTAAGTCGATCATCGACCCAACCTTGAAACATCATAAGTGAAATTATTTACGTTGTATATGTGAAATTACCGACATGAATCCTAATGTCTCATTTATAGTATTGGGCATGATCAACTTGATTGGATAATGTAGGACAAACAAGGAAATGGAAGACATAATGTATAACTCATAATGTAGAACCAGAGGTGGCGATTGAGAATGATGGGGTGCAATGGACACAATTTATGCAACAAATGCAGCAACAAAATCAACTCATGATGTAGATGATGGAAAACAAACAAGGTCATCAACAACCACCACCCGCTCCACGGAACATTTTTAGAAGAGGTTTTTGAAAGTTCTTCCAAATAAACCCTCGAGAGTTCTTGGGTGGCCTTGACTCGGTGGTACCCCGTGATTGGCTTGCTAGTATGGAAAGGGTTTTCCAGGAAGTAAGTTGTAGTGAAGAGGAGAAGGTGACATTTGCCTCACAGATGATGAAAGGACAAGATGGTAGGTGGTATTCCTAAAGATTCAGAGCATTTCTAGGTGGTTTTCTTAGACAAGTACTTTCCGAACATCCTCAGAGCACAAAAAACGTTCGAATTCGAATAACTCTGGTATGGTGATATGATAGTAGCATAATATATTAAGAAATTATAGGACATGGTTTCCTACTCCAGGAAAGTGATGTATGCACTAGACAAGAAATGGAAGATTGATCAATTCCTTTTTTGGTTGAAGGATAAGATAGAGCATAACGTGTCATAGATGCAGTTCACTACTTATATTGAGCTATTGAGGAAATGTTATGTTGCCTAAAATAGTCTAAAGAAAATTCGGCCTAAAGGAGAACAATACAGGAAGAATAGAAGAGACTAAGGCAAACCTAGCCATCAATTGAAGTCTAAGAGTTCACCTTCTAAGGGATATCAAAACCAATGTGGGAGATCTTGACAAATACCTAGGTGTGAGAAATGCAAGAGGAAACATTTTAGAGACTGTAAGGCATGGAGGTGGAAGTGTTTTCTGTGTGATGAATAGAGCCACATGGAAAAGGATAGTCCAAAGGCAAGAGAGTAAGGAAAAAGTACCATCTGAGTCTATGCCCTAGACGCCAAGAAGGCAAAGGGGAATAATGAGTTAATTGATGGTACATGTCATATGAATGATTAAACTTGTTTTGTATTGTTTGATTATGGAGCAAAGCATTCGTTTATATCAACCAAGTGTGCACAACAACTTGGTCTAGAGGCAGTTCCGATGAAATCTCCAATAGTAGTAACTATCGCTACATATAATTACGTGGAAACTCAATGAGTATATGAAGATTTTTCGGTATCAATGAACAACTAGGTATTCTTGATTGATCTTATATGTCTACCATTCAAGAAGATCAACATCATTTTGGGGATGGATTAGATTTCTGTCAATTTTGTGTACATCAGATGCAAGGAAAAGGCAATCTTTATTCTAATCGATGAAGCCATTCTTGAAGACGTGTTATCTACTATTTTAGAAGGTCCGATCAATATGGTTAATAGGTTATTCGAGCCAGAACAAACTCTTATCTTAATTCTCATAGAGGATTCAAGCAACAAGATGAATGTCTCTCAAGTTCCTGTAATTTGTGAATTTCTAGAAGTATTTCCCGAATACATCATTCTCTTACTTTAGAGAGGGAAGTGGAGTTTTCTATTGACTTAGTTCCAAGGATAACTCCGATTTTGATTTCCCCATATTGTATGTCGCCCGTCAAGATTAGAGAGTTGAAGGTTCAATTGTAAGAGTTGTTGGATAAGTATTTTATCAGCTCGAGTGTGTTTCCATGAGGAGCACAAGTTTTATTGGTGAAGAAGAAGGGTGGTGAGATGTGCCTATGAATTGACTACTGATAATTGAACAAAGTTACCATAAAAAAAAGTATCCATTACCTTGGATAGATGACCTATTGGATCAATTGAAAAAAGCCTGCATGTTTTCGAAGATTGATTTACAATCGGGTTACCATCAAATCCGAGTTAAGAATTTCGACATTCTGGAAATTGCATTTATAACCTGGTATGGGCAATATGGATTTCTTTTAATGCCATTCAGAGTGACAAATGCGCCTGCCATCTTCATGGATTACATGAACAAAATCTTCCAGCCTTACCTAGACCAGTTTGTTGTAATTTTTATAAATTATATTTTCATATACTCATGTTATCCACAAGAACACGCGAAACACTTGATAATTGTCTTATCATTATTACATGAGAATATTACATGAGAAGCAACTCTTATCCAAGATGAGTAAGTGTGAATTCTAGATGACCAAAGTCAAGTTCCTTGGCTACGTCATATCTCAAAAAGGTGTGATGGTGGACCCGTCAAAGGTATAAATTATGATCAATTGGAAAAGACGAAGAATGTCTTAGAAGTTAGAAACTTTAGGCCTAACAAGATATCATCGAAGATTCATCCAATGTTTTCTCAGTTAGAATTACCAATGAATAGACTCACCCTGAAGGATCGGTGGGACAAAGAGTGTGAATGAAGTTTTGTTGAATTAAAGAAGAAGTTAACCACTTCTCCCATCTTGGTAATTCCATATCCTAAAAAACCATATGAAGTGATTTGTGATGCTTAATCAAAGGTGTTAGGTTGATTCATAATGCAAGATAGGAAGGTTGTGGCATATGTGTCATGACAGTTGAAATCGCATGAAGAAAACTATCAAACTCAAGATCTCGAATTAGCAGCCATAATGTTTGCACTTAAAATGTGGCACCATTATTTTTATGGAGTTCATTTTGAAATGTTCAGTGAAATAAAAGCTTGAATACCTCTTTGACCAAAAGTAATTAAACATGTGACAAAGGAGGCTGATGGAATACCTAAAGGATTATGATTTTGAGCTCAAGTACCATCCATGAAAGGCAAATAAGGTGTCAAATGCTTTAAGTCAAAAAGAATTTCTCCTGACTGAATTGATGATCTTAGAGCATGACCTATTAGATAAGTTTTGGATTCTTAACCTCCAATTTATGTGGACTTAGGATGGTGTAATTATGGGCCATATGAGTGTCATGTGTTATTTGAGGGAAAGGATTAAGTGAAACCAGTGTGTCGATGAAGAGTTGTAATCTAAGACTGGACAATTGGGTTTTTCTCAAGCCACCTGTGGATTTATTATATTTAACTAGTGAGTGTGTATTCCGAATGATGCCGACTTAAGGAAGGTAATTTTGGAGGAAGCACACAAAATAGGGTTTACCATTCATCCGAGTTCATCGAAGATGTACTAAGATCTAAAGAGGATTTATTGGTAGCCTGAGATGAAGAAGAATATTGCTAAGTATGTAGCCAATTATGTTGTGTGTTAAATAGTAAAGATTAAGCATCGAAGACCAAGTAGACTTTTGCAACTATTTGAAGTTCCATAATGGAAATGGGAAAGTATTTCCATGGACTTCATTGTGGGATTATTGCGTACATTAGGTGGTCACGACTCGATTTGGGTGATTATGGATTGATTAACCAATCATCCCACTTCTTGGTTGTGAATACCATGTACAATATGATCCACCTTGCAATGTTATTTATTGCGAATATTGTTAAGTTGCACGATGTTCCTTAAAGTATCATCTTCGATAGAGATCAAAAGTTCACTTAGATATTTTGGAAGGCATTTCAACATGCTATGGGTACAAAAATACGTATGAGTACTTCGAATCACCCTCATACGGATGTTAAAACCGAGAGGAAGATTCAAACCTTGGAAAACATGTTGCGAGCATGCATGTTAGAAAGCAGAGGAAGTTGGAAAGATAATTTACCTCTAATAGATTTTTCCTATAATAGTAACCACCATTAAAGTATTGTTATGGCTCCATACAAAGCACTATATGGGAAGAGATTTATAACACCTCTTTGTTGGGAAGAAGTTGGAGAAAAGGGAATAGTTGGACCCAAAATCATCCAAGAAACTACTAAAAGAATAAAGGTGATATGTGACAAGATGAAGAAAACTCAGGATCGCCAAAAGAATTACGTGAACCTACAAAGGAGATAGTTAAAATTTAAAGAAGGTGATCATAGGTTCTTTAAGTTCACACCAAGATTGAAATTGAAAGGAAATTTCAAGATGAGGAAATTGAGCCTGAGATACGTGGGACCATACCAAATCATTTGACGGGTACGCGAAGTGGAAAACCAATTAGCATTGCCACCTTCCCTCTCTAGCCTTCATGAGGTCTTCCATGTATTGCAACTTCAGAAGTGTTAGTCCCAACTCTTTTCATCCTGTCCTACTAGATATAGTTGAAGTAGAAACTGACCTTTCCTTTCAACCCCAACCAAGTCGAATTGTGGACCACGCAGTCAAGGAATCGCAAAACAAGGAAATACCCCATGTGGAGGTCCATTAGGAGAATTCACATCCAGGAAAAGCTACTTGGGAGATTAACTCGAAAATGCGGAAGTTGTATCCTCATTTATTTTGGTAAGTCTTTAAATTTGAGGATGCGTTTATTTTTTTTTAAGGGGGGATGTAATACCCTAACGTTTATAAGCATTTTCTTATCATTTATTGGTATAATTGTCTTGTCTAATGATAAATTAGAGATCAAATAGAATCGTATGGGATCATTAGTAGTATTTCTAAGAGCCAAAGGTGTTATGGTTAATTTCTCAAGTCATTACTTAAACCTTTTTTGTTGATTCAAACCTCTCATTTTCTTATTTATTCATTCCAAAACAGAAAAGTGAGTAGAGAAGATTAGGAGAGAGGGAGAGAGAGAGAGAGAGAGAGAGAGAGAGAGAGAGAGAGAGAGAGAGAGAGAGAGAGAGAGAGAGAGAGAGAGAGAGAGAGAGAGAGAGAGGGGAAAGGAAGAAGGAAATTGTTCATCTTTCATGCTCTTGCTTGAAGCCCCTAATTAAGAAGAAGAAAAAGTTACTTATCATCATCCCTTCAACCTTTCCATTAATAAATCAAAATTGAAGCCTAAGGTGAATGGTTTTATAGATTATGAAAATTGTTACATGTTATGTTTGCTTGTGCGAAATAGTTTATTGTTGTATGCATGCCATGTCTAGTATTTCAATCCATTGTTGTGCAAACTAGAATTGGTATGAGTAAATCCTTTGTGTAATACTTGTTTATAAATCCCTTGATAAGTATTGTCAAGAGAATGGATGAACTTTCTCAAGATTAGTTAGTTATGTCTGTAATGCATGTTTGAGTGTGGACCTTGTTGATAGCTTTGTTCTATGGATGTTTGACCCTGTAATTTGTGTTTTGGTGCGATATGAATTAATTTTAATGCAGGTTCGATAGGGGGAGAGTATACAAAATCATAAAGGTGAGAAAACCCCAAATTTTTGGGTCTGACACGGGTTGTGTCGCCCTTGGGTTTCTCGTTTGAGAGCGCCTGAAGCTGACACGTGTCGTGTCATGTGACACAAGTAGGTCATTGTAGAGGTCTAGGGTGCCTTGGGGATGACACTGGGAGGCCGTGTTTCACCTATGATTTCTCCATTTTGCATCATTGTTTGAACCTCGTCAATGCTTAACCTAAATCATATTATTTTTAGATTGTGTGTTTGTGTTATCACAAGAGTTTGAAGAAGACACTTGGATACTCATTGGTAACAGGACATGAGATACAAAATTCTTGAAGTCGGGGGAATGTACATGTGTCGAGTTATGAGTCATAGTAGTTTGGTTATTAATATGGGGCTTAAGTGACGTGGATACCCTATACTTAAACGTATGTTGTCAAAAATATTCTTGATAGAAAAGTAACTCTATGCTTAAAAGTAACTTAAGGTGAGGTCGAACAAAAGTGGTATGCTTCATTCCCAACAGACTCGCGTACTCCTGAGATTTTATAATCTCTTTAGTAGTTTTTTGGATCTTATGTCTTGGCTAGTTGGTAGTTCAATTTGTAGGAGAGTAAGCCCCAAGGTAGGACTGAAGGGAACTTCCTAAATATTTCTCAAATGGTATCCAATCCCAAAAGTGAGACACCACTTGAGATTCCAAAAGTTATTTCTCTAAGGGTATTCAATCCCAAAAGTGAGACACAACTTGAGTTCCCGTCCTATAGTTATTTCTTTGAGGGAATTTGGTCCCAAAATTGAGACACCATCCTTGGGAAGCAGATTATTTATTCGTAGATTTGATTCAACTTGACCAAAATCTGTAGCTCCTTGGCTCACATGTCAAGGTTAAGTAGGAATCCAAACCCACTTATACATGAAGCTAAAGAATTTGACCTATTATTTTGCATGAAAACAAAATAGTGCATTATTAATAGGATGTCGAGAGAATTAGTAACCTTGTAGAACCGAGTATACCCGTAAGATAGGAAAACCTACTGAGATTAGCATTTCACCCCATGTAATTCTTGAATTTTCAAGAAGTTTAAGAAAGACAAGGGAAAAGGTGATGCAACTTGAAGGCTTGAATAAGAAGATATTATTTCTTTTGTATATCCGTTGTATCACTCTTAGTTTATTTTAAAGGCACCTGGTGTATCATGTGTTTTGTTTTGTACCTTTGTGTATGTTTTGACACATGGTTGATTGCCGCTTAGGGACTTATGTTTTGTATTAGTACCAACTTAACTCCATTATAATATCATTACATATATATATATATATATATATATATATATATATATATATATATATATATATATATATATATATATATATATATATATATATATATATATATATATATATATATATATATATATATTATACATGGGTGTTACAATAGTTATAATGATAACATTATCGAAATAAAAAAACATAACACACCTGTGATGTTGGTGTTAGCTTTGACTCTATTACATTCAGCTAGCACTTGAGGAGAATGGAACACACCTGTCCCACGTCTGATTAAGCCAGATAGTTTTCTTTGTGCCTCAGCCTGCACCATATCCACCTCACATCCATTTGGCAAAAATCTATTTGTATGCACCTATAATTCAACAACACGCCCAAATAATGACCATACATCAATATCGATATTATAAAAAAAAATCTTTATATTCTTATACTTCTATGAAAAGTCTTAAAAAATATATTTTTTTTATTCAATTAAAATTATATTTTTGTTCGAAAGTATACATCTTAGTGATATTAAAAGTTGTTTTTTTTCTTTTATAAATGTGTATACTAATTTTAGGAATGGAAAAAGTTTGTCCCATGCTTTAATTCCATTAATTATTTTATAAAATGAATCTCACACAACAAAAATGAAGAAAATGACACAATGGTTTAATAAAGCAAACGACATTTGGCTTTTAGCAAAATAAATAACGCGCATCACCTGATATTGAGGTAGCACTCCTGGTCTAACACAATAGTGTTCTTGATTGTAACGTTCAACTCTAAAACCATCATACGACTGGTTGTACCCAGTTATATAAGTTGGAACTTGAGCCGGAAAAGGAACAAAATCCTACGATCAAAATTAAATAGTTAAAGTAATTCAATAATCATTATTTCTAGTGGTGTTTAATTTGTAATACCAATTAACTGAAGATCTAATTAGATAGTAGCCATATAACATATAAAGAGATGTATACCTCATAATTTGGCCTTGAATACTTTGAATCCCAATTATTTGCACTCATGCTTCTGTCCCTGCTATAGCGCACATGCGTTAGTGATGGCAGTGGCCATGGCGCAGGAGGAGGTGGGGGAGGGGGGCCCATCATTTTTATTTTTTTCAAATGAGTAAAGAAGATACACAGAGAGGAGAAACTAAGATGAACACAATAATATATATAGATAAATAGTTAGGTACTCACATGGAAAAGTAAAGGTGAATATGGGTGTAAATTTACATCAGCAAAGCGTTTCACTTTTTTTGGGGGCGTCTAGAGCATTTCACAACTTTTATTAGTATTAAATATAAATAATATGATTAAAAAAATATCATATATAAAATAATTTTGACTGCTTTTATAATATACAACTCATAGAGATCTCGATTTCACCAAATGAGCTGGACTTCACAACGTGACAAACCAATGAATGAGTTTTGGTTAGAAGGGTGCTCATACTTATCCTCCTACCATTTCAAAAAATATCACCTCTATTGAAAAAATATTATGAAAATCTATAAAAAAAAAAGGAAAATAAAATAAAATAAAGCGTCAGTTAAGAAACTAGTGAAAAAGTATTATATTTTGAATTTTTTTGCATTTCTGAAGATTATGAAAACGGTAAACAAATAGTTCATAGTATATCGTGAAATGTGATGGTGTGGTATAAAACATGAGAAGCGTGTTAGAATATTTTAAAAGATGGTAATATAAAAGGAGAAAGTTTATGCTCATAAAAATGGATCAGTCATATTATTAAATGACAAAAAATACAAAAAAAATACATTGTAATGTTGTTTTTCTTTTTCCATGACACCGTAGTAAGAAGGTGTATGACATATCTATCGAATAAGTTAATCTCATATATAGTTATTTGAACTATTTAGATAATTATTTATGTGCATGATAAAATCAAGACAAGACACAATATAAACTAAATTATAGTATTTCAGACATGAGCATTGATTCAAAACCATTTACTCACATAATGATATAATTATGGAACCAATGACAAATTGGTCATTTTGCCCTAAGGGGTATTTTGGTCAATTCTAAAAAAATTCACATGGTGTTGCAAGTCAAGTTAAGTGCAACTAAGTAGAAAGAAATAATCAAGTTAATAATCTAAGTTTGGAGACTAAGTACAAAATTTGAAAATGCCCAAGATCAAGTGGAAGAGCATATTTGAGATTTCCTCATAAGTGAAAGGTGTTTTGGTCTTTTGAGTTGGCTAGGCTTGCACGTGAATTGAGAGCAAGAACTTAGAATTTATCTCCCTCAAAATATGAGGTTTCACGTCAAATAAAAGAATGAAGAAGAAGGAAAGCTCTCATCCCATGGTTGATCAAGGCAAGTCTTCTCCACTCTCTCATTCTTGAATTTCTATTTTAGATGATCTCTAGTCTTAATCCTATTCTTTAAATCCAGATCAATCTCACCATTATTGAGAAGGTTGGCCATGAACCTCCCTTGATAGGCGGAGGTTTAGATCAAGGTGGGAAAAGGTCAAGAAAATCTAAATTGTGGGCATGCATGTGGTAAGGAGAGGAAGGAGAGTCGTCGTGACCAACATCATCATCATCATCGTTGTCGTCATCGTCTATGTCATTATTTTCATCTTTAAATTCTAGATTTGAGGTGGGTTTCACCTTAGGTGATGATTTTCCATTCCTTGAACCCTAAACTAATTATTACTAATTGCATGTTAGGATATTTGTGTGGCAGATTAATCAATGGTTTTACTATAAATTGAAGTGGTTTTGAAACCCTAATCATGTCTAGCAAGTTAATTGAGGGTTAGAATTAATAGTAAGGCTTTGTGTGTTGAGTTTTGTTGTGGAATCGCTGAGAAATAATGTGATTTAAGGTGTTCATTGAAGTTATTCGATGCTTAGAATCATGGATGATGTTTATAAATTTTGTGGTAAGTTAGGGATGAGTTTTATGCAGAAAAAGGTATTTTTCAGTCTGGACGAGTTGGTAATCAATTACTATTAGTCGATAATTAATTACTTACTAAAAATTATGTTTTTAGGTTATTGTGAGGTTGGTAATCGATTACCACATGTTGGTGTCGCAGTGCAAAAGATACCCAAGTGTATTGTACGCTCGATAATAAGAGTCACAACCGAAGTATATTTATTCCAAAAGGAAAGGGAAAATATCGATAAAACCCAAGGGAAAAAGAAACACGTAAGAGAGTCAGTTATGTGAGGGGAAGGTATTAGCATCCCTTACATCTGTTGTAGTCAATAGGGACTATTTTGCTTGTTCTTTGCGAGGATGGGTGTTATTATCTAAAGGTTACTTACAAAACAGGGGAAAAAAGTTTATAATTAGTGTGCTCGCGGAGTATTGGGGATCTCGTGCCTACGTATCCTCACAGTCCAATGAGGAAATTAGAGCTTCGTAGTTCGTGGAACTAAGGGTGTGTTGGTTGTTTTTAGGGAATAGTTATAATCGTTCCTAAAAGTGTGCAGACACTGTCATACCCTAAATTTGCCCACCTCTTTTTTGATCAAAGGCATTGGTGTGAGCCATCAGGTTGTTGTTGTTATCACAAAGTTATCAAAGAATCATCAGAGGGAGTTTATAAGGAGCATGAGAAAAAGCATGTTAGGTATCTCAGAGGTCATGGTGGAGTTGGAATGATCACTCAGTTCATCTGCACAATGCCCAAGCAAAAAGGGGAAATTAGGGTTTCGCACAGTCAAAAGTCGAAGTTTCAATGGTTTGATCAGTCAATGTCTTGGATTGATTCTCCATGAAACAAGTTCAAGGATACTACATTAGGTCAAGTATGAATCCAATTGGAGTTTGCCACCCAAAGATTAAAGACAGTGCCGTTCAGGATCCCCGATTAGGGCTTTTCGATCGGAAAAAGTCAACTGTAGTTTGACTTTTGTTTTGAAAGGTGTTCCAATGATGAAATTCTGGTACATAAGGTTTATATGGCTTAGTTAAGTCCATTCAAGAAGATTCAAGGCCTCGGGAGTCCCAGAACATCAACAGTCAAGTCGGTAGTCACCGATTGATCGTACGGTTGACCGAAAAAGTCAACTCTTCACTCATAAGGAATTTGACTTCAAGATGTGAATAAAAAATGTTCCTTATGTCATATTACACCTGCCCATGAAATTTCATGACCATTGGATCAAGGGTTGAGGAGTAATTGCAAAAGTCGGGAATTAGGGTTTCGAAAGGGGCAAGACCATAACTCCTCAACCACACATCCAATTGAGTTGGTTCAAAGCTCATTGGAAAGCTCTTGACAAGTCCTACAAAAGTCCCAGAGTGGTACATGATCAAAAAATGCATATATTTGGAGTTATGACCAAATTCATTTCAAGAAGGGAAATAACTTGGAAAAATTCTAAGTTATTTGGCCTTTTAAGTATGTTTTTTCAGCAACTTTGAGAGGTCTTTTGACCTAGTTTCAGTGGGAATTTGAAAATCTCAAAAACATGAAAGTTTTAGGGATACTTGAGGGCTTTCTAAAATATGGTAGAACTCCTCAATGGCATTTGTGAGCTGAGAGTTATGGATCAAGGAAGTTGGGGCTGCCACACTTGAAGTCACCACTTCAACTTTTTCCAAAAATTCAAATCTCAACAACTTGGGCCACCCTTAGCCATTGGATTATGTTCAATCTAATAATTAGAGGTGTGGATGAGTAAAAATGCAGAAAAATGAAAGATGTGAAGAGAGAGGAGCAAGTTGCAAACAAGTGGCAATAAAATAATCAAGAAATGTGAAAGAGGAAAGAGAAACTTTTTCTCCAAAACTGTAGCAGCTGTAACCTCTACACTCTAAGATCTATTCAGTCACCTCATGTATTCCACTTGATTTTCTTGCTTGCCTTGAGCCAAGAGACTGATGTATGGGGCTGCCACAAGATTTTGGCAAGATTTCTCCAAAACTTCCCTCCAAGAGGCCAAAATCCAAATCTGCCCTCACCTTCATTTTCCCTATAAATAGAGGCCTTCTCTATGTTATACATTACAGCAGAGCTATCAAGAATACATAGAAACTCATGGCTCTCTCATTCCCTTCCTTGCTTGAAAGTGCCTAAGTTCTCAAAATCACAAAAATCACCATTTTCCACTTTTCATGCTATTTCTTGTTCCAAACACCAAAACACTTCAAAGACCATCTACACACCCTTAAAATGGTCATTTGAAACTGTTCCCACCATTACTTTCATCAAAAAAACTCATCAATCTAAAAGTCAACCTTCATACCTTCATATTTTGACTTTTATGCACTTTGGAAGCCAAGTCTCTACTCAAGGCCTTTCCTACCACTTCAACACCCCCCCAACACCTCATATATATCTTGTTTCAACTATCCAAAGGCTCAAAAACCAACTGGGAGGCTCATTACTTAAACTGTCCTAAAAGATTGCTTATTGTTTCAAGAGGAAGAAAACTCTAAATTTGTGCCAAAGAAGAAGATCTCTGGGTTTCTTTGCTCTCTAGATTGCTCAAGAAGGTCTACAAGAGGTATGTAATACTCAACCTCCTCATTATACATACATTTCATGTTTTGTAAATTTTGAAGTTCTTGTTGTGAAAACCATAGTCATGATGTCCCAAAATGGCTCTTTGTCAAGAGCTTGTGTTTTATTGTTATGATCTTGCTTTTGTTAAAGTATATTGTTCATGAGTGATGTATGGATAATATTCTGTCAATAATGAACTTTGTATATTGTTTACAACTGTTTTGAGGAATTTGTCCACAAGGGTAGCTTTAGAGGTCTTAACATGAAATGTTGTTGTGCTTACCATAAATCTATCAGCCCTTGTTTGTTTGTGATGTTTGAATTGCTTGTTAGCTATTTCATGAGGTTCCCCTTCCCCTAGGTCATGTATGAATCTAGTTTGGCTTTTGTTTCACAGCTGTGATATTTGTTTCAATTGCTATACCATTGTTCATGAATGTTGTGCTAAGACAGTATGCAATTGCTTGTGTTTACTGCATTGATTCATCTCATTGTTTGAACTGTTGGTTTGTGCTTGTATGGCCTTGTTGGTATTGCTACTAGTTGAAACTTGTTGAATTGATAAAAACATGAGATTTAGCTAATAGGACCAGCTGTGAGGTATTAGGCTGTCAAATGTTTGTAACTGCTGCAAAATACACTTTGAACTTGAGGCTTACCATGATTCATACCATAGCATGATGTTTCATTCTCTGTCATGAAGTTGTTGATGTTTGTCACCTTATAACTTGCATATTGTATGATCAAACTTGCTGCATCACTAGTTGCTCAACAGTTTTGCATTGTTACTAACAAATATGCCCTTTTCTGTTTCAACTTGTTTCTGTCTGATCCATGAGCCTAGAACCATCATTCTACATGTTTTTTTCAAGTTTGTGTGTGATACATAACTGTCTCATATTGCCATGACCTATCCTATTGCATTTGGACTTTGGCAGCCTTGCACATTCATGTTTATATTTGCAACCAATATACCTTGTTCTGTTTGGTGTTGATTTGAACTAATTTTTTGGCATGAGATCATCCTTTAGCATATATGTGGTGTGTGTGTGTCATTATTTTAGCATGAATCTCATTATTTGGAAAATACCATGCTGCACCATCAAGTTGTTTCAAGACAGTTTTTTTTGCATAAGCATCAACATATCAAATTCTGTTTTGTTTGAAATGTGCCTGAACTTTAAGTGTGATCTCATTTATTTTCATGTTTATGAGGTGTATGTGTTAATTTCATGACATAAGACCACTCACTTTTGGCTAAACCAGCTTGTACCCTCACTCTGCTGTCAAACAGTTTTGAAAAATCACAATCACACACAACAGGCCCTTTTGTGTTTGAAGCACTTTTTGGTTGGTGTATGAACATGAATTCATATGCTATCATATTTGCAATGTGTATGTATTGATTGAATGACCTTGCTACCTGGTTTTGATCACTCATTTTCACAATGCCTCATCTCTTGCTACCAAACAACTTTTTCACAAGCCACAGCTGCACACACCATTCACTCCTTCTGTTTGAGTTGTTTTAGGTTATTTCATGAGCATTAGACCATTAGATAACATGATTAGGGTTTGTATGTGTATGAACCAGACCTCCTTTTGAATGTTATGCCAATTTGTATCTTTCCTGTTATAACAGCCTGCTCAAATGTGCCATACTTGCAGCTTGTAAGCCAAAATTTGTTGTGTGCATTTGATGTTCAATATTAAGTTGTAGATTCATTCATGGATACATTTGAAGCTTGTGTATGATGATTTCTTGATCTAAAACTATTCCATTCTTGTCATGTCTTCAATTATGCATTTTCATGTGTAAATGAGCAACTAGCATACCACTTTCAGTTCTGTTTAGTTTGTGGCTATTCTTGAAGTTTAGAGACACTTAATAACATGTTTCTGGTTTGTGTGTAAGGTTTGTTCAACCTGATTGTGCTTATTTCATGACATAGCTTTCCAATTGCATTTTTTCAATTTCACATGGCATGTTGATGCCTTGTTCTGTTTGGTTTGTAATCTTGGCATTTTGATTGTTATCATCTGGTTACTCATTGCATTTCAAGTAGTTTAGGTTGAGATTCCATGATTTTAATTGTTCTGTTTTGATCAAAGTGTGAGTTACTACTTTTTTTTGCCTTTTGTTTAAAAACTGGACAGCAGGGCCACTTTGGTCTTGGCCTGCTGCTTGTCTGCTATTCCTGATCAATCTTTGATCTTCTCAATACCACATTCGAGACCAGCCACATATGTGTATGTTTGGAATTGTTGTCTGTTTGGATTTAATAACTTGGTCTTGTTTTGAAGTCATTTGATTTGGTTATTTGAGAGCACAAAGTTCACTTTTTTGCAACTCATATGCTTCTTTTTGATCCAATGTTGTTTTGAATAATATCCTTGCTAAAACTCATTCAGAATCATACCTATAACTTGCTCATGTCCTTCTATGTTTTTATTTGCTTCTGGTGTGGCCTGTGAATTACAAAATGCATCTCAAGTTTCCAAAATGCATGTGCTATCGTGTTTTGAGTTGTGAATTTTATTTCAAGATTTGGTTATGACCATTGTGATCCTCATCAAAAATCAATCAAGTTTGACTAAAATTTCTTGAAAAAAGATTAAGTTTTGATAAAGTTATGAATCAAACCGTTTTGCATTTTCCACTTGTTCTTGCCTCAGGTTTGCCCAGCTTTTACACTTGTTTTAGTATGTATATTTATGGGGGTGGCTAAATACTTGGATGTATCGCCACCCCAGTGGTTACAACATGCGCCTTTCACTTCACATGCCAGGGTTCGATCCTCAGTGATGACCCATTTTGGTTCTTTTTATTTTAATTGTCATGGTTTATCATTTTTTCCATCCTTCCCCCTCCTTGTATACGCGCGCGCAGTGGCCAGGTGGTTGGTGTTGGGTTTGTGAACCAAAGGGGCCTGGGTTCAATCCCCTCCCATGGCATTTCTTTTTTATCACTTGTTTCATTTATTTATTTTCATGAAATTCAATGAATCACAACTTTTGCATGCTTTATTATTTTCAGTCCGTTCTTTTTGCAAAATGTTCGTATTGTTGTCTAGTTTCATGTTGAGAGAAAAATTCAAATTTTTTATATTCACATTACCTTTGGCCTACTTGAAAGTTGGTCCTTTGTTAGGGTCGTTACCTTGCGTCTTGTTGAATTCTTTTGGAACCATGCTTGATTCATCTTGTAATATTTGATTGTGATTGGCTCCTTTGTGTTTGTTAACATATCAAGGCTTTGTCTTCTTTTGGTTGTCACCATGAACTTACATGTTTTCCTCCTAAAAAACCTCGGTTCCGTACCGAGTTCATTTTCATAAACATCTTCAACCGTAATAAATCGATTTCTCTTTGTATCGAACTAAAGAGAGAGGATTGAGTGTAGACTTCTTCCTCTCTGAGTATCAGGATATTCACTGTAGTGTGGGTGGTCTCGATACTCGTCTTTCAATACAAAGACGCACCTTTATTCACCACCTCTCCTTCCCACAACTTCTTTCTGCAACCTTTCTCACCTAAAAACCTCGATCCCGTACCGAGTGCATTTTCAAACTTCATTTCGTAACAAAAACTTGAATGGTCGTGGAGTGGTTAGGCGTATGCCTTCTCCTATCCCGAGTGCTGACATTTACCGTAGGGTTTACAGTCGCAAGACACTTACCATTCAAAACCAAAAATACTTTAATAAGTAGAACGAAGTTCTCTTAGCATTGAATTAAAGGGAGAGGATTGAGTGTAGACTCTTTCCTCTTCGAGTGTCAGGATACTCACTGTAGTGTGTGTGGTCTTGATACTCGTCTTTCAACACGAAGACGCTACGTTCGCCACGCGATTTCATAACAAAAACTGTGAGATAAAAAAATTGGGTACTACCCGTAAGGGTTACTATCCAAGGATTTATCTCACCCCTTAAAAAAACAATTCAACCAATCAAACGTGACATCTTGCCTCGCATGGCGAAAACTAATAAATCTTTCAAAAAAGATATGATACGTCTATTCTACCACAAACATGTAACGCATAAGTCTCTTCACATGCGAGCAGCAAAACACCTAAACTGCTAGAATGCGCACGATAGCATCATCCACAAAAACATCAACAAACCGTAGGCCGAACTACGGCTGCTCTGATTCTTTACTTATTTTAAGTAAAGATACGTAGGCACAAGGGCCACAATCCTTGTCGAGCACATTCCCCTTATATTCGTAGTTCCCCGAACTACGTCGACTCTGACTTTCTCACATCTATTGAGAATACATAGGCATAGGACTGCGAAGTCCTACCGAGTCTGTTCTTTCTCTTTTCTTCCCCGTTATGCCTCCTTTCTTAGTTTCTAAACCCTCTTTCTTTACCCTTTGGAAAACACTTTTGTAGCATAATGTTTAAGCAAATAAATTCACACACGAGACAGGCAAATGGTTCCCATCGAGTACGATGGATGCGAGGGGTGCTAATACCTTCCCCTCGCATAATCGGCTTCCGAACCCGTTCTTGGTTGCGAGACCATCTTATCCTTTCTTTTCTCAAGGTTTTCTCGATATTTTCCTTTCCCCTCATGGGATAAATAAAGTTCGGTGGCAACTCTTCTGTCCTTTCTTTTCGCCTCCTCGTCGTTGCATTTTTCGAGTAGCGACAGACACTAGCTAATTTGATTCTCATTTGGATGCTTCGAGCTTTTAGTATGACTATTAAAGAACAGATTATAAAATTTATTTTATGAAAAGAAGTGTTGTTTTGTAAAAAGGTTTGTGTCAAAAGAAAAATAAAGATTTGATTGAATAAGGAAAGAATGTTGCCAAAACATGAGGTTTAATAGGGCAAAAATAAAAGAAAAGGATTTCCAGAGCATGAAGCTCCACAGGGAAAAATGAGAGTAGAAGGTTGCTAGAGCATGGAGCTCCACAGGGTAAAAGGAAAGTTAAAATATTGTTAGAGCATGAAGCTCCACGGGGTAAAAAGAAAGTAGAAAGTTGTTTGGAAAAGACTTTTGAAAGATGTTGTGAAAGTGTGGTTTGGACTAAGAGTGTGTATTTTAGATCCATAGAGTAGGTGTCTCTGAACCAAAGAGTGTGGCTAATGCATAAATGTAAGATATTTCCTAGATCCAAGGATCAAGATCTACAAAGGGGTTGCCAGAGCATGAAGCTTCATAAGGCAAAATTAAAGAAAAAGGGTCTTCTAAAGCATGATGATCCATAGGGAAATGCATGAGGTTACCAGAGCATGAGGCTCCACAGAGCAATGCATGAAATTTCCAAAGCATGAGGCTCCAAAGGGCAATGCATGAAAGGGTATTATTTCAAGAAGGGTACTTGACTATGAGGTGTTTAACCTAAAGAAGTATAGACGCCAATGAAGGTTGTGTTTGGTCCAAAAAGAATAGTAGATGTTGATGAAGGTTGTTGTAGTGTTATATGTTGAATATGGGTGTTTTATTAGTTTCTTTTTTACAACTTTTTTCTAGGGAAGCTCCTATCTTGACCTCTTTTCGATCCCCCTCAATTCTGAGATTGACAATCTCTACCAATTATTGATGCGGTTGTATGATTTTTGACTCATGCTTTAATAGTCTGACTAACTCTTTAGGGAGTTCACAATCTTCCTCACCATCCTCTTCGACTTGGTTAACGGGAAGATTAAAATCATATTGGAGTATAGCAACATCGTTGTCAATTGGTTTGGATGTGGATCTGCATGCTATATCATGCTTTTGTTATTAGAATATGGAGTGAAAAGTGTGTATGAAAGAAAATATTGCCATTTGAAAAAATAAAGGTACTGAAAAAAAAAAAAAGAGGATATTTTGAATGCAAAAATAACTTTTATTAATGATAAACAAAGCTTAAAACAAATGGGGGTGCTTATAAGCTACCATTATGCCTCGAGCGGGACAGGGGATTTAAAAATAGGAAAATTACTTTGAAGGGAAATAAATATTTGGGATCTCCACAATGGTCCAATTATTGAGTTCTTTGTTTGGAGCACACTCGTAGATGAGGTGTTACGCCCCTTCATTGTTGTTCTTGTTGCATACCATATGCACTTGTTCCCCATATTCAAATCCCACAGTAATGAAAGTATTCTGAATGGGAGGAATATGTCTTTCATACTTCATAGTCTTGCCAACTTCAGATAAATGATAGCCCAAACCATAACGGTATTTCTTCTCTAGAATTTCCAATAGCTTGTCCCAATCTTTGGGATTTATGCATCCTATAATAGCTTGTAAGTCCCTCTAAGATGTCACAGAGGTTTTTGGGCTTCTTGATTTTCTCCACTGGATGAGTGGTGATAGAATAAATTTCTAAGGGCATAGAATGACGTCTCTTATCTCTTCCCCACTTTCAATATATCGGTATGAAGCTAGATGACTCACAAAGATATATTCTTCTCCATTAATCACAGCCATTGTTCCTTCGACCAGGAATTTCATATTTTAATTGAGAGTTGATGTGACTGCCCCAACAACATGGATCCATGGTCGTCCAAGTATACAGGTGTACGCATGTTCTATATCCAAAATTTGAAAGGAAACGTAGAATATATGGGGCCCGATATTTATAGGATGGTTAACCTCCTCAAATGCAAATATTTGAGAACCATCAAAGTCTCTAACTACCACTGAACTTGGCTTTAGTACGATACCCTCTATTGTCAGTTTCATCAAAGTAGTCTTTGGCATTACATTCAGGGATAATCCATTATTAATCAAAACTCTGGATAAGTGAGTGTTCATACACTTGATTGAAACATGCAAAGCCTTATTGTGGGCTCTTCCTTGGGGAGGTAGCTCACTACCACTGAAGCTTATACATGCCCCCGAGGTCAAATTAGCTACCACTTTATAAAATTGGTCTATAATGATGTCCTTTGTTACATGGGAAACACTCAAGATTTTCATCAGCGATTCTCGATGCACCTCTAAGCTCAAGAGTAGTGACATGATTGAGATCTTTGAAGGAGTCTTATTAATATGATCCACCACCCTATAGTCACCTTTCATGATCAATCTCAAGAATTCTTCAGCATTTTTGTTACTGACAATTATCTTCGTGGAACTTTGCCCCTGGTTTGTTTCTGTCACCACCTTCCCATTAGCATTAGATAAGGCCTCACTGCATTTTTTTCATACCGAGGTAGATTTGAACACATGACCACTGCGGGTCATACCTCCAGCGCCTGCTACATTTGTTATTGCAGGTTCTTTGATCAACAAAGGTTGATTGTCATGCCTTCGTCTATTGATATAAACTATAGGATCATACTTCTAAGGCACTAATTTTGCATCCTCATAATGGAAAGGAGATGGGACCTCAATAACCATTGTGTTCTTTAGAGGCACTGGTATCACAAAATTTGGATTTTGACAAGTAATTACCAGAGGTTTTTATTGTGTTTCTATTTCTATCAAAAACATCCACACATTCTTCTTTGGAGAGGCGTCTAATTTGGACTGCTCCCTGATTAATGAGTTCTTGTTCAATTTTCTCGAAGGCATCATTATACTCTAGAAGGAAACAATACTTCAATAAATGTACCTTCAAGATGCCAATTGAAGTTTTCACCTGCTCCGCTTTTTTTAGTAACTCTTGATTTGTAAATTTTTCAACAACATTCACAGATAGACCCTTGTGCATAGACATAGGGTTTGTCTTGACATTTGGAGCAAGCTTGTCGAAAGTGATAACTTGAGAATATATCAGATTTTGCACCTTATGCTTGAAATCCCAACAGTTCTCTAGAGTGTTCCCTGAGGATCCAGCATGATACTCACACCTTGCATTCTTAGTATAGTTTAGTGGGAATGGTCGATGAGGACGATCAAGTGATTTGAGCTCAACCAACGAGGCTCTAAGTAGATGTTGCAGTAACTGACTATGAGGCATTGAGAGAGGATCATACTTACTCATAGGCTTCTTGTATTGATTCAGTCGACGTGGCACATATGATTGTTGTTGTTGCTGATATAGTTGGAATTGTTAACGAGGAATCATCTAGGGATGTTGAGCTTGCTGTTGATATGGTAGAGGTGTTACTACTGCGATCTGGTAGTATGGGTAAGGTGCATAACAATACTCACCTTTATTTCCATGACGTTCTACCATAACATTAGTCTCACCTTCCTTCTTACTTGGGAAGTTAGGGGTAGGCTTCTTCGGATTAGCCACAACACCTGTAATTTTACCACCTTTCAGACCAGTCTCAATGCATTCCTCTATAATGACTAAATCAGAGAAACTTGTAGAGGCCATTCCCACCATCTTTTCATAGAACAGACCTTGTAGTGTTTCCATAAGCATATCAATAAATTCTCGATCTAGTAAAGGAAATTGAACTCTAACAGCCAACTCTCTCAATCTTTGGGTGTACTCTTTGAAAGTCTCTTTGTCTTTCTAAGAGAGATTTTTCAATTGATTATAATTAGGAGCCATGTAAGAATTGCACTGATAATGCTTGATGAAAGCTTCAGCCAAGTCTTTCCAAGGTCGAACACAACTTCGTTCCAATTGCATGTACCATTCTAGTGATGCCCCACTAAGAATGTCTTGGAAATAATGTATCAGTAGTTTGTCACCCTTTGTGTGTGCGACCATCTTTCTGACTGAGGTCTTCAGATGGGTTTTAGGCCAGGTGTCTCCTTTATACTTGTCAAATTCATGTGCCTTAAACTTCGATGGAATTATGACATCTGGCACCAAACACATCTTAGCGAGATCCAACCTATAGACCTCGTGACCTTCAATAGCCCTTAACCTCCCTTCAAGTGCTTTGTACTTGTCGTCAACCTTGGGTTCTTAAAAAATGACCATATGAGGTGTCCTTTATTTTAACACGTGAGTCATGTACCCAATATCATCATCTCCATATTGTGAACCTAAGTCTACATAGTTGTCATAGGCAGGAGGATTATTAACTAGTATCTGCATAGGTCGAGGTGCCCTATTCTTTGTGGTAGCTGGTAAGAGCCCTTTGGGAGGAGGCACGACCCCTTCGGGAGGTGGCATGTTAATTTCTAGATGAGCAACTTTATCCCTGGGAGGACTGAACCCTAGGAGAAACCCTATTATGGGTTTTTATCCAGCGGAGTGTTACTAGCATGGCCGTGAATAGTTTCATTGGCAGGGGCTTTGTTGGCTTCTTCCTGTTTTGCTAGGATGTCTTTCATGGCACGCATCATTTTCTCAACATTCCCCCTTGATTTCATTAGGTCCATATCTTCCTAGAGAACTCTTGGTTTTGCTCAATGTGTTTCATCGTCTTCTTACGTTGAGCTCTCGTTTGATAAGGAGTTCAGGAAGACTGCTTATCTCGTTCAATGATTCAATTGGGAATGAGGTGGAAATGATTTTCTTTGATGAATAAAAATGTAAATGTATGTGTATGTATGAATGATCATGCATGAATATGCAAAAAGTTTTATGTTTGTTTTCAAGGAATCTCTGATTTTTTAAGTTATCGCAAGCATTCGAATGCCTAGCAATAAATTGATTTTGTTAAGATTCCTTAAAATAGATGCAAAAATATTTTAATAACATGATGATGCAAGTGTTTAAGGTCAACGATGGATAGGTATGGTAATATGAAAAACAATACCTAATTAAGGGAGTTTCCCTACGACGGGTGAAGCTAGCGAGATTATACCTGAGTGAATTGCAAACTCAAAGATACAACAGAGTCTCCATCGAACTTTATTTAGTCCCAAAGTACAGGGAAAATATCAATAAAATCCAAGGGGAAGAGAAACGAGTAAGGGGGTCGGTTATGCGAGAGGAAGGGATTAGCACCCCACGCATCTGTCGTACTCGGCAGGAACCATTTTGCTTACTTCTAGGCTTGGATGGGTTTAATATTTAAAGGCTTCGAGCTAAAAAGAAGAAAGGGAAAAAAAAGAAAAAGAAGGAAAGTTATCGTAAAGGATTAGGGCCCTCGTGCCTACGTATCCTCATGGTGCAATGAGGAATTCAAAGCTTCGTAGTTCAGGGAACTAGGAAAAATGAAGAAGAATGGTGGAAAAAGATGGAAGGTAGCTCTCCAAGATCTCGTGATCTCATGCCTATATATACTCATGGTGCAATGAGAAATTCAGAGCCTACGTAGTTTGGGGAACAAAGACAGGAAGATAAAAGAAAGAGGAAACGATGTCAAAACAAAGAGCGAAAGGGGATATAAAGACTCAGTTGAGGAGTACAGAAGAATGGTGTCAAAACCAAGAACAAAGGGAATTAAAAAGACTCTACTAGGGAAGCCCAAAGGGAACGATGGTGACTCTACTTAGGAGAAAACAAAGGAATGGTGTCGAAACTATGAGAATAAATTAGCAAAGGAATTGAATTGAGACAAAGTAAAGAACACTGAAGATTCAGTGCATTAACTGACAGGCAGTGACTAACCGAAGGAAAAGAAGATTATGATTTTGTAGGGGAAATGGTTGGTGTCAACATACAGACTGTGATAAACCAAAAAGAGAGCATTGAACCAAGAGAAGGTGTTTAACTTTGAGGAGATTTTGGTATATTAACTGATAAACAATGATTAACTGAAAGGACGGGTGTTGAACCAAGCAAAGGTTATGACCCAAAGGACGGGTGTAGAACCAAGCAAAGGTTGTGACCCAAAAGGACGGGTGTGGAACCAGGCAAAGGTTGTGACCCAAAAGGAGCTCGATACACGAACTAAATGTCACACCCTATTTTTCACCCTAACCTTTAACCTCCATATCATTATCATTTGAATTAGTATTTGCACCTAGCATTAACTTTAGATAGGGAATCAAGGCATCTTATCCAACAATCAAGAAAAGAGTTTCATCTTCAAAGCTCAAACAAGACCTCAAGCTCAAACTTGTGGAAATCTCAATTCACAAGGTATTCATCATCAAGGCATGTCACTTAACCACTTGAATCAAGAACAAAAGCATTGATCCCTCTCCTTCTATCTCATGGATAACTGTCTGGGATTTTGGTTTAAAAGGAGATTTGTGGCTAGTTTCTTTGTGCAAGACATGATTCTAAAGCTCAACACACACCTTTAGGGTCCTCTACATGTATTATGTGTCATCACAAGCCATCACAAGAGCCTCAGCCAGTGGAAATGGTCCTAGGATTTCATCTGGTCAACAAAAGTCAACTGTGATTTAACTAGGTCAAAATCTTGGATCTCAAGGTCAATCAAGGGAATGATAGGTTTTTTCAAGTGATTTCATGTGTTTGTAACAAGAAGAATCAAGAAGGAACATGAAATCAAGAGTTTGACTAAATTAGGGTTTTGATGGAAATTTTTCCAAGTGTAGAAAAACCTAATTCTAGCCATCTTGAAACTTCCATAACTTTCTCATTTTTGATCCAATGAAGGAAAACTTGCCATCAAATTAAAAAGGAAATCATGAACTACAAGTTTATGGAAGGAAGCATGTCCAAAAGATTCATGGTTTAGGAGATATCATGAGCTAAAGTTGGGAAAAAGGAGATTATGACATTTCAACACTTAGAATATTTTTCTAAGTATAGAAAATCAGTTTGAGGTACCTACTTTCAAGCCCATTATTCATTATGATGCAAGATTCAATTGAATTTTCATACAACATGAGAATTATAGTGAATCCTTCGAGCTTTCTTTTGAGTACTAGATCATATCCATTGGATGTGTAGAGCTCAAGTTATGAAGCTCCCAAATTAGGGTTCCAAAGATGTCAAGTTTGACAAGTTGTTAGACAGATTTTTCAACCAAGTTTCTAAGGCATTTTTCACTAAGTTCTTGATCTCAAATGAATTTTTCCATACACGAAGGTCGAAGATCATTATTCAAGCTTTCCATCCATTACAATAACATATCCACTGAATAAAAATTCATCAAGTTGTGGCATGTCAAAGATGAGGGTCCAAGTTACCATTTTTCATGACTTAGAACTTTTCCCAAGTTTTCTTTGGGACAAAATGTTGGACATGTTTTTAACTCACTCTTTCATGTTCCTCCAAGCATAATCCCAAGATGTTTTCATCATAGAAGTTGTTCACAAACATTCCAACTTTATGTTAAGCCCAAAATCTCACCATTTGGACTTGAGTTTATGAAGTTATAATGGCTCAAAGTTGGCTTCATCCATTTGCCATTAACCATATCATTTTGCTTCTTGTTGTGAAATCTGATTTCTTGCCTTGAAAGCAAACCTGTCTACCTCAATTCTTGTGCATAAACCTCATGTTTTGACACCAAAACATTACCTAGAAAGAGCCAACAAGTCATGTACCTTTTGTATGCTCCATGACCGTATCCTTTCCAAAATAAGAAAAATGAAAACACCCACCAAAACTTGCTCACCATTCTTTCTCTCCCTTGTGTTGCATTTTTTACTTTGGTGTACTACCACAAACACAATAAAAAACACCTCACCATGAGCTAGCCCGTGATATCCACCCTTCCACCCTTGTTTTCCACAAACTCTTTCACTATATATTTTAACCACAGTACATGCTTTTAACTGGCTAAAAAACCACATATATAAACTTAAAAAACCTAGCAAAGAGGGCAGCCACTTCATTGGATCAATATCAGAACCCTAAAGCTCTTCCTCTCTCAAAAACTTTTCTTAAGTCGAGCTGAGCTTCTCTTCTAAGACCCTCATATTTCCTTGCATTATTCATTAGCCTTGAGGTTCCAAGAAGCTCGAGCAAGGGTTTTTGAAGGTGTTTGTAAGGAACAAAATGGAGTGGACTGTCTCCACTAGGTAATCTTTCTCCTTCCTTTTTCTCACATGTTAGAGTTGTTTAGGTTTTTCATTGTTGTATTTAAAGTTCTACATCTGCATAGTCCATGTTTATGGGTTAGTTGCTTTAGTTTCTACAAGGTTCAAAATGAGTGTTAAGTTTTCGTGCTCGTTTTTGTTCGGCATTTGATTTCGTGCAAGATGATGTCAGATTTTAGGTGTTTTGGTGTTGTTTATAGTGGTCACTGATGAGGCTCACCGGGTAAGACGACCGAATCTAGGGCTCCAACGTCTGAGGTGTAATGGTTGAGGTGGCTATGTTTGGACCTTTGACCTGACGACATGGCTCACATGTGGACGCCATGTCCTTTAATGAGGTTCCACGTAAGTTTTGTTTTGTTTGACTCTGAAGAATATTGGAATAGTGGATTGGGGATACATCATTTTGTTTTACACACCCTTCTATTTGAGCCTATTTCAATTTAAACTGATTGTCTTTGTTTTTTGCTTTACTGAGTGTCCCCCATGCTATGTTCTTATTTTTTCTTTTTCTTTTCTTTTCCTTTTTGATTTGCTTTTATTTTTAATTGTTAAAATCATGATACAATTCTATAAAAATATATTTATGAACCTTTGACATGTTGAGATGTTTTTGGTTATTTTTATTTTATTTTTAAATTTATTTTCCTATTTTATTTTGAATTAAATGTGAAGTGTTTTTACCTTATTACCCTTGAACTAGGGTTTGAGTTGTTGATGCTTTATGATTGTTTTCTTGACCCAATCTTTTTACCATGATTTGATACTTGATTAAGGATTGTTTGAGGGTTGATTTGATGATTGGACATGAAATTTTTGAGGGATTTTTATTTAATTTTTAATGGTCCTCGATGTGTGCTCGATTAGTGGTTTGCTTTGGATCTTTGTTTTGATTTCATGATGCATTTATGAAATTCCTTTTGATATCTTTTGCACAATTATTCTTGAATACTTAGCCTTGATTTTGAGATTTTAATTGGAGTTTATTTGATAATGTTTCTATTTTTGAGTGTTGCATCAAGCTGATGATGTTTTGATCATGTGGCTTGCATGCTTTGACCTAGTTTGTAAGTCTATGCGTTTGTATGAATCCATTTGATGATTGATGATATTAATTGACATGAAAGGCTATGTTTAAGCTTATGATTTCATTTGACTCGTGTATGGCTTGCCTTTTGAACTCCTATGTCCTATGTGGATGTTTGAATCCTTTTGAGGTTGCTTAGGAATGATGCATGCCTAATTCTTTGCTCATGTTTTGAGGATGATTCCTATTGAATTTATTTGATGTCTTGGTGTTGAATATGTATTGAAAAGTTTATGGTTGCTTCTGACCTCCCATGTTCAGATGTTCTAATTGCATAATTTTAACCATTGTTGCTTTGTTTCCATGAGATCTTTGTTGACAAATGCCTAGTTTTTTTTTGAATTCATGTTGAGTGCTTTGGTGCCTCTTCCTTCATCCTTGAGATATGTTAATCATGACATGATATAGGTTCTGACCTCAATTGTCTTTCATCTTGGTTGATTCACATTTCTTTGGTTTGTTCATTTATGGATATGTGGTTAACTTTTCAAAGCATACATGCTTGTGCATAAACCATTTGACTTTGCCTAATTTCTTGAGTTGTGTTGTGTGACTCCTTTGATCATGTTTGGATGATTTAAATATGTATGAGTATTCACTTGTGTGCCTCTTGTTTGTTTTGATTCAAGTTTAAAACATGTTTTATCTTGAATACTTGTTTGTTTCTTTCTAATTGGTTTGATTGTGTCTTTTGCTTTGGTTTCTTGAAATGAATTCTTGATGATCCTTTCCTTCCATAATTGATTCATTTCTCTTACTCCTTCATACCTTGCATCTCATTTCCCCCCTTGGTGGGCTTTATGTATCCCTCTCCCTCATTACAATTGAATAGTCTAGTTCCTTTTGCTTTTATGCTTACTTTTTGCATGTTAAGAAAGATAAAATTGAACTAGGTTAGAACACCTTTTCATAACAAGAACAAATAAGGCTTGATCCAACGTCAAGTCATTTTTCAAAACCCATCAACTTGGTTTACACCTTACAGTTTCTTTTCTCATTCTCATCTTTCATTATTTGGTTTTACCCCACACTAACCTTGTATGGGTTTCACCTTTGTAAGTCGATTGCTTCGCGCATCGCCATCAACCTACCTTGATCTATTCACCACCTTTTTCTTTTCAAAACTTTTCTCTATTTCTTTTTGTCTCCTTGAGTTTAAAAAACCTTGGTCTTGTACCAAGTGCATTTTCAAACTCTTTTTCTTAATAAACTTGGATGGTTATGGAGTGGTTAGGCGTATGCCTTGTCCTATCCCAAGTGTTTGATATTACCTTTAGGGTTCACTGTCATAAAACCCTTACCACTCAAAATCAAAACATCTTTAATAAAAGAATAAGGTTCTCTTGGTATTTGAACTAAAGAGAGAAGATTGAGTGCAGACTTCTTTCTCTCCGAGTATTTTGATACTCACTTTAGAGTGTGTGGTCTCGATACTCGTCTTTCAATACGAGGACGTGACTATATTCGCCACACCATTTTTACAATAAATCTTTTGAGATAAAGAATTGGGTACTACCCGCAAGGGGTTACTATCCGAGGACTTATTTCACCCTTAAAAATAACTTTTAAAAATCAAATGTGACATATTGCCTTGATGGCAAAAACTAGTCTTTTCAAAAAGGACATGTTACGTCCGTTCTATTGCAAATAGGTAACGCTTAAGACTCCATGAGCGAGATGCAATACACCTAATTGCTAGAATACACACTGTTGCAACTGCGAAAAACGCCCGACGGAAAAACAGAAGAGTCGCCACCGAACGTTATTTATCGCAAAGAAAGGAAAAGGAAACGATCGAAGAAAACCTGAAGAACGGGAAAAGACAAGGTCATCGCAACCAAATCTTAGGTTCGGGAGTCGGTTACACAAGGGGAAGGTATTAGCACCCCTCACGTCCGTTGTACTCAATGGGATCCATGCTTGTTGTCTAATCAAAGGGTGTGGTTATCTATAAGCTACTGCTAAACGAAAACGAGAGCAAAAGAAAAAAAGAAAGAGACTCGATAGGACATCGCCGCCCTATGCCTACGTAATCCCTTGTGCAATGGGAAAGTCAAAGTCAACGTAGTTTGGAAAACTACGGGTGATGGGGGGAAGGTTACTCGCCAAGACATTGTCGTCTTGTCCCTACATATCCTCATTTGGTATGAGAAATCAGAGTAAACGTAGTTCGGGTAACGAGACCACCAGCTGGTTAAGTGTTTTCTTTATGAGTGACGTTAAGTTCCCATTCCAGCAGTTAGGGACGATGCTTGTTTGTGGTAGAATGGAAAAGTAACATACTCTTTTCTGAAAATGAAGTTTGAAACAACGATCCCGAAGGATAAAAAGTTTTAGTTTTGTTTGTGAGTTTTAGTGAAGTGAATTAGTTTGTTTGAGATTCACGTTGCACTAAAGACTATGACATAGGAGCGAATGCATCGCATGTCGCCCAAAGGGCATACACTAAACACTCTAGACAAGTGAGGAAAAACCCCCACTCATCATTTCCCATGTGCTTAAGGCTCGTAACGTATAACATTTATCGTATTTATTAGATGAGTTAGAATGGTTTTGAAATGAGAAGAGACACGCACGAAAGGTTTAAGGGAAACTTGGCCTTAAAGTAGTCATGCAAAGTGATCCTAAGGTCGGGATGCGAAAGGAGATTATATCCTAATGTTAGCATGCAAAAGATGGACCTAAGGTTGAGGTTATAAGGGACTAGCCTACTTGTTATCATGCATGGATTAAACTCCTAATGTCTATTATACTCCAAATTTAATTGGAAATTAAATCAGAATAAGAGTCCTAAGGGAACATGCAAAGGAAAAGCAAAAAAAAACAAGAAAGCAAGGCAAAAATAGCAGCTACAACAACGCCTCCTGCATAAGGCAGCAATAAAATCCAGTACACAAGCAAGACGACATATAACAGCACACATTTCAACACAAAAACAGGTGTGAAAAGGCAGGCAGCAAGCAAGTAAAGCAAAGACAACATGCAAGTTTGAAGCATGAACAACTGTGGAAAGTAGGGCAGCAAGCATGTAAGAATGCAATTAATCAAATGCAAACAACAATCATGGATAGATATCACACAAGTATGAACATGCTTTGACAATCAATCATAAATGATCAACAACATTGCATCACCAATAAGTGACAAGATTAAGTATGCATTTCCATTTAAAATGAACGGTCAAACAAACATGCAACAAAGCAGAATCGAAAACAAATGCAATCATGCATCATAATATTCAGCAACATAATCATCAATGATCATCAATTAACATGCTATAAACAAACAAGTGAAATGATCATTCATCAAACAAATCATATAAACATGTTAAACATTCAAAACGGAAACCAAAAGTTGCGCGTTGAAGAATCGAGATCGAACATTCAAAATGGATCAAAAAGCATAAAAATCCATAGATCTACATTGTGATTATTCAAATAAGCTCAAAATTGGAATAGATCTAGAATTACCAACCTTCAAAGCTGAGATTTGCTTTGGTAATTATTGATTTACTTGAAACTAACAAATCCAAGCAAGAAACCTAAAGATTCTTCAAGATCCAAGAGTTTCCTTGTGATAGAAATGAAGAACAAGCAAGATCAAGCAAAATCGACTCAAAAAGGCACTTCCAATCTAGCTTCCAAATTTAGATCCAAATCCAAACGAAAATTGAGTGATGAATTGAAGATAATGAAGATGAATGATGGAGGTTTAGCTCTAGAATTCTATGATTCCAACAAAGAATCAAAGAAATCAAGTGAGAGAGCTTTAATGGAGGTTTTGGGAGTGAAAACGTTTAGAGAAAATTCTGATATTGAGATGAAGAATGAGAGTGTGAATGAAGGTTGATTGTGTGAAGTTTGGAGCAAACTCACTTAAATAAGCTCTATGTTTGGGATCAAAATGTGTTTTGGAGTGTGGATTAGAATTTGGAATGGAAATTAGGAGTGGAATTAGGAATGGAGTGTTTGAAATTTGGAGGAAAATGGTGAAAATTGAAATAATTCTAGATCCTTCCAAGTATGATCAAGTGAAATCAATGGTTGAGAATGATTGGAAATTGCACATGCTGAAAATTCAAATATTTGGCAAACTGCACTTGAAGTAATCGGTTACTCTATATCAGGTAATCGGTTATCCTATTTAAAAAATGCCACTTTTGGCGCCGAATGGAGGGAATCCTGTACAATTTCCCGTTGTCACTTGTTCTGAACCATGTTATGCCTCTGAAACCTGCTCTTGAATATGGTAGCTGCGAGAATGCCTGAGATAACCTGTGCATTGTCTCCTAAGCTGAAAATTAACCTGCTGAATAAAATAAAATCGACCACTCGATCGATGGGCAAAATAAATGCCAGAGCCTCTGATGCTTACTGTTTGAACTCTTGCACTAAAAAGGAACCCTGAGCCACAGAAACACCTTGATGCCATGCCTCAAGAACAAATGTTATGATATCCAGAAATGCAAAATGCCAAGAAACAAAATCTAGTAAAGGATAAAATGAAAGGGCAAAATTTGGGATGCTACAACTCCCCTATTCAATCAACTTGGACCTGAAGGTATAAAAAGCAACCGCTTACAAACATTCAAGGTAGAAGGTAATTGAATATAAAAAGAACCCAGAAATTTGCAGTCGATTGAGATGTATGCAATTGGAGCCCGGTCACACTCGTTAAAATAATTTGACAGAAAGAAAACATGCCCAAAGAAAGAACGGTGAACCCCAGAACCACATTGTCAAATGAATTTGTCGGAAAGAAAGCATATCCAAAGAAACACATCGTCAATGGGAATTGACGGGAAGAACACCAAATCCAAAGAACCACATCGTCAATAGGAATTGACAGAAAGAAAAACCAATCCGGGGATACACATTAGTGAACCTCAAAACTACATCGTCAATAGGAATTGACTGAAAGAACCAAACCAAAGATCACCTCGTCTAAGGATAGACGAAAAGAAAACAAATCCAAAGATCACATCAGTGAACTTCAAAACCACATCGTCAATGGGGATTGATGGAAAGAAAACCAAATCCAAAGAAACACATCGTCAATGGGAATTGACGAAAAGAATACCATATCCAAAGATCACATTATCAAGGGGAATTGACGGAAAGAGCACCATCTGGAGAAACACATCAGTGAGCCTCAAAACCACATCGTCAAAGGGTTGACGAAAAGAAAACATATTCGGAGAAACACATCAGTGAACCTCAAAACCACATCATCAATAGGAATTGACGAAAAGAAAACCTGTTGGAGAAACACATCAGTGAACCTCAAAACCACATCGTCAAAGGGTTGACGAAAAGAAAACCTGTTGGAGAAACACATCAGTGAGCCTCAAAACCACATCGTCAAAGGGTTGACGGGAAGAAAACAAATCTAAAGATCACATCAGTGAACCTCAAAACCACATTGTCGATAGGAATTGACGGAAACAAAACCTGTTGGAGAAACACATCAGTGAGCCTCAAAACCACACTGTCAAAGGGTTGACAAAAAGAAAACAAATCCAAAGATCACATCAGTGAACCTCAAAACCACATCGTCAAAGGGTTGACAGAAAGAAAACCAATTAAAGATCACCTCGTCTAAGGGTAGACGGGAAGAAAACAAGTCCAAAGATCACATCAGTGAACTTTAAAACCACATCGTAAATGGGAATTGACAAAAAAGAAACAGATTCGGAGAAACACATCAGTGAACCTCAAAACCACATCGTCAATAGGAATTGACGGAAAGAGGACCTGTTTGGGGATGTCATCATCAAAGGGTTGATGGACAAAGTATGATCGACATATGATTTAAAAACCAAAAGAAAGTAAGCAGATGAGTTAACCGAAAAAGGCTACTAGGGATATGTCACTGTCTTGATTAAAGGGTGATTCGGGTTTCCACGAAAGGTAACAAAACTGGCCTATGCTTCGCATGCATATGTTTGAATTTTCTTTTTTGGCGTAATACTCCATATGAAATGGAAATGCTACACATTTGAGGATGTAATGCAAAAATGCTTATGATATGTAATGCAAAAATGCTTATGATATACAATGCAAAAATGCTTATGAGGATGCAAAAGGACCACTCCAGTAAAATAAATGCTGAAGAGACGAAGCCAACTCCGCCGGGGATGAACAACTGAAATGTCTCTGGGATCATAACTCTGCTCGCGACCCAACCAAACTTTCATTCTGCAGGACAGTAGGAACAACAGACGACTTATGGGGAAAAATCATTGAGATTTGATCTTCTGTCCCTCCATGGGGAAATATATTACCTCTGTTGGGGAAACACCAAGGAAGATTGGGTTGTGATCTGCCGGGGAAACCAACCACTATTGGCGACTTCACTGGGGAGACAAAAATAATAACCAAAGATGATACCCACTCCACTAGAGGATGATGCCAAACTCACTTCTCTGTTGAGGCAATGACCAAATACGCCAACTTTTGCTGGAAAAAATATAGATCTTCAATCCCTAGTTAAAGAATACTACTTAGTACAATTTACGTCTTGCTAGAAAGGGTATAGTTGAAATTCTGCTAGGGGAGAAACCAAAGTCTTCACTGAAAAGCTTTAAATCTACTGGAGATGCCATACATTGGCTACCAACATGAATCCTGCGATATCCTGCTACAATACTCTGAACCTCGGAGATTTGACTCTGACTAATCGTCATCTAAAGAGGATAACTCTCCGTGCTCTTGAAATGATTTGTTTCAAAATGAGCCTTCGAAGTAAATTTTGCCCCTGATTAGCTGATTTGTGAAGAAGTGCCTCCGACTAACTGACCTTTGAGAGATTTATCGGATCCCGACCTGATTTCCCCAGATTAACCGATCCTTAGAGAGATTTATTGAAATAACTGCCCCATATTAACTTAACTTTGGGGGAACTTCTTGACGTAACTGCCTCAGATTGGCATATTCTGATTGAGTCCATTGGCCACACGCTCCTGTCCAGAAATTTCCTCTTAACAAGATAAGACTTCTTGACTGATATTCATTATGTAAACCTCATTGATTCCAAATACCTATATGCAAGCAGAAAATGTTTATTCCGAGAATGAAAATTCTAATGCAACGCACATGCTACTCTTGAAGTTTTTGTGGAAAAGATATCGCCAAACTTTGTGAACAAGTTACTAGTTAAAATGCAACACTGATTTTTTTTTTGAAATGACACCATGCACATGCAATACCAATGAAGTCTTTTAGAACAACTCAGGGGAGTCAAGAACGCTATCTCGTTGAAGTACGTCTTCAAAATAAACCCTGCTTCAAATAGGACTTTTGAGGGTTGTAACATGACCTAGTTCACGGTTTTAGAAAAAAAGATTTTTGGCTCAAAATTTATTTGTACCCACTCATTCTACTTGATGTTCTCCAGTCCTATATTTAGCTAACTCAAGACAAGCACTCGCCTTTCAAAAAGGTTATTGAATGGCATAAGTGATGGTTATGAAACCCACAAGATTTTCGAAACGACGACCACCCTTTTTGGTGTCTGCAGTGACACAACTTGTTCTTTTCTGAGGATTTTTCTTTTGTCCTCCTTTTCATTTTCTGTTCTTTTCCCTGATCTTGCCTGGATTGATTCATTTGAATTTTCGATTTTGAAGTCTAGCGGGATGCCCTAATTTTTACCTAAGTCATTTGTTTTCAAGATTCGACTTAGCGGGCTTCTTCCTCTCATTTTTTTCTTTTCCTTTTTTTTTCTTTTCTTTTTTTTTCTTTTTTTTGTTGAACAAATCGTGTGACACTGGTTGTCTTGATTTCCTCGAAAGGATTGTGACCGCCTCATCCTTGATTAATGAGATGTAACCATTGTGGGATTGTGAAGGATGAAAGGTAATGGATCCTTGGATGCACACTCCTTTTGAAATTTGAATGCTTGGTCAAATTAACTGACACCTACCCTTCTCTGGGTTAAGATTGAGGGTTTTTCATTTTCAGAAAGAAACTCCTACTTCTAGGCTAAAAGGGATTGACAAGGGATTATCTTCCTTATATCTCCGGTGTTTGGGGATTCAAAACAATGCATGTACATCATCAGCAGGGTTTTATCTAAAAGCATACAACCAGAAAGTTTGCGTTTTCGCTTCATCATCCTCCCTTCAAGAGTCTAAGCCATAAAGTTGGTATTGCAATGCACACAAATATTATGAGCGAACATGGATGAATTACTTCAAGAAAAACATAATCATTGCATTAAGATCATCATTAAAAAAAGAAACAAGTTTTTACATGCAAACAGAGCATTAACAAACAATGAAAAATACAAATGAAAAATGCAGTGAAGAAAATTGATAATTGCCATGACTAAGGAGGCTCAGCTCCGCCTGGACTTATCACTTTTGATGATGTCCTTGCAATCTCAAGTGCTCACTTGGAAGACTTCAACTAATGTGCAAACCTTTGTTGTTTTTTCTTCTGGGAGCCAGTCTGGTGTTGATACCGATTAGGGAATTCCTTTCGTTCAGGCTCTTTCATCCTCAGACTTGGCCCAATAATAGGCAATAGCTGTGGACATGGAGATTCTAAAACCAAAGACTGTAAGATACGCCCCTGACCCGATGCAGCTTCAAGGGAGAAAACAGGAATATCCGCTTCTTTCACAGCAACTGGGATACAACCACCTTGTACGCTTATACCACCCAGCGTGAATTTAAATGCCTTTGAATCGATTAAGTTCTAAACTTTGTGCTTAAAAGCCTTGCGTTTCTCTATATTATGCCCCGGTGCCCCATAATGGAAATAATAATGGGCACTCGCATCATAGCCTGGTGGATGCTTACCAGCAAATGGAGCAAGAGTCCGAAGTTCGACCAATTGAAGCTGAAGCAAACGTTGCAGCAACTGAGCATACATCATAGGGAGTTGGTCAAAGATTTTGTCGGGCTGCTTCGGCCTTTGTGTGTACTTCTTAATCTTAGGATTATCTTGGGAAACAGGAGACAGCTGCTGATGGGGAAATTCTGGAACCCCATGTCATGTAAAAGATCTACGAGGCACATCACGCTCTGGGAGAGATTCCACAGGCAAGGGTAAAACGACCATTTCTGCTGCGACTTCAGGCATAGGACTATCTTCCTTTCTTAGCACATTTCTTATGACTTCCATAATCAGGCCCATCTGAGTCTTCAGTTGATGAACTTCCTCCCTAAGCATTTTCTGATCCTGAGACAAAACTTGCATGTCCACTATGAATTGTCCCATCTGGTTTCGTACTTCCCTCAACTCTGCTTGAATCTGCTCCATAGTCAACTTCTAGCTTCTTGGAAAAGTTGAGTCTGAAATTCTGAAGAAAACCATATTAGGATAACAAAAGACCAACCTCAAACACCTAGAGTGAAAACGAACATGAAAATGCAATGCAAACATGTTTATATATCACCATCATTATCAATAAAAAATAAACAAGTTTTACAAATAAGTTTGCACTTTAACAGAACAGATACTACACATGTAAGGACATGACATGATATAAAAGATTGTCCACTTCGGGGAACTGGGCCTTCCAATCTTAACTCATTGCTGAACTAGCCATCTTCAGAATTGCTCTTCAAAGTCAGTCTGATACTCGTCTGAACATCTGCTCTCAGTGAATTCTCCCATAACAAGGACTGATGAACCCACATGACTGGGTGAAGGAGGATTGTTGATCTGAATACCCTGAGGTGTGAGCGAGAACATATTAGAGTCAAGCAGAGTCTGAATCTTTCTCTTAAGCACCTTACAGTCTTAGGTTGAATGCCCATGTGCCCCATCATGGTAGTCACAACGGGCGTTAACATCAAAACCTGGTGGATATGGAGGAAGCACTGGATTTATCTCCTTCGGCACTATTAAGCCACCTTTGATCAAATCTGGCAACATCTGACTATATGACATTGGCAACTGAGTGAAATGCTTTTCTGGCTTCCTAGGTCTTTGTCGGGCGTGCTGACGCGACTGATGGCGGTATGACTGTTGACTATGAGGAGAGAACGATATATGGTACGGATACCCATAAGATTGCTGACTTTGAATACTTGAAATATCTGAGTACTGAGGCTTCTCGCATTCTTCTTGAGAATTAACAACTGATTCACTTTCATCAGCTAAGATGTCCAGGACGTCCTGAATCTTTCCACTCTAAAGTCCGCTCTCAATACGTTCTCCAACTACTATCAAGTCAGAAAAGTTTAATGCCCCATTGCCAATCATCTTCTCCATGTATGGACCTTGCAAAGTATCCATGAATAGGTCAACCAATTCCTTGTCTGGAAGTGGTGGTTGAATGCGAGCAGCTAACTCTCTCCATCTCTGAGCATACCTTCTGAAGGATTAATCATCCACTTGAGATAAGTTTTGCAACTGCATGCGACTGAGAGCCATGTCGATATTGTAATTGTATTGCTTCAAAAAGGCGTTGGCTAGGTCTGACCATGATCGGATGAAACCACTCTCTAACTGCATATACCAACTCAATGATGCCTCACCCAGACTGTCCTGGAAACAATGAAACCTAAGCTTGTCGTTATGGACAAATGAGGTCATTCTTCTGCAAAACATCACCAAATGTTGCTTTGGACAACTATCCCCTTTGTATTTCTCAAAATTCGGTGTCTTAAACCTCAGAGGCATCACAAGACCTGGCACTAAACACATGCTTGGACCATTCAGATTAAAAGTATCACGACCCTCCAGGGCATCAAACTTCTTCTTCAACACACGATACCTTTTCATAAACTCAACAGTCTGTAGGTCTTTAAGTTTCATATTTGGAACTACCCCTTAGAAATCAGGCACAGAGAATGCAAAGCTCTGATAGTCCGTGGCATTTAGAGAAGAGGAATGTCCATCTCGGACAACCGTATGCTCTTGTATAAATTGATCCTCAATAGGAATCCGCACATACCGAGCTTGAGCAGCATTGTTCATTGGAGGTGGAATAACATTCCCGGTAACTAGAGTCCTCTGAATATTGACCTCTCCCTTTGTCATGGTTGTCATAGCTTCTACAAGTTGGTCTAACTGATTCTTCATCAATTTGACATCTGCCCTTGTAACAACTCGATTCTGCTCTCCTGAGTTCATGATTCTTCTAAAGGCTGATTCAAGTCCAATACGAGTGTCGGGAAATCAACTACGGGTTGGGTAAAGGATGGATGGGATCTATTGTTTTCGGCTGAGGAAGGATATGCAAAAATGATGCCCAAATGCTTATGCAATGCAATATGAATGCAACAGACATGGGATCAAAGCTTCCACAAAGCTTGGAATAACTGTTGTGTCGCTGACTGAATAAGCTTATAAGTCTGCTCTGAAGAAAATACTGGAGCACCGGAATATCAGAATACTAGAATACCAAGCTGATAAGTTCACACTGATAACAAAACTAGAATACCGGGTTGGTTGAAAGTCAAGGTTTCCTGCAAAACCCATCCCTTTTCATAAGTAGGTTCTAGTCTTGGACAGTACGACATCCTATGTAGGTCATTAGTATCACAGACTCTCAGGTCGAGAAACGATGATACGTTCACCATTTATGGTTTGGCATCATGGTCAATCGAGGAGGTCTCAACTGAGTTCCTAATGAACGGTCTCCAGAGTCGTTAGTTTTCTAATTCAACACCCCCTCAACTGCCCTAAATGCACAGGATAGGATGTCTCCAAAGAAAACCTCGTCTGGACGTGAATTTTACGAGGGCTCTTGCATGCCAAACATGCATGCCCGCACTACTCTCCACACTAATCCTATGTGTATACTCAAGCCTGGGTAATGGGCTTATCTCTCAATGGAACAACCCACCCAACAACACAGCAATAGCAGCATAATATGATAACAATAAAATGTAAATACCAAAAATATACAACGGGTAATGTACATAAAATAAAATAACTGACAAAAGTAAACACCCAGAGAAACATAAACAAACAAGCGCTAGGATTGACTCACATAGAGAACCAGAGTCCCCAGCTATCGCAATTAGGAAAAATACCCGGCAGAAAAGCAGAAGAGTCGCCACCGAACATTATTTATCCCAAAGAGAGGGAAAGAAAACGATCGAAGAAAACCTGAAGAACGGGAAAAGACAAGGTCATCACAACCAAATCTTGGATTCGGGAGTCGGTTACGCAAGGGGAAGGTATTAGCACCCCTCACGTCCATTGTACTCAATAGGATCCACGCTTGTTATCTAATCAAAGGGTATGGTTATCTATAAGCTACTGCTAAACGGAAACGAGAGCAAAAGAAAAAAAGAAAGAGACTCGATAGGACATCGCCACCCTATGCCTACGTATTCCCTCGTGCAATGGGAAAGTCAGAGTCAACGTAGTTCAGAAAACTACGGGTGATGGAGGGAAGGTTGCTCGCCAAGACATCACCGTCTTGTGCCTACGTATCCTCATTTGGTATGAGAAATTAGAGCAAACGTAGTTGGGGTAATGAGACCACCAGCTGGTTAAATGTTTTTTTTATGAGTGACGTTAAGTTCTCATTTCAACAGTTAAGGACGGTGTCTGTTTATGGTAGAATGGAAAAGTAATATACTCTTTTCTGAAAATGAAGTTTGAAATAACGATCCTAAAGGATAAAAAGTTTTAGTTTTGTTTGTGAGTTTTAGTGAAGTGAATGAGTTTGTTTGAGAATCACGTTGCACTAAAGACTATGATATATGAGTGAATGCGTCGCATATCGTCCAAAGTGCATACACTAAACACTATAGACAAGTGAGGAGAAACCCCTCACTCATCATTTCCCATGAGCTTAAGGCTCGTAGCATACAATGTTTATCGTATTTATTAGATGAGTTAGAATGGTTTTGAAATGAGAAGAGAGACGCAAGAAAGGTCTAAGGGAAACTCGACCCTAACGTTGTCATGCAAAGTGATCCTAAGGTCGGGATGCAAAAAGAGATTCTATCCTAATGTTAGCACGCAAAAGATGGACCTAAGGTTGAGATTATAAGGGACTAGCATACTTTTTATCATGCATGGATTAAACTCCTAATGTCTATCTTACTCCAAATTTAATTGGAAATTAAATCGGAATAAGAGTCCTAAGGGAACATGCAAAGGAAAAGCAAAAAAAAAAAGAAAGCAAGGCAAAAACAACAGTTACAACAGAGCCTCCTGCATAAGGCAGCAATAAAATCCAGTACACAAGCAAGACGACATATAACAGCATACATTTCAGCACAAAAATAGGTGTGAAAAGCCAGGCAGCAAGCAAGTAAAGTAAATACAACATGCAAGTTCGAAGCATGGACAGTTGTGGAAAGTAGGGCAGCGAGCATGTAAGAATGTAATTAATCAAATGCAAACAACAATCATGGATAGACATCACACAAGTATGAACATGCTTTGACAATCAATCATAAATGATCAACAACATTGCATCACCTATAAGTGACAAGATCAAGTATGCATTTCCATTTAAAATGAACGATCGAACGATCAAACAAACACGTAACAAAGCAGAATCGGAAACAAATGCAATCATGCATGACAATATTCAGCAACATAATCTTCAATGATCATCAATTAACATGCTATAAACAAACAAGTGAAATGATCATTCATCAAACAAATCACATGAACATGTTAAACATTCAAAACGGAAACTAAAAGTTGCACATTGAAGAATCGAGATTGAACGTTCAAGAATGATGAAATATGTCAAAAACAATCCACATAAATGCATCACATCAATCCATGAATTTTACATGTGGAAGGGATACCAAACAAGCGAGAAAATGCAAGAAAATCACATTTTGGTTCAGTGGTAACCGGTTACTCAAAATAGGGTAACCGATTACTTTATTAAAAAATAACTGAAAACGTGACATTTGCACTGAGTAACCGGTTACCCTATATAAGGTAACCGGTTACCACTGAACCACAATAAAAAAAAAAGCTTTAAAAATCAATTTTCAACATCCAACAACTTATCCAATCACTCATATGAACAGGATATCAATCAAGCGCGAAATTATCACCAAGAAACAGTGATCAAACATCATGTAAACACAATCGAACACTGAAATCACAAATCACCAAGATCCAAATTATCAAAATGGATCAAAAAGAATCAAAAGCCATAGATCTACATTGTGATTATTCAAATAAGCTCAAAATTAGAATAGATCTAGAATTACCAACCTTCAAAGATGAGATTTGCTTTGGTAATTGTTGATTTACTTGAAACTAACAAATCCAAGCAAGAAACCCAGAGATTCTTCAAGATCCAAGAGTTTCCTTGTGATAGAAATGAAAAACAAGCAAGATCAAGCAAAATTGACTAAAAAAAGCACTTAAATCTAGCTTCCAAATTCAGATCCAAATCCAAACGAAAATTGAGTGATGAGTTGAAGATAATGAAGATGAATGATGGAGGTTTAGCTCTAGAATTCTATGATTCCAATGAAGAATAAAAGAATTCAAGTAAGAGAGCTTTAATGGAGGTTTTGGGAGTGAAAAAGTTGAGAGAAAATTATGATATTGAGATGAAGAATGAGAGTGTAAATGAAGGTTGGCTGTGTGAGGTTTGGAGCCAATTCACTTAAATAAGCTCTAGGTTTGGGATTAAAATATGGTTTGGAGTATGGATTAGCATTTGGAATGGAAATTAGGAGTGGAATTAAGAATGGAGTGTTTGAAATTTGGAGGGGAATGGTTAAAATTGAAACAATTCTAGATCCTTCCAAGTATGATCAAGTGAAATTAATGGTTGAGAACGATTGGAAATTGCACGTGCTGAAAATTCAAATATTTAGCAAACTGCACTTGAAGTAACTGGTTACTCTATATCAGGTAACCGGTTACCCTATTCAAAAAAATGCCACTTTTGGCGCCAAATGGAGGGAATCCTGTACAATTTCCTGTTGCCACCTGTTCTGAACCTTGTTATGCCTCTGAAACCTGCTCTACTGTGAGAACGCCTGAGATAACTTGTGCATTGTTTCTTGAGCTGAAAACTAACCTTCTGAATAAAATAAAATCAATCGCTCGATCGATGGGCAAAATAAATGCTCGAGCCTCTGATGCTTACTGTTTGAACTCTTGCACTAAAAGGGAACCATGAGCCACATAAACACCTTGATCTCATGCCTCAAGAACAAATGCTATGATATGCAGAAATGCAAAATGCAAAGAGACAAAAGTCAGTAAAGGTTAAAGCGAAAGGGAAAATTTTGGGGTGCTACACACACGTTGGCATCATCCATAAAAAACACCAACAAACCGTAGTCCGAACTATGGACGCTCCGATTCTTCACTTCTTTCTAGTAAAGATATGTAGGCACAAATGCCCCAATCCTTGGTGAGCGCACTTCCATATTTTTCATTCATAGTCATCCATACTATGTTGACTCTGAATTTCCCATTACACAAGAGAATATGTAGGCATAGGACCGCGAAATCCTACCGAGTCTCCTCCCTCTTTTCACCTTCTCTTTTCTCTCTCTTTTTTGTTTCCAACCTTTCTCTCCCCCTCTTAGAACACTCTTAGAAAGCAATATCCTTTAGCAACGTCCTCACACATAGACAAACAAATGGTTCCCATCGAGTACGATGGATGTGGGAGGTGTTAATACCTTCCCTCTGTATAACCGGCTTCCGAACCCTTTCTCTTGGTTGCGTGACCATCTTATCCATTTCCTTCTTTGGGGTTTTCTTGATGTTTTCCCTTCCCCTTTTTGGGATAAATAAAGTCTGATGGCAAATCTTTTGTTCTTCCACTTTCGCCTCTCCGTCATTGCATTTTCTCGAGTAGCGACACTGAACAAGCAATACTTGACCGAAGAAAGGGCATTTGAACTAAAATAAGGTTACAAACCCAAAGATGAGAGTGTTTGAACCAAAGAAAGGTTGCTAATCTCTAGGGGTATTGGTTTGAATAGAAAGGATGTGATTAACCAAAAGAATAACTGATTAACCAAGAGGCAGTGATTAACTCAAGAGAGCTCAGTATGTTAACAGACAGATTATGGTTAACTGAGGAATGGATGATTAACCAAGAGAAGGTGATTGACCCAAGGAAAGTTGGTTATAATAGGCAGGCTGTGATCAACCAGAGAACGAGTGATTAACCAAGAGAAGGTGATTGACCCAAAGAAAGTTGGTTTTAACATACAGTATGTGATCAACTAGAGATCGAGTGCTTAACCAAGAGAAGGTGATTGACCCAAAGAAAGTTGGTTTTTACAGGCAGACTGTGACCAACCAGAGAACGGGTGATTAACCAATAGAAGGTGATTCATAAGGGGACCTTAGTATATTAACAGATAGACTGTAATTAACTGAGAAAAGGAGCAATTTAGTGTTTTAATTGACAGGCAATGATTAACCAAACAAAAAGGGAGATAGAACCAAGAGAAGGTTGCGAACTCCGCTAGGGATTCAGTGTTTAACAGGAAGATTGTGTTTAGCCGAAGAAAAGGATTGTGACTTTGCTGAGGAAGAAGAGAATTGGTTTTAACCAAAGGACGGTTGCAACCAAAGGAAGGGATGATTACAAATCTTCTGAGGAATCAAAGAATATTGACTAGCCAAAAGAGAAAGGAGTGTTGAGTTGAAAGGAGGAAATTAAACCAAGAGACAGATTATGGTGCAAGCAATCAAGGATCAAACTCAAGAGAAACCATAGCTCAGGAATAGAGGTGACTTATCTCAGGTGTAAGGACCAAACGCCCTTTTCCCATAAACAGTCAGAATGAGGGTAAGACAGACTCCATCCTCGTTCCTTCTCTAGTATCCAAAGTGTAGTACGGAAGACCAAACTGACAGAAAAACGACACAAGTTGTACAAAGCTCAAATGCATTATGCAGACCTCCAACTCAGCAAAGGATCAAGAGAACAAGGCTCTAAAAGATCCTAAAGAGAAAAAAGAGGGAAGATCAACTAATTGGAACAAGGTTTCGATCAATTAATCAAAAGGGAAAGAACAAGACAACAATCTTTTATACAAAATGAAAGATCCTCAAAACAAGCGTGCAGATTATTGATTATACAAAATTAAACTTGCCCAATGAAGAACAAACTTAATACAATCAAGAATGAAATTGCAAGGCAGTACCAAATTTCAATTAACATGCATCAAAAATCATGTCATTATGCAAGAAAAATGTGCAAGAATCAACATGATCATACAATGTTAAAATATGCAAACAAATCCAAGAATTGACAAATCTGCATCGAAAGTTTGCATACATGCTTCGAATAGAAGTTGAACAACTCATAAAACATCCACAAATATCAAGCATATCAAGTCATGGAAGTTAAATGAGGAAATAATATCAATCAAACTTGAAAAAATCACAAAAATGGCCTTCTATCACAGTGGTAATCGATTACCTGTATATGGTTAATCGATTACCTGCTTGAAAACTTCAGAAAATATGGAAAAAAAGGCAGGGTAATCGATTACCCATATATAGGTAATCGATTACCACTATGACAGTGGCAAAAAACAACTTTCAAAAAAGCACTTCCAGCAACTAAACACTTATCCAATCATCCAAATGTTATAACACACATTTGTACATGAAAATTAAGTTCAAAATCAACAATTAAGCATCGATAGAATCAATTAATCATCAAGATCAAGAATCAAAACAATTAAAAGATTAAACTGCGTCAAGAAACTATCGAATATATGTAACACCCTTTTTCTACCCCAAAAGTTATTAAGGAAAAATAACACAAGAATCAAAGTGAATAACTAAATCTCATTAAAAAGTCACAAAAGGGCGTACATTTCTCAAAGTCATCAATATAGGATTCATACTCCGTAACTACGAGTTTTCCCAAAAATACATCAAAACATCATAAATAGCGGAACTCAAAACATAAATCAAAGTTTTCCTCAAAAAGGGAATTTAATCAAGATAACTTCAACAGTATAAAATCAACTCAAGGAACCCAACCCGATGTTACATATCAGAGCAAGACCCTCTAAGCTGACCAAAAGACTAAAACACTCAAAAAAAACTTCATAAATGACTCCTCAGCAACGTCCACGGCTAAACTGGCTCATTTGCACGTTACCCCACGTGGAGGTAACATTCAAACAGGCAGGGTGAGTAAAATAGTTCATAATAATCAATGTATAACAATTAATGCATAAACGACATCATAATTATATTCAACATATTCATATTTCTCAAATATGCCTCAAAGGCCACAAAGTCATAATTCATACACAAAGACTTATAGATGCAATGCGACACAACTCAATGCATGTGGTACCAATCATCACAGCACGATGGACACTGGGCCATCAACCCTCCATAGATCCCCATCAATAGGATCAATTCTACTATAGAACCGGATCACATCAAAATACTTCACATCCGCACAGTGGGATTGAAGCCAAAGTAATCGAGGTCCTGAACCGAAGTCCGGATGCACATGAATGCATGATGCACACTTCACAAATCATCCTCATAATAACATCATAGGTGCATCATCATTCATCATATTCATCATATTCGTCACCATCAAACATCATAATTCATCATATTAATCATCATACAGCATATCATCATGGTTCATCATATTACTCATCATACAACATATCATCATAATTCATCATATTAATCATCATACAACATATCATCATAGTTCATCATATTACTCATCATACAACATATCATTATAATTTATCATATTAATCATCATACAACATATCATCATAGTTCATCATATTACTCATTATACAACATAACATCATAATTCATCGTATTAATCATCATACAACATATCATCATAATTCATCATAATTACACTCGTGGTAATTCTCATACTATAACTTATTACTCACGCAACCTCACTGTCATACTCATAGTAACTCATCACAGGAATCTCAGAATCAAACATCACGGCATCACTGCACACGATCAATATTCGCGAACTTTGCTGCATTCGCTGGCTTGCTCGCTAGGCGAGTCAGTAGCAAGTCTTCGCTAGTTTGCTCGCTAGGCAAGTCTGTGGCGAGTCTTCACTGGCTTGCTCGCTAGGCGAGTCTGTAGCGAACCTTCGCTGGCTTGCTCGCTAGGCGAATTGTGCGATGACAGCGAAACCTGCTACGCACCAGAACGATTCTTGTCCAAATACTCATACGATTCACTTACACAATGCCCCCAAAATATCTTTAAAACATCCATAAGTTCATACGGCGATAACGGCATAAAGTTTATGGTTTATTAGGCCAATCCGACAACATTTGCCCTGCCTAAAACACTATTTTCCTGCAATTGCTCTGAGCGCATCAGAGTTACTCCCATTTGAATATTCCTATTCCTACAGGGTCAAACATATCACAATCCAAGGTTTTGGCCACGAAGGCCTAAGGTTTCCAAATTCATGTTACACATCAAACAGTCTGATAAGGTTTCCTAAATTCATGTCAATATTCAGTATCAAGGAACCATCAGAGGATTGTCAAGGGGTCCATGAAGATTTATCATTGGTAGAGGCTTGCTAAGTACCTCAGAGGTCATTGTGGAGTGGGAATGGTCACTCAATTCATCGGCATATTCCCTAGGCAAAAATGGTGAATTAGGGTTTCGTACAGTAAAAATTGAGGTTTCGACGGTTTAATCAGTCAATGTGTTGGATTGATTCTCCAAGAAACAAAGCTCCACATCATCAAAGATACTTCGTTGGGTCAAGTATGAATCCAATTTGAGGTTGTCACCCAAAGATTAAAGACAGTGCATTTCAGGATTCCCGATTAGGGTTTCTAATTAGGAAAAGTCAACTGTAGTTTGAATTTTGATTAAAATGTGTTCTAATGATGGAATTATGGTCCATGAAGCTCATATGGCTTAGTGAAAGTCCACTCAAGAAGTTTCAAGGCCTCAGGAGACCCAGAACGTCAACAATCGACTCGGTAGTCATCGATCGATCGTTTCGTTGACCAAAAGGTCAACTCTTCAACCATAAGGAATTTGACCTCAAAGTGTGAAGCAAAAATGTTCCTAATGGCATATTGAACTTATCCATGAAGTTTTATGACCATTGGATCAAGGATGGAGGAGTAATCGAGAAAGTTGAGAATTAGGATTTTGAAAGGGGCGAGACCATAACTTCCTAACCGCACATCCAATTGAGGTGGTTCAAAGCTTGTTAGAAAGGTCTTGACAATTCCTACAAAAGTCTCGCAGGCGTCCATGTGCAAAAAATGATTAGATTGGGAGTTATGATCAAATTCATTACAAGAGGGGAAAACACTTGGAAAATTTCTAAGTTTTCTGGCCTTGCAAATCATGTTTTCAGCCAACTTTGGAGGGATTTTTGACCTAGTTCCACTTGGAATCTGAATATTATGTAAACATGAAAGTTGTAGGGACCCATGAGGGCTTTCCAAAAAGTACTAGAACTCCTCCATAGCCCTTGTGAGTTGAGAGTTATGAATCCAGAAAGACGGGGTTTCAACACTTGAGTGCACCATTTCCACTTTTTCACAAATTCACTTTTCAGCCACTTGGATCATTCTCAACCATTGGATCATGTCTTAATCTGATATTTAGAGAGGATGATAGTTAGAAAATGCAGAAAGAATGAGATTTTGAGAGATTTGCAAGGTGGCAAGCAAGTTGACAATATAATATTCAAGGAAAACAAAGAGGAAAGAGAAACTTTATGAGGAAAGTCTTGCAGCTGCAGTGCCCTACACTCTATGCTCACTTCAATCACCTCATATCCTTCATTTCACTTGAGTTTTTGACCTGCATTGAGCCAAGGAACTGAGATGCTCAGCTGCCATACAATCTTGGATAGATTTTCTTCCAAAATCTCCCTCGAAAGGCCAAAATTTCAAATCTGCCCCAATGCTTCTCATGGCCTATAAATAGAGGCTTCCTCCCATTGTATACAGCATACCAGAGCTATCCAAGAGAATGATAAACTCATAGCTCTCTTCTTTCCCTCCTTGCTTGTAAGTGAAGAGATTTCACAAAAACACCAAAATCCACCACTTTGCATTTTTCACGCCAGTCCTTGTTCCAAACACAAAACCACCATAAAAACCATATACACACCCTTAAAATGACCATTTGGAGTTGTTTCCTTCATCACATTCATCAAAAAAATCATAGATCAAAAATTCAAACTTCATACCACCATAATTTGACTTTTTTGCGCATTTCATACCAAATCACTACCTAGATCCATTCCCATCATTTTGACACTCAAAACACATCATGTCCATAATACTCTAGCTATCCATAATCACAAACACCAGCTGGAAGCTTGTTTACTCAAACTGTCCCAAAAAACTACTTGTTGCTTCAAAGGGAAGAAAACTCAAAGTTTGCTCAAAGGAAGAGGAAGTACATTGCTCTTGCTGCTAGCTTGATCAAGGAGGTCTACAAGAGGTATGTAGCCCTAAGCCTCTTCATTATGCATCATATGTTATGTTCTGTGGCTTGTGAGATTGATTAAACATTGTTATGATAAATGGTGCATATGTTGTCCAAACCTAGATAGAAGTTGGATTTGTCAAAAATGTGCATTTTGTTGTCAGTGGTATACATGTTATTGCTTTTGTAAAAGTAATGTGTTTGATTACATGGAAGTTTATGTTATTGACATTGTTATGCCAGGTGTGTGTCCATTTAGTATCCAAATTGTTTTAAAACTGTCAACAAGAGAAGCTTTAAGTTATGGGCTTTAACATTGTTATGTTTGAGATGTATCATTGGTGAAGTTTAAATTTGGATTTGTCTAGCTTATGTGGTTTGCACTATGAACTCTCACTTGATCTGTTTGGTTAAGCACTGCTGTTGAACATTTGCACATTAGGTGTTTTTGATATTTAGGTTTCATTACTATTACTTTTTGCTCATCTTGGTTTGTTCAAATATTTGCCACTTGAATTTGTATTGGGGGTTGTTATTTAAAACAGTTTTGATTAAGTTTGACAGTGCATGAACAAACTGTTGCTATCATAAGTTAGTTGGGAGCAGGCCTTTGTTTTTTAGTTTAACTGGTGTGTTTGGTTCAGTATGGAGACTGTTGTTGTCGAGCAATGCTCTCATAGCTGCCTCTATTTAGTTTGGTTCTTGAACTGAGTTTGTCAACTCAAGGTTGTCTGCTATCAAGAGGGGGTCCTTATGTTTAGGTGTTGTGCTTGAGCTTGTTGGTTAGGAGTATGTAGCTAGGTTTGTGATCATGAGGTTTTTGGTCTGTAAAACTTTGAAAGTAGTTTCTTTACTGCTATGACTGTTTGGATTGAACTAGAGTGTTAAGCAATACCAACTGTCCTAAGTTTTGCATTGGGGTTGCCATTGGTTTTTCACATGTCCTTATCATTGGTATCTTGGAAGTGAGTTTATCAACTCCTAGATGCTGGCTGTGTAATCTTGTTGCTCATGCTGGGGTATTGGTTTGTGTTTTTGTTTTAACAAATTGAGAGCTGTCATTTATTTTTGGTTGTTGGATTTAGTGTGTGAGATTGGTGAGCAAGTTGTTGCTGTCATGAGAGAAGAGGCTTGTTTTCATAAAAACCTGCTGGAGTCCACTGACAGGTTGAGGTTTCCAGCCTTATTGACATAGGTGCTTTGTCCTTTAGCCTGGTTGTTAAGCTTTGTGTATGCTTGAGACCTGAGTTTTTCAATTCAGGTATAGTTGCCATGTTTGTTTGATTAGGTGTTTAGGCTATACTGTCATTTTTCTACATGAGGGTTTTAGGACTTTAAACTAGCTGTGGAAACATGAATTAGTCTATGGTGTTAGACACTGTCATGGTTATGCTTGCTGTTAAAACTTTTTCTCATGCTAAGACTTGTTGGTGAGATGGAAGCTGCTCCATCATGTAGGTTTTGAGTGAGTTGGACATTATGCTACCAAAACTGTTTTTGAAGATTGAGTTTGTCAACTCATGCTTGTTGTCAAAATTTGCTCCTCATACTAAAAAACTTGTTTGTGATTTCAATAGGTGTCATGGAAGTAGGTAATAGACTAGTGGTTGGATGATTTGAACATTGTCATCTTTAGCTCATAATTAGGCTGTTGGAACTGTTTTGGTTTAAGTTTGCTCAACTTGCGCCATTTGCATTACTTTGAAATATTTGGTACATTAAGATTTGACTTTGTTATGTGGAGCTCATGATCATTGCAGTTTAAAAACCTTTTGCTCATAACTAAAAATGCCTTTAAAAGTAGTGACTGTCATTAGTTTTCAAGTTTACAAATGTGGTGTGAGACTTGCAGCCTATACCAGTTTGGAGTGATGGCAGTTGCTGTTATGAATGTTGTTTAAAAACTAATGGAACACAAAACTTCAATTTTCATCATTTGCAACTCACCTGCCATTTCTTGCTCTGTTGCTTTTTGAACCAAATCTTCTGTTAGAACTCACTCAACATCACATTTGAAACATGCTCAGACCTTTGCATATCTGCAAGAGGATCTATTTTGATCTAAAAATCTCAAAATGCATTTCCAAGTTCATCTTAGCATGTTCCATCGTGTTTTAAGTTGGAGGTATCATTTGGAAAATTGGATTGCACCATTATGATCCTCATGAAAAATCAAGCAAGATAGACTTTTGTTTCACTGAATTTGGATAAGAATTGGAGAAGTTGTGTTAAAGTCGTATCTCAAGATTTTCACTTGTTTTGCCTTTGAGTTATGCCCAGCCATGCGCGTGTTTCAAGTATATGTACACATGGGGTGGCTTGATACAACGAATGTATTGCCACCCAAATGGTTGTAACCTTGCCTTGCCATGCCCTGACCCTGAGTTCGACCCACAGCGGGGGCTTTTTTGCTTCTTTCTTTATTATTTTTCATGTTTTATTATTTTTCTTTCTTTTTCCATTTCTTTACCAAACACGCGTGTTGGTTGAGGTGGTAAAATTATGACTTGTGAACCATGAGGTCATGAGTTTTACCCATGGTGGAGCCCATTTCTCTTTTTTTTAGCACTTGTTTATTTTATTTCTATTCTATTTTAGTTATCTTCTCTTGTTTTATTTTATTTATTTAAAATTAGTTTAAAATATTATAAAATCCAAAAAATCATTTCTTAATATGTGGTTGTGTTAATTATTTTTCTTCTTCTTATTTTTAATTTTCATTTTATTTTTTCATTTTATTTTGAATTAACAATTAATGTGCTTTTTGGTTTATCATTTAATCCAATCAATTTCATTTCTTTCTCATTTCACTTGTGAGTGAATTATTTAGTGTTTACTTGGCCTTTGGCCATGATCCCGCTAGGATTCCTAGTCCCTTCCGTTCAGGATGGGAGTAGGAGAGACATTAGGTGTTCAATCCTATGCATGATAACATTAGGATAATATCTTCCCTTCATCCCAACTTTAGGAGCATTGTGTATGACAACTTTAGGGTCCAATTTCCCCTTAGTTTGTGTCTTTCTCTTCTCATCTCCTAAACAATTCAAAACACTTAATAAAGGATAATTTATGTCGTACGCTACGAGCCTTAAGTACTTAAGGAATGATGGTTGGGGGGCCTCCTCTCAACTGTCTAGAGTGTTTAGCGTATGCCCTTTGGGTGATATGCAACGCATTCGCTCTCGAGTCATAGTCTTTAGTGCGACATGAGTTCTAAACCATAACTCAATTCACTTCTTGTCTTAAAAAACACAAAAACAAAAACATCAAACCTTTTTATCCTTTAGGATTAACTGTAAAATCATTTTCATAAAGAAAGTGTCGTTAACTCTTGGTTCTACCGCAAACAGGTAACGCTTAAGTCTCCAATGGTCGAGCTGCATACACCTAACTGCTAAAACTAAGGTTTAACCTTACTCGGTTTAAAACACTTGAACCAACCTGTGATCATGTTAGCTCGAACTACGTTTGCTCTGATTTCTCGTACCAGATGAGGATACGTAGGCACAAGACGATGATGTCTTGGCGAGCAACCTTCCCCCCTTCACCCGTAGTTGTCTGAACTAAGTTGACTCTGACTTTCCCATTGCACGAGGGAATACATATGGATAGAGCGGTGATGCTCTATCGAGTCACTTTTCTTTTCTTTTTCCCCCCGTGAGCCTTTAGCATAGATAGATTTACACCCTTATAGACTAGATAACAAGCGTGGATCTCGTCGAATACGACGGACGTGGGGGGTGCTAATACCTTCCCCTTACGTAATCGACTCCTGAACCCGATATTTGGTTGCGATGACCTGTCTTATTCCCTTTTCGTAGGTTTTCTCTGATCGTTTCCTTTCCCTCTCTTTGGGATAAATAACGAACGGTGGCGACTCTTCTCTCATCGTCGGCCCCTCTTCGCAGCGATGCGACACGCTGTTTGTGGGAAACTTGTTATCCCCGTCTTTTCTCTTTTCATAAACACAAGACCAAAACAATTCTTCAAAATACCAATCATGGTTAGCCGTGACAACACTCTTGATGCTTGCACCTATGCTTTCCTCCTCGTCAGCAAGACTGACGCTGGCAGTGCTACCACCTCTCGTGGCGGCGACGTCCTTAGACAAAGGGACAGAGCCACTGCTTCTCCATCCCCCATTCGTGCAAATCACAACAAAGTCCTGCTTGTTCCACAGCACTTGCCGGTCCTAGTTCTGCCCAGCGTCGACCTGACCATGGCTGCCCTCCTCGAGGTTCTCAATAAAACTAACCTTCTGATCCTTAATCAGAACGCGAGGATTAGAGCGTTAGAAGAGTCCAGTCATCCAAGATCCCCGCCGCCGAGGAAGGAGCATCAGAGACCACAGAGCCCTCCTCCCTGGCGTGAGAGGAGCCGTCATACAACTCTAGATTCAGAGATACTGGCCATTTGTAAGTGCGACCATATCTCTCCTCGGAACCAGCATTCCCCACAACCCAAGAGGACTAAAAGAGGCCACCATGCAGAATCCCAATGTTCGCCTCCGCCCAGATCCACTGGCCGAGCACGAACCACATCTCATCGACAGAACCGTCATCCTATGCACAGGCGGGACTCCTGCTACCTGCCTTGGACCAACAGCATCAATGATGACGAGCCTCACGACCCGTTGTCCTAGGAGATTATGGCCATGCTCCTGCCGAAGGGATTGGAGAAACCCCCATCTCCGGGGACATACGACGGTACAACAGACCTCGACGAGCAGATTGAAAATATCAACGCACTGTTCGATTACCATGGCGTCTGGGGTGCTATCAAATGCAGGTTATTCCCAACCACACTCAGGAAAGAGGCGATGTCCTGGTACAAAAGACTCCCTGATGATTCCATTACCTCATGGAGGCAAATGGGGAGACTGTTCTCCAGACACTTCACGACCTCTCGCTGCCACCCGAAGACTAAAGCCTCCCTTGAGGCCATCGTTCAGGTGAGGGATGAACCCCTACGAGCCTACATCAAAAGGTTTAATAAGGAGGCCATTCAGGTTTCTACAATTGATGACATGAAGAAGTTCATGCTCGAGCGCAGTTCCGCCCCCGCACCGAATTTGCTAAAGCCGTGGGCATCCGGCCCCCAGAAACTATGGACACTTTCGTCCTCAAAGCACAAGCATAAATTCAGTATGAAGAGAAGGAGGCCGCCAGCTCTTCCCATAATTCTAGGCACACGGAGAATGCCCGAACCTCCAGGTCCGACGAGCCCTCGACATCCCATTGAGGAGATAAAAGACGAGAAGATGCCATAGAGATACTCATCGAGGACAGGCATCTGAAGCAGTTCGGCAAACGAAAAGACGCTCCTCAGTCAGACGCTCAGGAATCCTAGAAGGTCGAGGAAGAGGTACCTTCCTCCGAAGAATCCAGCCTTCAGGTTGCTATTAGCATCTCGCGGCCTGAAGATTTTTACATCCCCGAAGGGCTCATCATCCCTCCATATTTCACCGTGCACAGCCCATGGGAGACTATCCCCTTCGCCATGGTCATCTCCGGAGGGGGCTTCAACAAAGTCACAGTAGGGTCCGTCAAAAGAAAATTTGAGCACTTTATCAATAACAACTCAAACCGGAATTCCACCATCGATAGGGTCCGGGGAGAGTCTGTCCTCATCTACTTCTACCGTGATGAGCTCCTCGGTGGCGCCCCCAACGCCAGCATCCCTATGCCCGTGAGAGCCTATATGACAAATTTTGATGTTCAACGAATCCTCATCGATCAAGGTAGCTCAATTGATATTATGTATTCCTAGTTGTTTTCCAACCTCCAACTGGACGAATCACATCTAACGCCCTACGTATGCTCTAATCTACAGGGTTTTAATGGGTCGGACAAAGCCCTGGGCTCGCATGGAGCTGATCGTAACTTTCAGATACGTCAAAACGACCAAGTCAATCAAGGTCTAATTCCTGGTCATTGATTGTCTGTCGCTATACCAGTGCATCTTCGGGCGACCAACCCTTATTGAATTGGTGGTCATACTATCAATGATACACTCGAAGATGAAATACTATACTTTGAAGGGTCTCGTCGCAACTCTAGACAAAGACATTGAAGCCACAAGGAGGTGTTTTGAAGTAGCCTCCAAAGGGCTGAATACCATCGGCGCCAGGCCTAAGACTCCCAGCTAGACTTCTCTGTCCAGCAACGCTGACGAGACGAAGTTGCTGCCCCGCATCAACTCCATCGTCCTTGACAGTCACTTCTCTGAAGACAACCAGAAGATTCAGAAGGCAAAGGGGAAAAAGATCTAGTCATCCTCGAGCATCCCATACAGTAGTGGCGAATTCGTCCATTCGATGTGCAAAATTCCGGATAGAGAATTCGAACTTGTCTTACTCGACAATAACCCCAAGTGGGGAGTGAAGATTGGGACCGGTCTCTCTGATCTAGCAAGGAAACAACTAAGAGCATGCCTCCGAGAGAATGTAGACTTGTTCGCATGGAGTGTCATGGAGATGCCCAAGATAGACCCTGACGTGGCTTGTCACCACCTCACTATCGACCCCGTTGTTAGAGCAGTAACTCAATGTAGACAATGGTAGTCTCTGAAGAGGACGGAGGCTTCCGAACAGGCTGCAAAAGACCTCCTAGAGGCAAACTTTATCTCGGAGGCTAAGTACCCCACTTAGTTGTCCAATGTTGTACTCGTTAAAAAGAATAATGAAAAATGGTGAATGTGTATTGACTATACCGATCTTAATAGGGCATGCCCTAAAGATGCATATCCCATCCCTATCATAGATAAACTAGTTAATAATTCTGTCAGTTTTAAACTGTTATCTTTCATGGACGCGTATTCGAGCTATAACCAAATACCCATGGCGAAAAGTGAAAAAAGGTACAAGGCCTTCATGATCAAATCAGGCAACTATTACTACAACGTAATGCCCTTCGGCTTGAAAAATGCTGGTGTTATCTACCAAAGGATGATGAACAAAGTCTTCCGAGGAGAAATCAGGGACATGCAAGAAGTCTAAATGGAAGACATGATCGTGATATCCCATAAGGAATCCGATCACACGACCCATTTGAGGAAGGTCTTCGAGCAGGCCAGAAAGTACAAGATGCACTTTAATCCGAAGAAGTGCATGTCCGGGGTACGAGCGCGCAAGTTCCTCGGTTTCTATCTAACCGAATGAGGAATTGAAGCTAACCCCGACAAGTGCAGAGCCTTCTCCGAGTTCCCCACACCGAACTAAAAAAAGTCCATCTAGTCCCTCAACTGGATGCTTGCATCGCTTTCCCGATTCGTGGCCAAGTCTGCTCAACACGCCCTCCCCATTTTCAAACTCCTCCGTAAGGAAGCCGCGTTCGAATGGACGAGAGGAATGCGACAAAGCTCTCGTATACTTGAAGCAAGCCCTGTCAGAACCACCAGTCCTCTCCCGACCAGAAAATGGGGAACCCTTTATCTCTACCTCGGTGTCACAACCGAAGTTGTGAGCGTCGCTCTCATTCGTGAAACTCCTGACGGGCAGAAACACATCTATTTCATGAGTAAGGCATTGCAAGGGCCAAAACTAGGATGAAAGGATAAAGGTAAAAGGATGTAGGTATGTCCATGGAGGGACGCTAAGTATGAGTACGACGACTCAGATCCTAAGGCTAGGATAAGGGTAAGAATGAAGGATGTCCACGGCGGGACGCTAAGCATGAGTACGACGACTCAAATCCTAAGACTAGGATAAGGTTTAAGATTGTCCACGGCGGGATGCTAAAAATGAGTACGACGACTCAGATCCTAAGGCTAGGATAACGGGTAAAGGTGAAGGTGTGTGACATGACAGTCAAAGGGATACCTTTCCTTCGGAAAAAAGTTGAGCAAAAGGAAATTAAAGCAAAGATATATAATTGATATAGAATAAGTAATGAAATGCGAATATGAAAATTAACATAGTTAAAGGTTAAGTTTGAATGGGATCGAGAAACAATTAGATTCAGATTAAAGAAAATTTGATTGATTTGATGAAATGGGGGTAAATTAGTCTAGTCCTAAAAATTCTAATTGTTTTATTTATTTTTTTGATTTGCTATTTATTTTTATTATTTTTATTTAGTTTTATTTATATTTTTTTTATTTATCTATTTTTATTATATTATTTAGTTAGTTTTATTTTATTATATTACAAAAAAAAACTAAAAAACCATACAAAAAACTATAAAAAAAAACACAAAATGGGTTGAGTCGGTGGTGGTGAACCCACCAGACCCAACCCGGGTTAGGAAACACAAAATGGGGAAAGGGGGGAAATTTGGGTCAGAACCCTAATTTCCCTTTCTGAGCGGCGCCCTCCTCAAACCCTTCGATCTTCTTCTCTCTTTCTCCTCCAATATTCCGTCCTCCTCTTCTTCTCCATGGCTTCTCCCTTCACTTCTCTTCTTCTTTCGTCTCCTCACACTCTTGTTCTCACTCTTTCTCTTTCTCTCCACCGTCTTTTCCTTCTTTCAAACTTGAAAAACAAACAAATAAATCAAAATCTTCAATAAATTTGACGTAAACAGAAGGATTACCGTAAGTTGTGGATGACGGAGGTTCGGAATAGCGATGGCAATGGCGGTGAAGTCGAAGCACAGATAAGATCTTCTCACTTTTTCTTTTTCTTTTTCTTTTTAGGGTTTTTTTGGATTTTCGCATATGTGAATCTGTTGTTCTATGAATCTTCTGAACTTTTTCTGTTGTGAGTGAATCTCTGTGAATTTGTGTGTTCGTCGATCTCCTTGAATGTTTGTGAATGCTCTCTTTTTATAGCCTTTGAGACATTGATGTTGAACTTGAATGCTCTTGATTCGATTTTGATCTGGTCTCAGTACCGTTTTGGAGAGAAAATAAACACAATTTCAACTTTCCATTTTCGTGATAAAAACTAATCGTGAGATTTGATGTTGGTTCCGATTTTATATGAATTTAAACATGTTTGAGTTCTTGCCATGTTCTGATGATTATGTTTGATTCGAAATTAATTGATTCTTTCCTTCTACAGCTTGCGTGGATTGAGGGATTAATTTACCGTCGGTTCTGGTCATCAATACCGACAGCATGACAAACTCCTTCATACTGCTGCTAGGATTTTATGGTTGAAGTATCTGTCACTTGCAACCTTTGGAGTTCTAACCAATTTTCCAAAGCACCTTTATCAAGTGAAATTGAAAAAATGATTGTGTCTTGCTATCAAAAGGAGCAAACAAATTGTAGTCCTGAATCTTATGGTTTCCACTTGAAAGTGTTCTAATAATAACAATTTGTACTTTGTATCAGAGTCTTATGTCTCAAATTTTGAATTTGTCTTGTAAAAAAAATCTTTCGAACATTCTTGAATTTTCTTGAATTTAAATCCAATTATACAGTTGTGATATGAAGTGCTTGCACCATTTGCCTCATTTGACTTGATCATATTGTGAAGTTCTAGTTTGGGTGCGATAGGTCAAAAATAAATCACCTCATGGCTACTCTTGCTTTTAGGACATGGATAGATTCAAGTTATGCCTCTTTTAGAAAAAAACTTGTAATATGAACCTAAAAACTTAAAAGTTGTAACTTGAAATAATTTGTAATGAACATGGGAATTTTAACGTGAACACGTGGGGCTTGGACTTTCCTTGAAGCTAGAAATGTAACATAAGTATTTGGTTTGTAATGTTGTTTGGAATGGTAACTTGAAGTTTAATCGTGTAGCTTGAGTTTGAGTAATGAACCAATTAACTCACAACTTGTTTCAATAATTTATATTCAAGAACGACGTGGTTCTTCAATCTTTCGATCCCGACACACATAAAAATAGTGAGGTGGTCTTGATATTGACTTGGAGGTATATGAGTCTTAGAATTTAGGATGAATTCGATCATGATTCAGAGATGAAATTTGAAACCGGATTGAGACATAGTATAGAATCCAACTTAGAATAAATTGACTTTTAAATTATCTTGGATATTTCTTGAGACATGTCCTTTGATCAACTTAAGGACTCATTCGAAACATTTTTCAAATTGAAACTTAATTCTAAACTCAGTCCATGAATAACATTTCAAAGTGCATGGTTCATGAATTACCAAAATTCAAATTCTTCCACTTGACAACTAGTAATCCAAATCCTCAAACAAGACCAAGTTATTCCTTGAGAAATCTTTTGAAAATTAAATTATATAACTTGTGGTGCAGCTCGTCACAAACTTTGACCATGCTAAATAGAAAAAAAAAACTCCTGATCCTCTTCGGGGAATCTCTGAGTAGTCTTGGAGTAATTTGGCCTTGTAATAATCAAAGACCGTAAAATAAGGGCATATTCTTCTTTCACATCCACATGAATTCAACATAACTTAATGGACATACACACATGATTTCTCAAGACTTTCACACTTTCTTCAACAAACCTGCAAAACGAACTAACTAGACAAAACAGTTAGTTTATGCATAGATGATTGACTTAGATGCTATGCGAAAGATCAACGAATCTAAGGGTAAATTTTAGGGTACGACACAGGGCCTCAAACGAAGGCTAGAAGAAACAAAAAGGTAGTGGGTTGAGGAGTTGCATACCGTGATATGGGCCTACCATACTACACCTCATTCTTCAACCAAGGAAACCCCTTTTCACCTAGCATACGGAAGAGAGGAGGTAATCCCCATTGAAGCTCACATGCCCTCCAGGCGGACTGAAGCGCCTTTGGACAAAGAAATGAACAACGAGGCCCTGAGAGAAGAACTTGATATCGTCGAAGAGGTCCGATCAATAGCAACCCTCCGCGAGGCCTCACTTAAATAAAAAATCACAATAAGGCACAACACCAAGATTATAGGATGAGAGTTCCAAGTAGGCAGCCTCGTCATAAGGAGGAATCACAAAGGTTCTCGCGAAGGCAAGCTCACCGCAAACTGGGAAGGACCCTACCGTGTTAGAGCAAAAACAAAGAATGTGACCGACTATCTAGAATACCCTACCGTGTTAGAACAAAAACAGAGAATGTGAAAACATCTATCTAATATTCTAATTTTAAAATTTGTTTATAATTAAGAAAATCATAAAGCCTATTGGAGAATTTAATTTTTGAAATCTACATTATCATGTAACTAAAAATGAAAAATATTTTTGGATGCACTAAAACATCATAAAATCATAAATTTCTAAATTGTACTTTTGGAATTTGGTGTGCTAGATAAACCAGAAATAGGCACAGACAAATGTAGAAAACTAACCTAAATTAACATCCGACAATTATTATGACATACATTTAAAACTAATGGTGCTTGTATTGATTGTTTTTTGAAGAGCCTTTGAAACTTTCATGTGCTCAAACAACACATCTTTTTTAGAAGATTTTGATAAAGGAGAAGAGTTCCTAATAGTAGTTTGGTCTTTATGCTTTAACACCACAATGTTTGGAACACGTGTTCGGACAAATAATTTATAATCAAGAGTCGCCCTGCTTTTATGTTTGGAGCTTCTTCTGAATGCACAAGGAAATTCTATGGGTAGCTTCCCAACAAAGGAGTCAATATGTTTTATAGTTTATAGTTTGCTCAAATATATAATCTACAAAATTCAGCTTTTCTTTGATTCCTATTTTGAAGATAAATTCAGTTTTTCTTTGATTCCCATTTAGAAGATAAGTTTAGCTAATATAGAAGTTATACTAGAACTATGATTTATTGCACCAATCATATTCAAAATAGCATACTTCATACTCAAGCTTCTAGATGAGAGTAATCCTTTCTTTGGCCAATGCTTTACTTGTCCACCACCAGTTGTCTCTTTTGTAAATTTGTCAATAGAGAGAATCTTATCTATAGAGAGTAATCCTTTCATTAGCCTTTTCCCGAGAATCCTTGTCTCAAGACTTACTTACATTCTCAACGATCCTGTTCATTATGTTGACAATAGGAACGTCACAATCCTCTTCATTATATGTTTATTATAGATTTAGTTGGATTGTTGAACTTCTATGTTTATTAAATTTATAGATTTACTTAGATTGTTGAATTTATATGTTTATTAATAAAGTTTCAGTAGAATATAATGTTTTTTTTCCACGGTCAAAGATTATTTGGTGTTGGGATTTTTTTTCCACCTTATATTCTTGATTTAACTTAATTTTATTAGATTTAGGTATGATTGATTATTTGAAAAATGTTATTTATTATTTGTGTATTTTTAGGAGTTATATATAATGGTTAAACATAAGACAATTTATGCATTTTTTAAAAGAAAAGTTTTCGATAAAGATAAAAGTTATATAGCTTCAACATCAACATTTAAGGAGAAAGCTTTCGGTGATCAAACAATTCAAGTTCAACGAAATGAGCAACCTCACAAGATTCAAAAACTCATCGGGAAGAATTTGATCTCAATTGCTTAGAAAGTGATCCTGACAAACGTCTCCAAACCGGGAAATATCCAATAAATCGAAGAGATAAAGTTCAAAGAACTTATCTTAATTGGGGTCCATATCAATGCCAATTTGAAAAGTATCCCCTTGATGGAGATAAATATCCAAGAATATTTCAAGCATCTTGGTTTAAAATGTTCCTTTCATGGCTAGAATATTCTCCAACCAATGATGCTGCTTATTGTTTACTTTGTTGCTTATTTAGTAAAACGCCCAGTGGATATCCTGGAGATGATGTGTTTACTAGAAAAGGATTTAAGATATGAGAAAAGGTCAATGTCTAAAATAAATGTACTTTTCTTAATCATATTGGAGGGAGTCCTTGTTCCTCTTATAATAATGCTTTGAAATCTTCTCAAGACTCATTCACTCAATTAATTCACATCAGAAATGTTCTTAATGTGCAGTGTACCGATCAAGTCATCCAAAATAGACTTCTTCTCAAGAGCTCTATTGATTTCATTCTTGGCTCGCATTTCAAGCTTGTTCCTTTAAAGGCCATGATGAATCACTTGGATAAAAAAATAGAGGTAACTTTTTTGAAATGGTAAAACTCTTAGCGTCATACAATGATGAATTTGCAAAATTAGTATTAGAGAATGCTACATATAATTCAAAATATACTTCTCAATCAATTAAAAGGAAATTTTGCATATCATATATAGGAAAGTGAAAAATCATATTCAAGAAGAGATTGAAGATTCTAAAATTTGCATAATTGCTGATGAATCACGTGATAAATATTTGAGGGAGAAAATGGATAATATCTTGAGGTTTGTGAATAAAAATGGGTGTATTCAAGAACAACTTTTGAGCTTGTGCTTGTTAACGACACTATGGCTATCACTCTTAAAAATGCCATTTGTAATGTTCTTTCCCGACATGGTCTAAATATTTTAGATATTTGTGGGAGGGGTATGATGGTGCTAGTAGTATCATAGGGGAGTGGAATGACTTGCAAGCATTATTTATCAAGGATTGTCCTTATGCCTATTGTTGCACCCCAAAATTTGACCAACAATTATTTACTCATTGAGTGTTTGGAAGTTGATACCTTCATCAGAAAGTTCAAGAGATCCCCAGAGAAGTGGATTGAAACCAGGGTTGTGTGCTTCACAGTTTGAAAGTTGTGGGTGCTCCTCAGATGATTCTGAGACTTTGAGAATGAACTTGATGTTTTGAGAAAGCTTATGAGATGTCTTGATAGCCCTCATGAAGCCCAGAGAAGTCATTATGCAAGAGTTCAGAAGATTCAACCATGAATGGTAGAATTAGGGTTTTGACTGGGTCAACCCTAGATCAGCTGAAAATTTGGAGAAGGTTGAGACTTAATCCAAGGGCCATGAGATCATGGAATGATGTATAGAGATGTTATAAAGATGATTCCTAGACCAACTCATCATGATTGAGGAGTTTGAGAAGTTTTGAGTTAGGGTTTCTGAGGATTGGCAGTGAGAAAACCCTAATTTGATCCCTATCTTCCAGGCAGTTTTAGCTCTAGATGTGATTGATATCTCATCTTCCCCACAACATGAATGTTGTAGAGCTTGTTCTTAGCTTTGATTTGAGTGGTGGAAGTCCTTGATAGGAGTTACAGAGCTCAAGTTATGGTTTTGACAAATTACAGGTCAGTAGAGGTGTGTGAATCTGGGTCCTTGAAAGTCACCCAACTTGCAGACAACTTTTGCCCTAGTAGGATGATTCCTATGATTTCTTGGTCAACATGAATGTTGGAGAGGATCTTCTTAGCTTTAATTTGAGTGGTAGAAGTCCTTGATTGGATTTGTGGAACTCAACTTATGGTTTGAACAAGACAGGGGTATTTTGGTCATTTGTCAGTTATAGGTCATTTTAGCCAATGCCTAGAACTCCTATTTCCAAGCCTCAAATGGAAAAACTCAAAACATGAAAGTTGCTTAAAATGTGATTTTAAGTCTAGAAAGAAGGTCACAAATTGTTGAAAAAGCTCATAGCACAAGATTCCATGATTGGTCAAAAATGAACTAAAAAAGGCTTATAACTTTGAAAAGTTGAAATTGAAAAGTGATTTGGGAGATCCACAAATCCAAAATAGGTCATCCAATATATCATTTTGATTGGAAAAACCATTTTAAGAACTTTGGTTTAAGTAGATTTTTCATTTGAGGCTCCAAAAATGAGGTTCCTTTGGAAATTTGTTGCTTGCATAAGAGGGCAACTTTGCAAAACCCTACATAAGCCAAAAATGGACTTGTCTTTCACTCATCACTTCTCAATAACTCATATAAGGACATTTTGAGACCAAATTACAAGGCATGAAGTATGGAATATGAGAAAACCAATTTGTCATCACATGAGATTTTAAAGAAGTTTCCATCACATTCTAGATGAATCTAGAAGCATCCAACCATCAATTTATAAAGGGTGCATTGTGGAGAGTCTAAGGTTGGTGAAACTTGAGCCAAGTCAGAAGAGAGAGAAGGAGAGATAGCCATTGAAGCAATTTCTTCAAGTTGAAGCAATCCAAGATATCTTCCACTACAAGCCATCTCCACCATCACAAGTGCAAACAGAAGGTTGAGGATCATTCAAGGATCATCTACAAGCAATTCCAAGGCTTGAATCGTGCTCAACATCACTGCACCATAACCTCTTGACAGGTTTTTTCTTCACCTTCTTCCATCTTAATTATGCTGTTTTAGTCAGTTTCTTAGGCATAGAAATGATTCACTAGGGTAGAGGATTCTTTCCCTTGAATTAGAGCAAGATTGGTGAGGTTTCACACCAGGTGCATAATTCTTTAATCTTCCATGACTGGCTGTGTAATGAGTTTTAGGTAGCAAGAATTAGGTTAGAATCACCAGGATAACATCAAGAGCATGATTGCATCATTAGACTGAAGTTTAATAAAGATTGATAGCAGTTGAAAATTCTGAACCGTGTTGGTACCAAGATGTTCAAGCCTTCTGTTTGGATTATTCAGGAGGAATTAGAAAAATCTACTCGTACCATCTTATTCTAGGCATTTAGTAGAGCAAGTTTCGTGTTTGGAGCGTGTGAAACCGTGGCGTGTAGAGAGAGATAGAAGAGCTAGAAGTTAGGGGCGCGAGAGAAGGGTTTCTGAAAACCCTAGGTCCCCTTTGGGACGATGAAGGAGAGCCACTGGATTGGTCTCTCATTTTGACTAATTCCTTAGATCCAACGGCCGTGATCGAAGCTGAGATTGGAGGGAAAATTCAAATGAGTGAAACACGGTCGTTTCACTTAAGACCGCTTCTGGGCTTATCTTCTATTTGCACCCTCCCTTTTATTTGGCCCAATTCCTTTAACTAGCGAGATGTGCTATTTGTACCCCCCCCCCTCCCTTTAATTCATATATTGATTTTATTTTCTTTTTATTATTTTTTCTGTTTTGTTTAATTCATTAAAAATAGATAAAAAATGATTTTTTGATCCTTCTTTTTTCTATGATTAGATTAAGATGAGTAGAAAATTATAAAAATAAAAATGAGATTTTATTTTTAGGTTTAATATTTTTAATGGATTTTCCAAATAAATAGCTTTTATAATGTTTAGTTTTGATGCATGATTTTGTAGGAATTGTTTTAGGACTTTCCTTTAATATTTTTTATCCATTCTTTTTTGTGAAATTAGATGATGAATCATAGTTCCCCATAGGATTTTTTTCTAGATTTTTAGAATTAAATCTTGATTAGTTTAATTAGGGTAGACTTAGGGTATCCTAATTAGGGTTTAGAATGTGTTTAGGTGATGAATCACTTTCTTTGATTGAGTTTTATCTTGATTTTTAGGTAGAGACCTTAGTAGATGTTATGAGTAGGTGTTGAGGACCCTTGTGAATATTTGTTAGATTTTTCCCCATTAGTTTAGTATTTTTAGGTATTTTCTGAAGTTGCCTTTTGATTTTGTGTACCCTTTGGTTATCTGGCCATCTCTGGGGTTTGTTCTGAGGAATTTGTTGAGGGGCTTGTGTTGCCTTGAGGACCTTGATGGAGAGCATCATGGAGAGAAGCTTGTAGATCAAGATTCAGAGACCCAGAGCTTGGCTTGTTCCCTGTCTGTGAGGTTTGAGATCCTGAAGTTTGAAGGAAGTTCATGGTACTTTCCTGAGGAAGGCACTATGAATGACTTTCATTCTTTCTTCTCACCTCTTTCTTAAGTATCCAATGATGTTGGAGCCAACTTGTGAGTTTAATTTCTCCTGAGGAGGAATGTAAACTGATCACATGTTGTTGAGCCACATGGGATACAACTCCTAAGTGGAAGCCTCCTAGTACTTTCCTGAGGAAGGTCCTATGGGTCTATCCACTTAGCTCCCTTAGTTTATCTAGGATTTCTCAAGTATCCAATGATGTTGGAGCCAACTTGTGAGTTTAATTTCTCCTGAGGAGGAATGTAAACTGATCACAGTTGTTGAACCACATAGGATACAACTCCTAAGTGGAAGCCTCCTAGTACTTTCCTGAGGAAGGTCCTATGAGTCTGTTCACTTAGTTCCACTAGTTCAGATAGGATTTCCTAAATATCCAGTGAAGTTGGAGCCTGCTTGTGAGTTTAATTTCTCCTGAGGAGGAATGTAAACTGATCACAGTGGTTGAGCCACATAGGGTATGACTCCTGAGTATACACCTCCTAGTGCTTTCCTGAGGAAGGCACTATGAGTCTGCTTACTTAGCTCCCTTTCTTTGGCAAGCTTGTTCTGAAGCTTGAAGACTGGGAATGATTTCTCTTGTTCAGGGTTTTTTGCCTGAGAGCTTTGCTTAGCTTTGTTCAGATTCTGTGATTAGGATTAGGATTAGAGGATAGATGATTCTTTCTCAAGCAAGTGTGTTTTGTTTGCCTGATGGCATTTCATTTCTTTTATTTGTTTATTGCTTGATAGCATGTTGATTATTTTCAGTATGATTACTGTTATTTCATGACTGGCTTGAGGTCGAGATGAGCTTGTGGAGGCTGAAGCCCCACACACATTTCCTTCCTCACTTGCATTGCATGCATTTTACTGTTAAGCTGATGTTTTTGTCTGTTTTTGTGTATCATTGACATGATCCCTTAGGACTCTCATTTCTTCTGATGAGGATTTGATGATAGACTTTTAGGTTGAAACCTATGCATGACAACATCTAGGAGTTCCCTGTTCAAACCTCAACCATAGGATGAATCCGTGGCATGATAACAGTAGGACTTGATAGTCTCCCTCCTAGTTGAGCCATTTTTCCCGTAGTTTCCCGAACTACGTTTGCTCTGATCTTTCATACCAGATGAAAGTACGTAGGCATAGGATGCGATATCCTAGCGAGCAACCTTTCCACCTTAACCCGTAGTTAGCCGAACTACGTTGACTCTGATTTCTCGTTCCAGACGGGAATACGTAGGCATAAAGCGCGACGCTTTGCCGAGTCGTTTTTCTTTTCTTTTTCAGCCAGCCTTGATAGGTAGATAGATTATAACCAACCCGTCCAAGTAAACAAACAAGCGAGGATCCCGTCGAGTACGACGGACGTGAGGGGTGCTAATACCTTCCCCTTGCGTAACCGACTCCCGAACCCAGACAATGGTTGCGATGACCTTGTCTTACCCTTATTCGTCAGGTTTTTCCGATCGTTTCCTTTCCCGCTCTGAGGGATAAATAACGAAAGGTGGCGACTCTTCTGTTATGCCGGCACCTTATTTTCGCGCAAGCGACAGCTGGCGACTCTGCTGGGGATCTAACCCAGAATCTCTGGTTCTCCGGTTCCCTATGAGAGTCAATCCTATCGTTTGTGTGTTTGCTTGTTGGGTTGCGTTTATTTATCGCATTTTTATTTATCGCATTTTTACTTCCCGCATTTTATTTCCCGCATTTTATTTCCAGTTTGATATGATTATCTGTGCTGCTGTGGGAGAGGGATGTTACTGTGAGTGAAAAGCCGGACCTGGGCTTGAGTACACACCTAGATATAGTTGCGGAGAAGTAGTAGACGAACCTGTCTGTTGAGCAGGCACAGTTCCCTACGAAAATCTGCGCTCAGACGAGATTCTTGCAGAGGTGCTCCTTTCCGGTCCTGAGGATCTGAGGGGAGTCCAGACGTAAGGATTGTCGACTCTGGGGACCGATCATTTGGAAGTCAGCTAAGAGAGGCCTCTTCATGACTTGATGATGCCACTCCTTCTGGGAATCGTATCGTCACTCATGAAAGTCTGTGATGCTGATGACCGCATAGGATGCCGTACCTTTGTCCGTGGATTAGGTCCATACCTGTGAGTGGGATTGGGATATTGCAGGAAACTTTGACCTCCAGACCACCTGGTTTTCTTGACAGTGAATCAGTTATGTTGGGTTCTCAGTTGCAGATCTGTTCTTGACAGAGCGAGGGTTTGATCAGAGGATCTTATCATCGGGTGTTTGTCTGCTCTTGATAGAGCAGGTTTCGATCAGGATATTGTCAGCAGTGGTTTGTTCCGGATAGAGCAGATTTTGAGTGGGGTCTGAAGATCTCATCAGCAGTTGTTATTTGTTCTTGATAGGGCAGATTTTGAGTGGGGTCTGAAGATCTCATCAGCAGCTGTGTGTTTGTTCTTGATAGGGCAAATTTTGATTTGGGGTCTGAAGACTTCATCAACAGACGTTCCTTGATCTTGCACCCGGGATCCTTATTATCAGGCACTTATTCTTGTCAGGGCAGATTTTTGATCTCGATCCTATCAGATGGTTATTCTCAGCAGATCAGATCAGTGGTTTTACACTGGGGTTTCCTTCTCATCAGTGACTGTTGATACCGAATCTCCACAGCAGCCACCTGGATATATTGTTGCATCCCTGCATTTTGCATTAGCTCGCATATTCCTGTTTGCATTCCATTAGCATGTGTCTGTGCTACAGGCGCGTTTCGTACCCTGAGTCTGGTGTCCCGAGCAATATGAGATATTTTCTTCCATGAATGGATCCAGTCTTATCATTGCATTGACACTGTGTTGGCACGTTGACACCAGAATCAGGGGTGATCTCCTGAACGTACAGACACCCATAATTCATCTTGCATGACAAAAGCCGGGACTTGTCTTCTAACCCTTGTGTTTGCAGGTTTGACTCAGAATCGAGCAGCTCAGACTAATGGAGCAGGTACAAGCTGAGTTGGGGAAAATCCAAAGCCAGCTGGGGCAGATCAGGAATGACATACAGGCAGTGCGCCTGGACCAGCAAGTACTCAGAGAGGAGAATCAGCAGCTGCAGAATCAGTTGAGCTTTCTCATGGGAGTGGTGAGAAGTATGCTAAATAAGGAGAGTGGTCAAGCACCCAAGGAAGAGACCAGAGTGCTTCCTCCGTTACCGTCAGTGCCACCTGTGCCGAAGCCAAGTGGACCTCATGGACCCTCTACACAGCATGAAGCTCGAGGCCTGTCTCGTCATCAGCCGCGCCGAGCATCTCAGAATAACCCTGAAGGTTATGGTCAAAAGAAGAAGCTACTTGATAGAGCTGTGGACCCACTACCTGTGGGTTATGCCCAGCTGCTGCCGCTGTTGGTTCAGAACCGTGTTCTCAAGCTTCGGACCTCAAATCCACCAGATGACGTGTCACCAGACGTTGATCTCAGCATGCGTTGTGATTTCCACTCAGGGGCACCGGGGCACCATGTTGAAACATGTAAGGCTCTCCGGAATAAGATTCAGGACCTGATCGACTCAAGGGCGATTAGGCTTGTGCCGGGCGGCATAAGAGCATCGGGAAAGTTCATCCCTTACCCTGCGGAAAAGGTGGATGATTCCACTCCTTTGCCTGAAGCCGAGAAAGATCTCGAATACGTCCCACGACCTTTGGTGACTGAATCGCCTCGCTCGCAGTTTCTACCTGGATCAAGCTCAAGGACGCAAGCGCCTAAACGAGAGACCGTTGCCAGTCAGAAACGACGACCTCTTGCTCCTGGGCGGAAAGAATACCAGCCCCAGGATCACAAAAGACCTCGCAACCACGTGGAACAAAGGAATGTTTCTTTCCATCCAGTGACTGTGCCGTATAGCCAGATTCTTCCACTGTTGGTTCAGAATTCCTTGGTGGAACCGAAAGCTCTCAAGCCCGTGCTAGAGCCTTACACTCCAGGGTACGATCCTCATGCTCAGTGTGGCTACCATGGTGGATCTCTGGGGCATTCAACTGAAGATTGCAAGGCTTTCCAGGCGAAAGTGCAGCAATTGATCGACCAAGGGTGTATTTCCTTTCCAGACGGAGTCTTGGTTGTGCGTGACGACCTCTCAGCTGTTTGAGCTCGTAGATTCAGAGGGTTGTTTCCAGAAGCCAGTGATCCAGACAGGCAGACGCCCTCAGCATTGGCAGTCCTCGGACTTTTTACCATTTTGCATTTGTAGTTTCTTTTCTGTTAGTTACTACTTGCTGTTAAACATTGTATGTTTCGAATGGTAATGATAATAAAGTGACTATGCATTTCTTCTGAATTAGTTATGTCGTTGTCACTCATTTACTGCATTGCACTGGCACTTGCATTTTATTTACTCCGATTTCTTACTATGATTAGCAATGAGCGGAGGGAGGATGATGAAAATGAATACTCATAACCGATGATCGTATTGCTTTCAGATAAAACTTTGCCGATGACGTACAAGGCATTGCTTCAAATCCCTAAACACCGGAGAGATAAGGAAGAGAATCCCTTGTTAACCACTTCGAGCCGAGAAGTAGGAGTTTCTTTCGGAGTTTTTAAACCCTCGCATCTTAACCCGGGGCAGGGTAGGTGTCAGTTAGCTTGATCGAGCGTTCAAGTCTTACAGAGGAGTGTTGTCCTCCGAGGACCAATCACATCATATTCCTCTCTAGAGGTCGTACCTCATCAACCACAATGGTTAAACCTCACCAATCAGGAGTGAGACAGTTACAATCCTTTCGGAGCAATCAAGACAACCAGTGTCGCACGACTTTGTTCCAAGAAAAAAGAGAAATAAGAAAGCCCGCTAAGTAAAAAAGAAAAAGCTAGAAAGCAAATACTTAGGCAAAAATCGGGGCATCCCGCTGGACTTCAAAAGAAAAATCGAAAAGAACTCAAAAGGAGTCAGTCCAGGCAAAAATTAGGGAATCAAAACAAAAGAATGAAAAAGAAAGGATTATAAAAAGAAAAAATCCTCGAACAAGGACGAAGTCGTGTAGACACAGACGCCGAAAACGAAAAAGGAGTAACTGTCACTCCGAAACACCTTGAGAATTCTTTAACCAGTTGTTCCCAAATGTTCAACATACCTCTCGAAGAGGAGAGCGCTCGAGCTAAGTTAACTGAACTTTAGGATCGGAGAACATCACGTAGAAGGGGTGGGTACAAATCATAATTTGAGCCAAATATCCTTTGTTTCACGAACCGTAAACCCGACCACGATACAACCCTTAAAAGACCTAATTGAGGCAGGGTTTATTCTGAGAGCGCATTACGATAAGGTTGAGTAACCTGACTCCTTCATGATTTGCTAATCATATCCTTATTGCATTTTTCACTGATCGCATCAGCACTACGTTTGAACTCTTTGGTTCATTCGTCACTCACTAGCATGACACGTAAATGAGTGACAGTACAACATTTTTCGAAATTTGCATGAACACTGCATTAAAATTACTATTCGTGAATGAACAATTTTAGTTGCAGGTTAGTAGCTGATACGAAGGAACTTCAGCAAGGAATAGTCAATCAGGACTGAATCGCCAGAGGTCTGGATCAGAATGGTATGTTGTGAAACCCTGTGAATCTGGGGCAATGACTTCCTGTGAGTTTGGAATTGGTTTGTCTGAGGACAAGTCCCGGAGCATCAGTTGATTATGGGGCGGTTTATGCAAGAAGCAGTTGATCGGAAGTGAGTCTTCTCGGGACCCAATCAGGGGCAGTGATCCAGAATTCTTGCGATTTAAGGGCAGATCCCTCCAGTGTTCGATCAGAGCATGTTGAGTCGCTCATCGCTCGTTCAGGGGCAAACTACTTCAGAGATATTGAAGCCGACCATGCCGAAAGATGATTAGTTGAGGATGAATCCTCCCGTTGTGCAGATGCTGGGGCAAGCCCTCTGAAGATTGTCTTGTTGCCAGTTGTTTTCGGCTCAGAATGAATTATTCCCAAAGGTCGGATTGGGACAAGTTGAATTGCGCTGGGGCAAGTCGTTCAAATGAGTTTGCTCACCCTGGCAAGAATTGAGTATCGGGGAATCGTGTCATTACCCCGTCAAAACCTGAACCTTCTGAAGAAGCCTTGCGGTCATTGGGTTGCTATCCTACAGCATAACCTGTTGCTTGACTCCATGATTGGTAGCCTGTATTCCCTGTGTTGGCGTTGTTGAATCAGGATTGTTTCTCCGCAGAGATGTACGGTTTGAGGTCATTCCCCCTATACAGTTTGAGACTACAGCAGATTGAGATGGCGTTTACCCCTCATCAGATTAGGGTCAAGATTACCCTCGGCAGACCAGGATTGATATCCCCGAAGCGGAGCGAGTCCTCATTCTCCAGCAGAGTTCAGTAGTCTCTCCTCCGCAGAATCAGAATCAGATAGTGAGCATTGATATGTCTTCCCCAGGTAGAGAGGATTCTCGTCCCCAAGCAGACGCATCCTAAAGGAGTGTCACCTCATCCGCTGAGTCAAGCACCGAAGAATGACGTCGTCTCTCCCCAGCACCGGGTCACAAGTGCAAATTTCAGAGAAGTGCTCGGGTGCCGAAGCTCGTGTTTTCCCCAGTGAAGTCACTGAAGCAGGATTTTCCCCCCGCACCGGGTCACAAGTGCAGGATTCGCAAGAAGCTAGTCGTATACCGAAGTATGCAGTAACTGATGGTGCCAGACTGAAGTCTCCAGTGGAATTGAGATTCCCCACCAGAGTCATGCTCTCTCCTGAAGATGGACGGTTCCTTCTTCCCCAGTAGAGTGTTGGAACAGCTGATGTTGTATTCCCCTGCAGAGTTGTACTCTCCCCCGAAGGCAGACGATTCTTTCTTCCCCAGTGGAATCGAATTCCCCATCAGAGTCGTACTCTCCAGTGAAGTAGAATGATTTCTCTCCCCGGCTAAGTCCGCGGAAAAGCAGAATCCTTGGAAGTTGATCAGATCATGATCAATTTTCCCCAGCAGAGCATGGGGCAGCTGATGCTGTATTTCCCCCTGAGTCGCACTCTCTCCAGCAAAGCAGAATGATTTCTCCTTCCCCAGCCGAGTGTGCAGATGCCCGCGAGAGCCGAATCCTTGGAAGGTGATCAGACCATGTTTAGTTGTTTCCCCAGTGGGGTGTTGAGCAGCTGAAGTTGTTTTCCCACAGAGTTGTCATCCCCAGAAGAGTAGCCGAGAGGGCCCCGCAGTTTGTTCTCGCGATCGATGTCACTTTCTCGTAGAGCTTCATCCCCTGCAGCAGTCAGCTGAAGTTGTTCCCCTGCAGCAGTTCGCGGAAGATCAATTCCCCAGACAGAGCCTAATTGATATTGGCGTGTTCGCATTCTCCCCAGCAGGATGATTCCTCTACCTGAGTAGTTCTTCCTCCTTGATAGGAGAATCTCCCCTCGGCATTTATTTTGCTGATGGGATCGCATCTTTGTGCATGACGGCACAACATTGTGCATGATTGCATAGCATTTAGCATAAACGCATAGCATTCCCACTGTGTGGGGCGTAGCGCAGAAGCATATGCATCATAAGCATGATCTAGGTCATTATCATCCTTATTGAACAGGTGTATCCCCAAAAGACCAGTTGCTCAGGACGATTCTTGATGTTCTCCCCAGCAAGGTTGTTTTCTTAGATGATTCTAAAGACCCCGGTGTGACCCCCGCAGTCGCTCGCTCAAGATGATTTTTGAGACGCCCATCGAGGTCTTCAGTTCGAGATGATTCTCGAATCCCTCAGCAGGGCCATTTGCTTAGGATGATTCTTAAGACCTCAATACAGCTTCCCGAGTTGTTCGCCTAGCATGATGCTTGAGCTCCCCGATAGCGCCTCCAGCAAGAGTTGCCCAGGAAGATTCCTGGAATTCCCAACAAAATGTTTGCTCCAGAAAGGTTATCAGTTCAGGACGATTCTTGAAGATGCCCGACGGATCTGGTTGTTCAAGTTGATTCTTGAAGTCCTCAGCAGCGTGATATGTCTGCTCCAGCAACGATGTCTAATCTGAAGATGGATTTCGTAAGCGCCCGATGGCGATATCAGAAGGTTCCGGTGAGTCCAGATTTCCGTGTTGAAGAATCAACGGGTGGCTGAAGACAAGGTTCCGGAGTTGTAGATACAACAGAGTAATTCGTGTAAGTCTGAAGACCAAGTCAGTTGTCCTGAAAAGATGATTGAGCGCGATCAAGAGAATGATACGTCTTTTGACTGAAGTCAAAGATGTTTCTCCGGCTGAAGCGGAGTTTTGCCTGAAGGCAAAGTGTTTGAATCCCCGTAGAGTCATGAATGGCTCGTGATACCATTTCTTTGACTGAAGTCACAGATTTCCCAAGCTGAAGCGAAGGTGCCTAAGGGCAAGGTTATCCCCAAGGTCATGAAGGACCTAGGATTCATTTTTCGGACTGAAGGCCGAAGTATATCCCTGACTGAAGTCACCGATACTCTATAGCAGAGGTGGAGTTGCCTGAAGGCAGATCCATGTATCCTTGAAGGCCAAGGATCATTTTCTCCAGACTGAAGTCGAAGATACCTCCTGCAGAGCTGCCATCCTTGAAGGCCAAGGATGCTTATCTTCAGAAGTACTTGAAGATCTTCTCTAGCTGAAGCTGGAAGTGGCCAGGGGCCAGGGTTTCATATAGTTCTGATGATTGAAGTTCTACGGCGGGCATTGTGCAGTAGTATTCCGATGTTCGTTATGGTTCTGAGGGTGAACCCCAGATCAGAGTGTGCTTGGTTGAGTCTCTCATCCCCAGCAGAGTAGCTCCAAATACGCAAGTGTACCTTTTGTTCCATTTACCAGGGGTGAACCCCAGGTCAGAGTTGTTCAGTGTTGTATTTTCTCCGACAGCGAGGTTGAGTATTTTGATTATCCGACGGCGAGGTCAGATTATGTTTGTTTCCGGCGGCGAGGTTGGATGTTTGTTTGACGGCAATGTCAGACTCCTTAAATCCCCAGCAGAGATGATGATTGGTACGACGGCGATGTCGAGTGTCTCTCGGAATGATGTTTGTTTCCGACGGTGATGTCAGATCAGTGTTTCTCCATCTAGTTATTGAGCAGCTAGTGTTGCAGTGTTCGAAGATTTGTTCCCCGCAGAGTACCGTGTACTTGTGCAGTTGGCAAATTTTCGGGTTTACCGGTATTCAATCGTCTCGCACCTTGATTGGTTGAGAGCCGTTCGCTTCTCATCCAGTCAGGTCCAAGCCGTTTGAATAGGGGCAGCTGTTGCACCCCAAAATTTGACCAACAATTATTTACTCATTGAGTGTTTGGAAGTTGATACCTTCATCAGAAAGTTCAAGAGATCCCCAGAGAAGTGGATTGAAACCAGGGTTGTGTGCTTCACAGTTTGAAAGTTGTGGGTGCTCCTCAGATGATTCTGAGACTTTGAGAATGAACTTGATGTTTTGAGAAAGCTTATGAGATGTCTTGATAGCCCTCATGAAGCCCAGAGAAGTCATTATGCAAGAGTTCAGAAGATTCAACCATGAATGGTAGAATTAGGGTTTTGACTGGGTCAACCCTAGATCAGCTGAAAATTTGGAGAAGGTTGAGACTTAATCCAAGGGCCATGAGATCATGGAATGATGTATAGAGATGTTATAAAGATGATTCCTAGACCAACTCATCATGATTGAGGAGTTTGAGAAGTTTTGAGTTAGGGTTTCTGAGGATTGGCAGTGAGAAAACCCTAATTTGATCCCTATCTTCCAGGCAGTTTTAGCTCTAGATGTGATTAATATCTCATCTTCCCCACAACATGAATGTTGTAGAGCTTGTTCTTAGATTTGATTTGAGTGGTGGAAGTCCTTGATAGGAGTTACAGAGCTCAAGTTATGGTTTTGACAAATTACAGGTCAGTAGAGGTGTGTGAATCTGGGTCCTTGAAAGTCACCCAACTTGCAGACAACTTTTGCCCTAGTAGGATGATTCCTATGATTTCTTGGTCAACATGAATGTTGTAGAGGATCTTCTTAGCTTTAATTTTAGTGGTAGAAGTCCTTGATTGGATTTGTGGAACTCAACTTATGGTTTGAACAAGACAGGGGTATTTTGGTCATTTGTCAGTTATAGGTCATTTTAGCCAATGCCTAGAACTCCTATTTCCAAGCCTCAAATGGAAAAACTCAAAACATGAAAGTTGCTTAAAATGTGATTTTAAGTCTAGAAAGAAGGTCACAAATTGTTGAAAAAGCTCATAGCACAAGATTCCATGATTGGTCAAAAATGAACTAAAAAAGGCTTATAACTTTGAAAAGTTGAAATTGAAAAGTGATTTGGGAGATCCACAAATCCAAAATAGGTCATCCAATATATCATTTTGATTGGAAAAACCATTTTAAGAACTTTGGTTTAAGTAGATTTTTCATTTGAGGCTCCAAAAATGAGGTTCCTTTGGAAATTTGTTGCTTGCATAAGAGGGCAACTTTGCAAAACCCTACATAAGCCAAAAATGGACTTGTCTTTCACTCATCACTTCTCAATAACTCATATAAGGACATTTTGAGACCAAATTACAAGGCATGAAGTATGGAATATGAGAAAACCAATTTGTCATCACATGAGATTTTAAAGAAGTTTCCATCACATTCTAGATGAATCTAGAAGCATCCAACCATCAATTTATAAAGGGTGCATTGTGGAGAGTCTAAGGTTGGTGAAACTTGAGCCAAGTCAGAAGAGAGAGAAGGAGAGATAGCCATTGAAGCAATTTCTTCAAGTTGAAGCAATCCAAGATATCTTCCACTACAAGCCATCTCCACCATCACAAGTGCAAACAGAAGGTTGAGGATCATTCAAGGATCATCTACAAGCAATTCCAAGGCTTGAATCGTGCTCAACATCACTGCACCATAACCTCTTGACAGGTTTTTTCTTCACCTTCTTCCATCTTAATTGTGTTGTTTTAGTCAGTTTCTTAGGCATAGAAATGATTCACTAGGGTAGAGGATTCTTTCCCTTGAATTAGAGCAAGATTGGTGAGGTTTCACACCAGGTGCATAATTCTGTAATCTTCCATGACTGGCTGTGTAATGAGTTTTAGGTAGCAAGAATTAGGTTAGAATCACCAGGATAACATCAAGAGCATGATTGCATCATTAGACTGAAGTTTAATAAAGATTGATAGCAGTTGAAAATTCTGAACCGTGTTGGTACCAAGATGTTCAAGCCTTCTGTTTGGATTATTCAGGAGGAATTAGAAAAATCTACTCGTACCATCTTATTCTAGGCATTTAGTAGAGCAAGTTTCGTGTTTGGAGCGTGTGAAACCGTGGCGTGTAGAGAGAGATAGAAGAGCTAGAAGTTAGGGGCGCGAGAGAAGGGTTTCTGAAAACCCTAGGTCCCCTTTGGGACGATGAAGGAGAGCCACTGGATTGGTCTCTCATTTTGACTAATTCCTTAGATCCAACGGCCGTGATCGAAGCTGAGATTGGAGGGAAAATTCAAATGAGTGAAACACGGTCGTTTCACTTAAGACCGCTTCTGGGCTTATCTTCTATTTGCACCCTCCCTTTTATTTGGCCCAATTCCTTTAACTAGCGAGATGTGCTATTTGTACCCCCCCTCCCTTTAATTCATATATTGATTTTATTTTCTTTTTATTATTTTTTCTGTTTTGTTTAATTCATTAAAAATAGATAAAAAATGATTTTTTGATCCTTCTTTTTTCTATGATTAGATTAAGATGAGTAGAAAATTATAAAAATAAAAATGAGATTTTATTTTTAGGTTTAATATTTTTAATGGATTTTCCAAATAAATAGCTTTTATAATGTTTAGTTTTGATGCATGATTTTGTAGGAATTGTTTTAGGACTTTCCTTTAATATTTTTTATCCATTCTTTTTTGTGCAATTAGATGATGAATCATAGTTCCCCATAGGATTTTTTCTAGATTTTTAGAATTAAATCTTGATTAGTTTAATTAGGGTAGACTTAGGGTATCCTAATTAGGGTTTAGAATGTGTTTAGGTGATGAATCACTTTCTTTGATTGAGTTTTATCTTGATTTTTAGGTAGAGACCTTAGTAGATGTTATGAGTAGGTGTTGAGGACCCTTGTGAATATTTGTTAGATTTTTCCCCATTAGTTTAGTATTTTTAGGTATTTTCTGAAGTTGCCTTTTGATTTTGTGTACCCTTTGGTTATCTGGCCATCTCTGGGGTTTGTTCTGAGGAATTTGTTGAGGGGCTTGTGTTGCCTTGAGGACCTTGATGGAGAGCATCATGGAGAGAAGCTTGTAGATCAAGATTCAGAGACCCAGAGCTTGGCTTGTTCCCTGTCTGTGAGGTTTGAGATCCTGAAGTTTGAAGGAAGTTCATGGTACTTTCCTGAGGAAGGCACTATGAATGACTTTCATTCTTTCTTCTCACCTCTTTCTTAAGTATCCAATGATGTTGGAGCCAACTTGTGAGTTTAATTTCTCCTGAGGAGGAATGTAAACTGATCACATGTTGTTGAGCCACATGGGATACAACTCCTAAGTGGAAGCCTCCTAGTACTTTCCTGAGGAAGGTCCTATGGGTCTATCCACTTAGCTCCCTTAGTTTATCTAGGATTTCTCAAGTATCCAATGATGTTGGAGCCAACTTGTGAGTTTAATTTCTCCTGAGGAGGAATGTAAACTGATCACAGTTGTTGAACCACATAGGATACAACTCCTAAGTGGAAGCCTCCTAGTACTTTCCTGAGGAAGGTCCTATGAGTCTGTTCACTTAGTTCCACTAGTTCAGATAGGATTTCCTAAATATCCAGTGAAGTTGGAGCCTGCTTGTGAGTTTAATTTCTCCTGAGGAGGAATGTAAACTGATCACAGTGGTTGAGCCACATAGGGTATGACTCCTGAGTATACACCTCCTAGTGCTTTCCTGAGGAAGGCACTATGAGTCTGCTTACTTAGCTCCCTTTCTTTGGCAAGCTTGTTCTGAAGCTTGAAGACTGGGAATGATTTCTCTTATTCAGGGTTTTTTGCCTGAGAGCTTTGCTTAGCTTTGTTCAGATTCTGTGATTAGGATTAGGATTAGAGGATAGATGATTCTTTCTCAAGCAAGTGTGTTTTGTTTGCCTGATGGCATTTCATTTCTTTTATTTGTTTATTGCTTGATAGCATGTTGATTATTTTCAGTATGATTACTGTTATTTCATGACTGGCTTGAGGTCGAGATGAGCTTGTGGAGGCTGAAGCCCCACACACATTTCCTTCCTCACTTGCATTGCATGCATTTTACTGTTAAGCTGATGTTTTTGTCTGTTTTTGTGTATCATTGACATGATCCCTTAGGACTCTCATTTCTTCTGATGAGGATTTGATGATAGACTTTTAGGTTGAAACCTATGCATGACAACATCTAGGAGTTCCCTGTTCAAACCTCAACCATAGGATGAATCCGTGGCATGATAACAGTAGGACTTGATAGTCTCCCTCCTAGTTGAGCCATTTTTCCCGTAGTTTCCCGAACTACGTTTGCTCTGATCTTTCATACCAGATGAAAGTACGTAGGCATAGGATGCGATATCCTAGCGAGCAACCTTTCCACCTTAACCCGTAGTTAGCCGAACTACGTTGACTCTGATTTCTCGTTCCAGACGGGAATACGTAGGCATAAAGCGCGACGCTTTGCCGAGTCGTTTTTCTTTTCTTTTTCAGCCAGCCTTGATAGGTAGATAGATTATAACCAACCCGTCCAAGTAAACAAACAAGCGAGGATCCCGTCGAGTACGACGGACGTGAGGGGTGCTAATACCTTCCCCTTGCGTAACCGACTCCCGAACCCAGACAATGGTTGCGATGACCTTGTCTTACCCTTATTCGTCAGGTTTTTCCGATCGTTTCCTTTCCCGCTCTGAGGGATAAATAACGAAAGGTGGCGACTCTTCTGTTATGCCGGCACCTTATTTTCGCGCAAGCGACACCTATTACATAAATTGTTTTACACATAAATTGCAACCCGCTTTGGTTACTGCTTCAAGAGAAGTTTTTCTTATTCATGATTTCTTTTCACATTTGAGACATATTGTAAATGTTGTATGTTCCTCTAGTAAGCGTCACAATGAGTTTCAAAATATTTTTGAGGAGATTTCACATTTGCTAGAGATTGGTGAGCTTGATAGTGGTAAAGGACAAAATCAGATTAGTACTTCGAAACAAGCCACATTGGAGCTCATATTTTTCTTCTGTTTGTAGTATGATAGTGTCATACCCCAAAGTTGTCCTACCTTTTTCTTTTTATATATACCAAAATTTTGTGTTGTTTCTTTAGTTGATCACTCGGCCTTTGGCTATGACCTTCTAAGATTCAGATCATGATAATCTTGTGTGTGTTGTTTGTATGTAAAGCCCTTACAAGGTGAATGGAGTTCTTGTGGAGGTAAAGGAAGGATACACCTTCATTCTTAGGGTTAATTAATCAAGACAAGGTCAATCCCCCCAATTCATAAGCCAGGCTTAGTCTTGATTTGTTTCAAGGTCATTCCTAACCATGATTAAAATGGGTCCAAGCTATGATCAATTTACTCTCCAAGCTGTGTCCAAGATTGCTCTTTCAAGCCATGATAAAATGATTTCATGCCATGAAAAGAAAGTTCATGTCCAAAGCTAGTTTCTAAGCTTGATTTAAACCTTGTGATCAAATTTTTCAAGTAAGATCGGATCACTTTCAAGGTTGTGATCAAATTTTTCAAGATTGGATCACTTTCAAGGTTGCGATCAATTAATTTTCAAGGCAACTTCAATTTGTGTTCAGGTTATGAAGTTCCAATTAAAATAACCATTGCAAAAAAGCAAACCATGACCCAAAAAGTTTATGTATGATTGGAAAGTTTTTCAAATCATGCTTGGAGGGTATCTTTCAAGCTCTATTTTGGATTATTCTCAAGTTATGTAAGAAGTTCCTTAAGTTAATTTGGACTTTGGGCAAGACATAAAATTGTTAAATTAAAGAGGTGAGCCATTATATATATATATATATATATATATATATATATATATATATATATATATATATATATATATATATATATATATATATATATATATATATATATATATATATATATATATATATATATATATATATATATATATATATATATATATATATATATATATATATATATATATATATATATATATATATATATATATATATAATCATGAGCATTGGGCCCAATTATAAATAATGCTACTTGTTTGGCCAAAACGTGTTGCACCAAGTTGCTGCTCAAAATCGTGAAAAATGCAGCAAGTTGAGGACCCTACCGTGTTAGAGCAAAAATAGAGAATGTGACCTACTATCTAGAATACCTTACTGGGGAAGAACTAGCTCGACCATGGAACACTGAAAAATTGAAACAATAGGGGCAGCAGTGGCCTTTAGCTTTTCCACCAAGTCCTTAGCAGCCTTCTTTTGGGCGGCCAGGGCGGCCCTCTCCGTGAACATCTCCTCGCGACCCTTTCGCGTAGCCAATTCAAGCTTCCTCTCTCGCTCCTCCTGGAGTTTCTTGACCTTCTCCTCCAGAGCTGCCACTGTAGCTTATGACTTCTTCAACTCATACTCGTTCTGAGAGATGTCCTCAGTGTACACCACTGCCATCTCTAGAGTCCTCATCAAGGCGGAGGCATCCTGCACGAGCATGGCCTGCTTGCTAGGATGGTCTATTTCCTCGAGCTTAAGATATTATGCCTAAGAAATGGACAGGGAGGACCCCTCGAAGAACTTCATATTGTGCAGACAAGGAGGCAACTCGAACTTGATTTTTCCCTCTCCCGACTGAGATCCATGATTTTATTCGGGCATGCACGTTTGAGCCTCTAACTCACGGGCAGGGGAGACGTTTGGGTGACTGGCGGGGTAGACGAGGAAGTCCCTGATCCTGCCTGGGGAGGAGTTATTCGCTGACTGAGACGACTTTTTTCCTATGGCCACACTACCTTTCACCTTTTCGTGGGCATTCTTCACCATCTGCTCCTGTGCAGAAGACATATTACCTGCAAAAACAACGAGCATATTAGCGCATGAAAAAAGAAGCATTTCGAATAAAATAAGAAGCAGGAAGCTACCCAAGAGTTTAAAAGCCTCCCCGCGAGTGCTACACTCGAGGATCTCTTTTGTGTTGATATATCGGGCCTCCACCTGTCGCCTCCCATCTTCTTCATAGAGCATCTTCCCAACGCGAGTCACGCACTGGGCAGGGAGAAAACCGTCCATGAAGGCCACCAGCTTAACATAGTTGGCCCGATTATCGTCCCCTAACTGGTGAGGAGTAACTATATACTCTTCAGTTGAGCGGGTAAAATGAGCCCCACTCCAGCAGAAGGGAAACAGGAACAAGATCCGGGTAACTATCTTGTTGTCCTCGTCTATCAGATCCTCCATGTTCTCATTCGTAGAGACCTTCTAGAGGAAGGTCAAGTCGGTAGCTGTCTCCAACACAGACTTGATCACGTAGAACCTCTACTTGAAGGTCCGAATAGACTTAGAAAAGGGTTTGAATAATTTCCTCCCCTGTTTTAGAGAAACCTAACCAAGCTTCCTCCTCGACACCTACCGTTAGAGGTGGAAGATGGTGAAGAAAAGCGAAATAGTGGCCCCAATATGCAAATACTCAAACACTAATTCGTATCCGCATGAAGGAAATAAAATTCAGATGTAGTTGAGAGGGTGCCAAGTCCAAGTGTATAAAGGTTTCCCGCTGGAAGTCTGTGAAGGGCAGCCTCAGTCCTATTTCTTTGAAGACATACTCGTACATGGGAAACCTTTCCCCATACGGCGAGCATATACGATCATCCTCCACAAGGAAGTGGACCCTTCACTCTCCCTCTGCCCCCTCCGTGGTGAACATGTCCCTGATATATGAGGCAAAGAGCAAGGCACGCTCCATTGATTAGGCCACAATCCACTCGTCGATCGAGGTCCTCGCCGCAGACACCCCTCCAACCTCAATGGGTCGTGGAGTCATCATCCATTTCAGTGCCTTCCGAGGAGCTCTCCTCGGACAGATCTCTAAGATGCTCTTCTTCTTCAGCCCAACGTGACATTACCTTTACTTGAAAAGCAAAGGATAAAAGTGAATTCGATGACAAAATTAAATCCACCCTACCACTGCTAGTCAAGTGAAAGGGCGCGCAAAGGGCTAAAGACAACATCCTCGACGTAAGCTCTACTCAAATGGTGTAACAACCCAATTTTCAATAATTAATTATTTGTATTAATTAATTGATTTATTTGGATTATTCTAATTATTTGAATAATTAGATGATTGTTTAAATGGATTGATAGATGTTTGAGAGAGGGAATATATTGGAAAGAAATAAAGAGAAAGATATATATATATATATATATATATATATATATATATATATATATATATATATATATATATATATATATATATATATATATATATATATATATATATATATATATATATATATATATATATATATATATATATATATATATATATATATATATATATATATATATATATATATATATATATATATATATATATATATATATATATATATATATATATATATATATATATATATATATATATATATATATATATATATATGAGGAAGTGGAAAAGAAAAAGAAAAGTAAGAAGGAAGAGAAAAGAAAGGGAAAGAAAGAGGAAGAAGAGAAAAGGAGGAGAAAAAGAAGAAACTTGGAGAATCATCAAGAACATCCTCTAACTTCCGATTAATCAAGGTAAGGGTGTGAAATCTTACTATCTTAATCAGTGTGTATGATTATGTATGTCTTTGTTTGGATTTGTTGGGTGTTTTCTACATTTTCTATTTTAGGTCGAAATGAGTTTAAAAGGTAGAAACCGAGTTTGAACGGTTAGAATCTGAAATTGACGGCGTAGTTTAGTCGGGTGATGATAGGCTAAGACTACTGAAGTCGTTGGGATTGAATCGGTCGATTTCGGGGTGATTGGATGATTTTGGGCAGTTAAGGATTCTGAGTGGGCAGCGAACCAAGTCAGTAGCCAAATTCAGTCTTCGCTGGCAAGTTCGTCGGACGAAGACTAGTGGCGAGGGTTCGCCAGGCGAATGAATCCAGCGAGTGGTAGCGAATACTTCTAGTAGCTTCTGACTAGCTTCGCCAGCGAGTTCGCCAGGCGAATGGGGCAGCGAGCATTCGCTAGAATGCTTCGCCAGGTGAAGGTCAGCGAATGTGACAGGATTTGTTTTATTTTGGTTGGTTCCATCCAATGTTGATGTATTTGATATAATTATGTAGCGTATAGCTTGTGCGCTGTTATATGATATGTTGTGGGTAGTCGTATGGCGTGAATCCTAGATTATGAATCGATTATGAATATGTGGTCTTTTGGCATATGTGATACATTTTTTTAATTGATTAAAATTCATGATGAATGTGATTGAGTTTTTTGCCGTTTGGCACGATATTTGTAAGTGCACATTGCTTGTATGCGATGGTGGGTGAAGAATGCATGAGATTATATGGCGAGTATATGTGCATTGTTTGGTAATGTAAGAATGATGTTGGAAATATGTATATGTGTTGAGTCGTACTCGCTGGGGTAGAATGGCAAGATGTCGTATCTAGTGGAGTAATCACTGGGGTAGAATAACAGGATGTTATTCCTAGTGAGGTATAGTGTCGTGGTTGTATACACTGGGATAGAATGACTAAGATGTCGTTCCTGGTGGAATAATTACCGGGGTAGAATAACTGTGATGTTGTTCCTGGTAGGGTATAAGTGATGTACCCATACTCCCAAAAAAGGGATTGGTGTTAATTGATGAGTTTTATATGAGCCATATGACATAAATATCATTGTTGTATGAAGGATGCTGATGTGTACAAATTGTTGAATTGTGAGTTATAAATGTGAATCTAGAATGAAGCGATATGAGATGAATGATGAACATAGGTATATATGCATTGTGATATATATATTGTGAATGCATATTGAATATACGTGCTGATACGTGATGTATGATGAGATTAATTTTGAATGTGAACCATGTTTGAATGGTGCGAATGAATGATGAATACATGCATATATTGTGATATGTGCATATTGTGAGTGTATAATGAATATATGCGATGAATGTGAAAGATGCATGAGTATGTTTGTAAACATGTGTGCATTTCAAGAGTGTCATGAGTCATGTTGCATGTGAAGCATCATGGTATGCATTCTTGTGTTGATTGATTCCTCGGTGAATCTGCAGAACCTCGTGTGCCCTTGTGGGGTGTGAGCAATGGTTATATATTGATTCCTCGGTGAATCTGCAGAACTTCGTGTGCCCTTGTGGGGTGTGAGTGATGGTTATTTATTGATCCCTCGGTGGATTTGCAGAACCTCGTATGTTGCGATGGTTATATTTGATTCCGCATAGAATCTGCAGAACTTCGTGTGTCCATGTGGGGGTGTGAGTGATGGTTATTTTTGGTTCTTCAATTGAACCTGCTGAAATGAGTCGGTACCGCATTTGCATCTGCATAGAGTCGTGAGTCGGTCTCTATGAGTTGCATTTATCATCTTTATATGGTGCATTGGTGAAATAAACATGAATGTGAATGTTTATGTGAATTGGTGATGAAAAGAACATATTTTGTATGTTTATATGGATTGATTGGAATTGTGGATGTACGCATGTTAAATATGCTTGATGATTATCCATATTTGTTTATATGTAGATAACGATGTATATGAGTGAATCGTGAATGTATGCATGATGAGATGCTTGGTTATATATATATATATATATATATATATATATATATATATATATATATATATATATATATATATATATATATATATATATATATATATATATATATATATATATATATATATATATATATATATATATATATATATATATATATATATATATATATATATATATATATATATATATATATATATATATATATATATATATATATATATATATATATATATATATATATATATATATATATATATATATATATATATATATATATATATATACATTGTAATGTATGTTAGTGAGTGGTGATGTATTATGGCTGTCGCTACTGCGAAAATCGGCGCCGGCTAACAGAAGAGTCGCCACCGTGCGTTATTTATCCCACGGGAGGGAAAGGAAACGCTCAGAGTAAACCTCGCAAAGACGGGTAAAGGTATGGTCATCGCAACCAAAACCTGGATTCGGGAGTCGGTTACGCAAGGGGAAGGTATTAGCACCCCTCACGTCCGTCGTACTCGACGGGATCCACGCTTGTTTCCGGGTATGGATTGTTATTCTATCTACGCTAAAGGTCAAGGGTTAAAAAGAAAGGAGAATGAAAATAAAAATGACTCGGCAAAGTATCGCACTTTATGCCTACGTATTCCCGCCTGGAACGAGAAATCAGAGTCAACGTAGTTCGCCTACCTACGGGAAAGGAGGGGAAGGTTGCTCGCTAGGATATCGTATCCTATGCCTACGTACTTTCATACAGCATGAAAGATCAGAGCAAACGTAGTTCGGGCCACGTACGACACAAGTCTGTCTTGGTTGATTTTATTCCTTCTGAAAAAGGTTTTCTTGATTAACAGTCCCGGCGGACAAAAATGACGTCTTGATGAGTTCACATTCTTTTACGGAAGAAGTGTCTTTTATTGTGTTTGAAATCTTTATGGTGTTTTTCTGTTTGTTTTGAGGAAGAAGAGACAGAACTCTATCCTACGGTTGCAAAGGGAAACAAATTAACCTAATGTTATCATGCATGGGTTAAGACCTAGTGTCTATCATGCCCCTCTCTTGCACAGAGAGAAACAGAGATCCTAAGGGATAGGCAGAAACAGAAACAATATCAGATATATACAGTAAAACAGTAAAATGCATGAATGCAGCAATACAAGCGAGACAAGGGAGTCCCACTCAACCTCGAACCTAGAAAACAATAGGCAAAAGTGAACAGACTTCACTTTCAACCCAACAGGGTAAACAACAAACAATACAGTCCAGTAAAATCAAACAAGTACATCAGGAATGAAATACAACAGCAAAAGAAACAGCATCAACAGCTCTGAATCAACATCTGGCTTCAAGTAATCTCCAATCAGCTACAGGCTTCAACAAGCATCAATCTCCATCTTCATGGCCTTCAGGTAAGGGCTTTGATCATCATTCTTCTCTCTGCAATAGCTTTTCTTCAAGCTCAAACCTCCAGGATGAGGGATCAGTCACAAGAGTGGATTGGGTGTTAAGCAATCAGTTGACTACCAAAGGTGGTGAACAGACTGCTTCTAACACATATGACATTTTCTCTCAAGAGTTCCATCTCTTAGACACTATCACCAAGCCTTCCAAAGGAAGGGGGTGAGTGTCTTAGAGAGACTCTGAATCACAGAGAAGAATGGATGCAGACAAGGCAATCCATGTTTGAGAAACAAGCTTTCTAATCTAGAGCTCTGCCTAGCTCCTAAACCCTAGTCTCCTCAGCATCTGCTAGCAAGAATCTCCTCTTCAACTCTGGAAGTTGGACTTCAACATCTGAATCTCCAATGGCTTTCATCTCCTCAAGTCTTCAGCTCTCTCAAATCCCAGACAATCCCAATACCCACACAGACAAATCAATAATCCCCAGAGGGCACACCACACCAGTCAATCAGATATACAGTACATTAATAGCAGTAGGGGAGTCCTGACTTTTTCTCTAAGGGATCTAATAACTACCCATAGCCCCTATAGTCCCATAACTAAACTAGTCAAACCCTAAGTCCTAGGGGAAAAGAATCTATTCTCCTAAGTCATCACCTAAAAACCCTAGTTTGTTCATGTTATTCACACCTACACTAAGCACCTAAAATTAATTTCTAAAAATGGGAACTAAATTGTATCTACAAGTTTAATGTCTAAACTAAACAACCTAAAAAGAATGGACAAAAAAATATTGAAGCATTTAATAGAACAAAAAATAACAAAATCATGCATGAAATGAAACTATTTAGAATGCTATTTATTTGAAAAATAAGGGAAAAATATCAAATAAAAAATAAAATGCCATTTTTATTTTTTATAATTTTCTAGACTCTTTAAAGAAAATAATGCAAAAAGAATGAATTACAAATATGCAATTTCTAATTTGTTATGAATTTTCAAAAATGAAATGTTGAAGTTCAAGTATACTACTTAAAAACCCTAATTAAACTATCCTAAGTTCAATTATCTAAACTAATCAAATTTTATTCTAAAAAATCTAGTAATAAATTCTGGGAATACTACAATTCAATATTAATCACCACAAAAAAGAATGGGCAAAAAATCTATTTCTAAGTGTAAGAACAAAAATCTACAAGATCATGTATGAAATAAAACCTTCAAAATATGCATTTATTTGTAAAATATGCGGAAAATGTGAAAAAAATATAAAATGCAATTTTTATATTTTTTTAATTTTCTAGCCATGTTAAGGAAAATATTAAAAAAATAATGAGTAAAAAACATGCATTATTTATTTAGTTATGAATTTTGGAAGATGAGTAAAATAAAATGCAAATTGAAAATAGAAAATAAAATAATTAAAGAGGAGAGGTGCAATCTGGACCATTGGATTTAAGTCTTAGTCAAAGCCTTTGAAAGCATCCGACGGTTGATGTATTTCTTCTCCAAACCAAACCCTAATCTTCATGAAAAAGCAACTCCATGCAAGCTTCTTCCATGGATCATAGCTCCTTCATTACACCACGAAATCTCACGAAATAAAAACCAATTTCGCTCCATTTTCTGCCCTCTATCCAGCCATGTCCCTAACTTCCCTTGAAACCCTCTACAATGCACAAACCGAAACCCCCCATCCATGGTTCCACCATGGAAGCTTGTTATTCAATCTCAACAAACCATGAAAATAACTATAGCCACGTGTTCTATAGGTTGCACTGAGTATACTAAACTATAGCACATGCATTAAAACCTCATATTCCAACCATTCTTGATCTTGAAAGAATTGACACCACATCTTGAACCTCCATGGATTGACCTTAAACTCACCATAAATGATCCTTAAGTGGTCTCTATCATGAATATCACAACAACTAACCCTAACCATGCATAATTATGGTGATTCGAAACAAAACGTATCCTTACCAATTGGATATGGTGATGGTTGCTATGCCCTGTTTCAGCCCTTGCCAATGGTGCCAAATGATCTTTATATGATGGTGATGATGCTGGTGAAGAGAATTCGTGCTCAAGCTTCTTGAAAATGGCAATTCGAACCTTCACGCAACTTGGAGTGATGAAGTGGAACTCATGATCCAGCCACAAATTGATGTGCCTTCTTCGTGCTTTTTACTCTACAACAATGGAGGATGATGATGATGACAGAAATTGAAGTGATTGATGAAGCTTCAATGGAGTTTGAAGAGAAAATGCCAATTGGAGTGAAGGATTCAAAGTAGTGTTTACAAGTTCAAAGAATCACCAACCCTTGCATGATCTCACCCTTAGGTATTTATGGAAGTGAAAGGAAAGATCTAGAACATATGAGAAGCTTCCAAGGAAGTTCTAGAACTTCTCACGTAATGAGAAATTCAAAAATACTATTTTTAGTAAATCTCATAAAACTCATGATAAGTCTTCAAAATACCCTTATATGAGGTATACATGTGAGAACAAGGCATTTTATGCAAAATTAAGGCTTTGGCAAACAATTTCTCATGGTACCTTAAAGTGCAAGAAACAAATTTACAAAGGAAGTCCAATTTTTAAGCCTAAACTCAAAAATGTGGATAAACCATTGTTTCCAAAATGTTGTTTCCAATCAAAATCATCTATCATATGCCCCATTTTGGATTTGTAGATCTCTCAAACCAAAATCCAATTTCAACTTTTTCAAGTTATATGCCTTTTTAAGTCATTTTGACCATTTTAAAATATCCATGCTCCAAGCTTTTTCAAACTCTCACAACATCTTATCTAGCCTTAAAATCCCATTTTGAACAACTTTGATGTTGGGAAGTTTTCCATTTGAAGCTTCCTTGTATGAGTTTTAAGCATATGCTATGAATGACCTGTAATCACCAAATGACCAAAATACCCTTTTGCTTGCCAAGACCATAAGTAGAGTTCCACAAATCATATGAAGGCATACCATACCATTATAGAAATCTAAGACAATGAGGAACAATTCTTATGTTGACCAGAAATTCATCTGAAATCTCATTGAGGGGTAAAAGTTGCTTGGAAGTCAAGTCACTTTCACAGACAAAATTTCAGATACCTCAGATGACCTGTAACTTGCAAGAACCATAACTTGAGTTCTATAAATCTCCTTGATGTCTTCCACCACTCAAATTAAAGGTCTTGAGATCCTCTACAAGTTTCATGTTGGCCAAGGATCCATTTGAAGCTTGCATTTTGACTTATCTTGCTTGGAAACTTGACCTAAACTAGGGGATTTTACACAGAAACCCTAATTTAGAGACTCCTCTTCTCCTTGATTTCTCTTGAATTCTTCTTAGCATAACAACATATCCTTGTTCTACATGTCAAATGATGAACCCCACATCCCTTCAATAGACCTGAATGCCCTTAAATCAATCAATTGACCTAGGGTTGACCTAGGGTTGACCCAGATGAAACCCTAGTTGACTGTCTTCAACTGCAATTCTTGTGATCCCATCAACAACTTGTTTTATTCTCCAAATGACTTTCTAAGTCCTCCAAGATGTCTAGATACTCCCCATGCTCTCAATTCACAACTCATAATTCCCTTGTTGATCCTCAGACACCCTCAGTTAGGAGATATACTCAGTGCTTGATCCACTGAACTCCCTGCTTTCAAATTCTTTCTTGATGACTTGAATGAGATTGAATTAGGATAATAACCTCTGGATAGGCCTCTAGAGATGAGAATAATGCTTGATCCCCTGTTGAATGACTTGCTATGCTTATGCTATGCAGATGGTTAGGCTATGTACATGACTCTATATGCAAATGCTAATGATATTGAAACATAAACCAAGTGAATAAGGTTGAGCAAATTTTAGGGTGCAACAGTGGCAAGAAGTATAATATGGATATTCTATGTTATAGAAATATATTATATGCTTTGTTATTGTGTTAATATGCATTGTGGTGAGAAAAGGTGGGATATATGTATTCTGTACTTGTGCATTTATATATGATTATGTGCATTGATTATTATGGTAATGTTTCTCACCCTTCTGCTGGAATGATGTCCTATATGACATCGTGCAGGTATCAAGGAGTAGTACTGCTTGTAGTTGCGAGTTCGCTATTGGTGCAGCTGTTTAGTATTTAATTATGTTGGGTCAAGTCATGCTCTGGTTATGTAACACTGGGATCGTTGGGTTTATGCCTTAGAGATATACTATGTATTCTAAGTTGTGTTTTAAATGTATTTGAAATATGTGATAATGGCCTCTGTGTCTAAGTGTTGATGGTTATGTGATGAACATGAATGTTATGTGAAGAGAATTATGTAAATAACTTGAATCCGATGCTGCATGCAAAGTGAACTTTGAAAAGCATGATTATTTTATTTGAGTGTTAATAAGCATGACAGAAGATTTGATGTATTGGAATTATGTGTGACGCCCTTTTGTGAAAGCATGTTAATTTACTCTGATTAATTATGTATTATTCTGTGGGGTTAGAAGGGTGTTACATTAGTGGTATCAGAGCAGGTCGGTCCATCCGGCCAAGTTGTCTAATGTTAGTTGTTCCCTTGTATGCGACATGTGTGTGTGCAACACTGTTGGTACGTGTTTGTTGTCTAGCCTTTGTCTGCATAAGTGGGAGTGATCCAAGTGGGGGAGAAACTTGTGCCTCTCCAGGATGCTGCAAGTGTGAAGTTTTAGCTCAGTGTGGTTGAATGCTCTTATAGTTTGGTAAAGATGGTTTATACCCCATCATGATTTTTGACTGTCTATTGACAAATTGAGGAACTGATCACCTTTAATCTCTTGTTGATAGTAGTTGGGATTGTGTTGGATGGGATAGATATGTCTTGCAAGCTTAGATGGCGTGGTGTAGTGAATTTTTTTGAGTGAAGTCGAGCGCTTAAGAATCGTTTTGATGAGTCAGCGCAGGACAGTGATGAGATGTTTAATTTTGATGGGAATTTTGAGTATTAATGAAGGTGGAGAAGTTGGTGGTTTACCGATTTATTATGGTTGTCTGAGAGTTATCCTAACAAGATAAGTGATATACAGACAGGACGTGAGGTGAAGTTGTGATCGACTTAGTTGCGGAAACTAGTCATATATTGAGAGCTCCATATGGTAGGTCTGTTTGGGGGGCCAAGGAATTAAAACTGAGTGAGTAATTATGAGACTTGTGTCTGGTGTGTATGTTACGGCAACAGGTTGTGGAGTCGAGTATAAAGGTGGCTAAAGACTTTCGGTGATTATTAAAGAAAGTAAGATGTGGAATACAATATTGGTATAATTAGGCCTTCGAAAATTTCAAGAGTTGAAAATGCGTTGAGTGGCCTTCAGAGTGTGAAAATGTTGTTTTCGTATTTTTGACGCACAATCCAAAGCGTTGGGCGCTATTTTAATGCTCTATGTGATGGTGACATAGTGGCATGGAAATTAATTAATTTATTGATGGAATGTGTTTGATAATTCGAAGAATATAGAGGTCATGTTGAGCATCAGGAACTTGTGTTATCAGTGTAGGAGGAGAAGCGGTGATATGCCACTATGAAGAGAGTTCAGAGGGTTTTGGGAGAGCTGTCAACAGCTCGTGTGTGGATTCTTGCCGAATTCGACAGAACTGTTCGTTGTGTTTTGTGATGTCTCGTGGGTATAATTGAGAGATATGTTAAGTGCAACATCGACAAGTTTAGTTGCTTGGAGGCAATTTAAAGTATATAAGAGGGATTATCTAACAAGTGACTTTGAGTTGGTCGTTATTGTGTTTGTGCCAGAGTTGGAGGCTCCAATTGGTTACTGAGAGATTTGAAATAGTTGGTGATCTCAAGAGCTTAAGGTATTGGTTTGAATTGGAAGAATTGAATATGAGGCAAAGGAAAACAATTAGAACTCCTGAGGGATTATGGTTTTAGATTGAATTACCATTCGGGTAGAGCAGCACGGTAACTGATGCATCAATTTGAAGATTTGGTATATACTGATGATGATGGTTGAATTTGATGAATTAAGTCGAAGGACTGATTTTCGTATTAATGGGAATGGTATCATGAGATGTCGTGATAGAGTTGTGTTCTAGATATTATTAAGTGGAATAAGAGTAATATGGTAGATGGAGTATCCATCCTAGTGCTATAAAGATGTAACCAGATTTGAGGGAATTATTTTGATGGCCATAGATGAAGAGAGAAGTGGTTTAGTTGTATGTGCTGGTTAGACTTGTCGGAAGTCGAATAATGAACATATGAGACTGTTGGGTCTGATGTAACCGTTGTATATTCTAGAGTTGAAATAGGATAGTATTCCCATGGATTTTGCGTTGAGTTTTCCGGAGAATTAGAGGAATATGGTTTTAATTGAGTGATTTTGGATGGAATGACTAGATTGGCTCTTTTCCTACCAATGAGGATTAATCGTTCTATGTTGGAGCCGGTTGAGATGTATATCACGGAAGTGATAAAGATTGTATGAGCTGTCATCGAATATGGTGTCAGATGAGAATTTGAAGCTTTGTATGGTAGAAGGTGTAGGACTCCTTTTGTATTGATATGATTCAGGCGAGAGTACTGGGCTCGAACCTAAGGATTGTGTAAGAGACGACTGAAAGGATCAAGAAGATCCAAGAAAGGACATGTTCTGAGGGTTACAGTAGTGACGGGTGTTGATCGAGCCTTGAAGTCTCGAAAGCACACACCGTGTTTTGTTGCTTAGTATCAGAGTGGCGCAGCGGGAGCGTGGGAGAAGTATCATATTGGATTGTCTTACCGCTGTCGCTTGTGAACTTACATGATGTGGTATGTGCCTAATTAAGGAAGTGCAAGTGCATTCATTCAGACAGATGGTGTACAAGTGAGGAAGGATTTGACTGTTGAGACATTGCTAGTTCAGATTGATGAGCAAAAAGTAACTTCGAGGCAATGAAGATTTCTTCGGTAAAGACAGTTGGGGGAACCAACTAGAGAAAGTGGGATTTGAGAGATTGGGATGAGAAAGTCGTATCCGACTCGGTTCATTGAGGTAACATTTTCGAGGACGAAAATTCCTAAAGTAGGGGAGAGTTGTAACAGCCCAATTTTCAATAATTAATTATTTGTGTTAATTAATTGATTTATTTGGATTATTCTAATTATTTGAATAATTAAATGATTGTTTAAATGGATTGATAGATGTTTGAGAGAGGGAATATATTGGAAAGAAATAAAGAGAAAGATATATATATATATATATATATATATATATATATATATATATATATATATATATATATATATATATATATATATATATATATATATATATATATATATATGAGGAAGTGGAAAAGAAAAAGAAAAGAAAGAAGGAAGAGAAAAGAAAGGGAAAGAAAGAGGAAAAAGAGAAAAGGAGGAGAAAAAGAGGAAACTTGGAGAATCATCAAGAACATCCTCTAACTTCCGATTAATCAAGGTAAGGGTGTGAAATCTTACTATCTTAATCAATATGTATGATTATGTATGTGTGTGTTTGGATTTGTTGGGTGTTTTCTACATTTTCCATTTTAGGTCAGAATGAGTTTAATCGGTAGAAATCGAGTTTGAACGGTTAGAATCTGAAATTGACGGTGTATTTTAGTCGGGTGATGATGGGCTAAGACTACTGAAGTCATTGGGATTGAATCGGTCGATTTTGGGGTGATTGGACGATTTTGGGCAGTTAGGGATTCTGAGTTCGCAGGTTCGCCAGGCAAAGCCCAGCGAGTGGGCAGCGAACCAAGTCAGTAGCCAAATTCAGTCTTCGCTGGCAAGTTCGCCGGGCGAAGACTAGTGGCGAGGGTTCGCCGGGCGAATGAATCCAGCGAGTGGTAGCGAATACTTCCAGTAGCTTCTGACTAGCTTCGCCAGGCGAATGGGGCAGCGAGCATTCGCTAGAATGCTTCGCCAGGCGAAGGTCAGTGAATGTGACATCATTTGTTTTATTTTGGTTGGTTCCATCCAAGGTTGATGTATTTGATATAATTATGTAGCGTATAGCTTGTGCGTTGTTATATGATGTGCTATGGGTAGTCGTATAGCGTGAATCCTAGATTATGAATCGATTATAAATATGTGGTCTTTTGGCATATGTGATACATTGTTTTAATTGATTAAAATGCATGATGAATGTGATTGGGTTTGTTGTCGTTTGGCACGATATTTGTAAGTGCACATTGCTTCTATGCGTTGGTGGGTGAAGAATGCATGAGATTATATGTGCATTGTTTGGTAATGTAAGAATGATGTTGGAAATATGTATATGTGTTGAGTCGTACTCGCTGGGGTAGAATGACAAGATGTCGTTCCCAGTGGAGTAATCACTGGGGTAGAATAACAGGATGTTATTCCTAGTGAGGTATAGTGTCGTGGTTGTATACACTGGGGTAGAATGACTAAGATGTCATTCCTGGTGGAATAATTACCGGGGTATAATAACTGTGATGTTGTTCCTGGTAGGGTATAAGTGATGTACCCATACTCCCCAAAAGGGGATTGGTGTTAATTGACGAGTTTTATATGAGCCATATGACATAAATATCATTGTTGTATGAAGGATGCTGATGTGTATAAATCGTTGAATTGTGAGTTATAAATGTGAATCTAGAATGAAGCGATATGAGATGAATGATGAACATAGGTATATATGCATTGTGATATATATATTGTGAATGCATATTGAATATACGTGCTGATACGTGATGTATAATGAGATTGATTGTGAATGTGAACCATGTTTGAATGGTGCGAATGAATGATGAATACATGCATATATTGTGATATGTGCATATTGTGAGTGTATAATGAATATATGCGATGAATGTGAAAGATGCATGAGTATGTTTGTAAACATGTGTGCATTTCAAGAATGTCATGAGTCATGTTGCATGTGAAGCATCATGGTATGCATTCTTGTGTTGATTGATTCCTCGGTGAATCTGCAAAACCTCGTGTGCCCTTGTGGGGTGTGAGCGATGGTTATATATTGATTCCTCGGTGAATCTGCAGAACCTCGTGTGCCCTTGTGGGGTGTGAGCGATGGTTATTTATGGATCCCTCGGTGGATTTGCATAACCTCGTATGTTGCGATGGTTATATTTGATTCCGCGTAGAATCTGCAGAACCTCGTGTGCCCATGTGGGGTGTGGGCGATGGTTATTTTTGGTTCTTCAATTGAACCTGCTGAAATGAGTCGGTACCGCATTTGCATCTGCATAGAGTCGTGAGTCGGTCTCTATGAGTTGCATTTATCATCTTTATATGGTGCATTGGTGAAATAAACATGAATGTGAATGTTTATGTAAATTGGTGATTAAAAGAACATATTTTGTATGTTTATATGGATTGATTGGAATTGTGGATGTACGCATGTTAAATATGCTTGATGATTATCCATATTTGTTTATATGTAGATAGCGATGTATATGAGTGAATCGTGAATGTATGCATGATGAGATGCTTGGTTATATATATATGTATACATTGTAATGTATGTTAGTGAGTGGTGATGTATTGTGGTAAGAAGTATAATATGGATATTCTATGTTATAGAAATATATTATATGCTTTGTTATTGTGTTAATATGCATTGTGGTGAGAAAAGGTGGGATATATGTATTTTGTACTTGTGCATTTATATATGATTATGTGCATTGATTATTATGGTAATGTTTCTCACCCTTCTGCTGGAATGATGTCCTATATGACATCGTGCAGGTATCAAGGAGTAGTACTGCTTGTAGTTGCGAGTTCGCTGTTGGTTCAACTGTTTAGTATTTAATTATGTTGGGTTAAGTCATGCTCTGGTTATGTAACACTGGGATCGTTGGGTTTATGCCTTAGAGATATACTATGTATTCTAAGTTGTGTTTTAAATGTATTTGAAATATGTGATAATGGCCTCTGTGCCTAAGTGTTGATGGTTATGTGATGAACATGAATGTTATGTGAAGAGAATTATGTAAATAACTTGAATCTGCTGCTGCATGCAAAGTGAACTTTGAAAAGCATGATTATTTTATTTGAGTGTTAATAAGCATGACAGAAGATTTGATGCATTGGAATTATGTGTGACGCCCTTTTGTGAAAGCATGTTAATTTACTCTGATTAATTATGTATTATTCTGTGGGGTTAGAAGGGTGTTACAAGTGGCACAACTAAAAAAACGAGGATACATGCAGAAGATCTCCCTGATACATCCGAGGAAAGTTCCCCGGGCACGAAACCCAGAATCTTCAAGAGGGAACTACCGGAAAGCTCATAAGCACACTATAACCCACGATTCCCTCCAGCATTAAACACCATTGTGTCTCTACTACACCAAAATTAGCTAGAGGCTTAAAAATCCCTAAGTCCTTTATACATAACGGTCACTACGACATCGGCAGCAAAAAATATGGCCAAACTACTGTCTGCCACCAACAACCACCACTAAACGCCCTAAAACTACTTCGTATCAACCCTAATCGCATGCATTCTAAAGTGCAGAAACCAGAAAAACAGATAATAAGCAAGGAATTAACATACTTACTTGGTAGGGGAAGAAGCTTCTAGTTTGAGTAGCTCTGGTCGGACTTGGTACGATGGTTGGAACGAAACTTAACGGTGACGGATGGCTGGGAACGAAGAACTGAAGGCAAAGAAGAGAGAGTAGAAAAAGCTCAAATGAGAGGTCTCTTACACTATTTATAGGTAAACTCCAAGCACCTGTACGAGCACGCGCGGATAGGGCATCATCATGACCCTAGCCTAGCCATCATCACACATTTAATGCTACACATGGCTCGAGGCACACGTGGTGTTCCCACTCTTCAGATCCCATCAACCGTTGGTCTCCCCGGACCTCGAGCTCCCTGACAAGCAATATTTTAGATGCCTAGACACAGATTCTTTCAGGCACAAGGTAGCTTACAACGACTTTTCCCAGGAAGCAAACTGTCCTTAAGTCATCACTACCATGCACGGTAACAATGACTTGAGGGCCTACTGTTTTGGATTGGCCTAATAGCTAGGCACAACCCAATCCACTTCTGCTCCCAAAACGACCCAATTTCCTAAGTCCAACCACTTAGGGGGAAGAATTTACCTTTCTGCTCCTCCAACAGGGGAGCTGACCAATTTACCCTTGATCACAACACTTCTGCTCGACAGTCTCTACCCATCACACACAATTCCATCATCTAGAAACAACTAAGATGCTTGTGCCAATAACTATGCCCTTATCCGTAGCAACGACTATTTATGGGCACATCTGGCCGTTCCAACGGCTAGTTCTGCCAGTTACCTATTCTTCGGGAAACAGTTATCTTGCCCCGAAAATAGAGACCGATAGCCAAGCGCTGGAGGCACTATAAAAACCCTCTCATACGAGAAGGTTAGGTATCCAATATTCACCCTGATATACTCATATTCTACACTTGCTCTCTCTCTCTCTCTCTCTCTCTCTCTCTCTCTCTCTCTCTCTCTCTCTCTCTCGCCTAATTCTTACTTTAGCATCAGAGTGTCTTGCAGGTACACCCCCTCATCCTCTTTCACACTCATCATCACAGGCGATTGTCTTTGTCCCACCTCAGATTCTGATCAACCGGTAAGATCAATTATATTTTTAACCTTTCCACCTCTCAATTCTCATTGCATTTACTGTTGGCTTTTGGGTATATCAATTAGAAGACTTTTAACATTCCAAAAACAAGTTTTAATGGTTCATTTCTATCTTTTTAACTATTCCAAACCAAAAGTCTAACTCACTATCATTAAATTTTTCTTTTTCCATTTCATTTGAAGTAATTATCAACATCACTTACCATCTTGAGTCTTGACATCCTCATTAATATTATTTTTGTTGTAAGTATTATTTTTCTTATTTTCTTTTTTTATTTCTAAATCTTAAATCTTTATTGTGCTTGTAGTCTTGTAGATGAATGTAATTGTTGTAAGCAATATATTCTTCTTAGTTTTCTTAGTGATGTGCTCTATTTGCAACACTAATATTTGTGTTATTGAACTGCTGTGAGTCAAGTTATGGTCCAGGTGATGTTTTTTTCTTCTGGTTTTGTTATCAAGATTAACCCTTTCAATAATTGATAGAATTCTTTTTTTTTTCCATCATAATTTCTCATGTATTTTAGGATTGGAAGCATACATGTTTGGTTTTTTTTTTTATGATTTGTACATATTGTAAAATAAATTTATAAATAATGAGTAAGAAGAAATACATACAAAAGTATTTTATATTAAAATAATACCACTTAGTTAGTGATAATGTGATTTTTTTAAGGTTGCTCCATACTGAATAGACATCCGTTCATGCTTTATTTGTGTTTTTAATAAATTTAATTCTATGTTGCATTTAGTCCTCCAAATACAATCTTTGAAAAATCTCATGTCTCAAATATTGTTATCTTGTTGAGGATGTCTACATGTATAGAAAAAGGGCCTGATTGATTGTCTGAAATTTAACTATAGGTTTGATTATTGGTTTTATTTAATTAACGACTTAATTTGTAGTTTAAATTTGTAGATTGTTTGTTTAATGAGTTAGTGTTTATATATATATATTATATTTAATTGGTTTTGTAATTTGAACAATTTAATAGGAGATAAACATGGAAAATGTTGGTAACATAAACCCACATATTTCACAAGATATTGCACACCAACTAGCTCTTGGTATGGAAGAAAGTTTCAACTCTCCGCTTAATGGTCTGACACCACCAACGGAAACAATTGGAACACCTAATGATGAGAGAACTGATAAAATAGATACAAGTGATGATGTAGAGACATTGGTAGAAACAAAGAAAGGAAAAATTAGGAGTAAGGCTTGAGATCATTTTATAAAGGTGAAAGTTAATGACGAGAATAGGGCTGAATGTAAATATTGCAAGAAATTTCTTGGTGAAAATCGAACAATGGAACGAAACACTTACTTCAACATATGGAGACATGCATTCATCGCAAAATTCATGAGAACAAGACTACAAAAGGACAAACATTTCTCATGCCAAAGAGCTCGCAAGAAAAGCAAGAATTAGGAGTTGGTACTTATAATGTTGAAAAATCAAGGAAAGAGCTTGCATGTGCAATAATTATGCATGAGTATCCACTTTCAACTGTAGATCATATTGGTTTTCGATGATTTGTTGCTTCTCTATAACCATTATTTCACATTTCTTGTAGAAATACTATTAGGAAGGAGATATTTAAAGTGTACGAGTTTGAGAAAATAACAAATTCAAAGTTATTAGATAGTCTTCAATCAAGAGTGACAATTACTTCAAACATGTGGACTTCAAGTAATAAAAAAAATGGTATATGGCTGTTACTGCACATTATATTGATGCATCTTGGAATTTGCAGAGTTGCATCTTAAGGCAATTACAATTTTTTATGTCTAATTTAAGCATAAGTAAAATATGTTAGCTTCATTTATTTCATATTTTGAATTTTATTATATGCTAGGTTCATTTATATTCCTACTCCTCATTCAAGTGATAGACTCTGTTCTGCCTTAGTTAAGTGTTTAATAGTTTGGAATATCGATACAAAATTGTCAACTATCACTTTAGATAATTGTAGCACAAATGATGCTGCGATGGGCAAAATTAAGGAGAAGTTGCATTTAAGTACTTTGTTATCTTTACTTCATATGTGTTGTTGCACGCACATATTAAATTTCATAGTAAATGATGGTTTAGAGCAGTGAAAGATGGAATAGAAAATATTTGGGACAATGTAGCTTATTGGACTACAACTCCTAAAAGAAAAGAGAATTTTGAGGAGACAACTAAGCAATTGTGAATTTCTTGCACCAAAACTCTAAGTTTAGATTGTCCAACTAGATGGAACTCCACTTATAAAATGCTTGACATTGTTATTTTGTATGAGGATGTATTTAGTCGGTTAAGGCTACGTGACACTCGATACACTTGTGTTCCAACTAGTTCACAATGGAAATTTGCAAAAGATACTTGTGAAAGATTGAAGTTGTTTAATAAAATCAATGATCATTTCTGGCACTAAGTATCCCATTGCCAACATGTTTTTTCCTGAGATTTGCAAGATTAAATTGGCAATATCTGATTGGATTAACTCTTCCAATTAATTGATCAAAGAAATAACTAACAAGATGTTGCAAAAATTTGATAAATATTGGAGTGTCACCCATGATATGATGGGAATTGCTAGTGTTTTAGATCCTGGGTACAAAATGGAGTTACCTGAGTACTATTATGAAACATTGTATGAAGAAGACTCTATTAAGCAAGTTAAGAGGATTCAACAACTTTGTTATGAATTAATTGTTGATTATTAATTGAAGTTCAACCAAGAGAATTGTGGTGACTCACCAATGTTGGAATCTAGTCGTGTGGCTAATGATAGTTTAGATGATTATGATGCATATGTTCGAAAGAAAAAAGAAGAAACTAGAACTTCATCTGTTAAAACAGAATTGAATCATTATTTAGAAGAGCAAGTTTTACCGTAAAGTCCTGATTTTGATATTATATTGTGCTGGAAGTTAAATGACATTAAATATCCAACACTCCGAGCAATTACAAAAAATGTTTTAGCAATTCCTATTTCTGCCGTAGCTTCAGAATCCACATTCAGTACTAGCGTTCATATTTTAAGCCCGCATCGCGCTCAACTTCACTGGACAACTTTAGATGCTTTGATGTATGCTAAAAGCTGGTTATGGAGCAGTGAAAATAATGGTAAACTTTTATAGTATTTTGTCAACTTTTTATAGGTTAATTATAAAAACCAATATACTGCCTCTTTATATTAAGTATGATACTTTTTGTATTATAAAAATAATATACTACCTTTTTCAATTTTTATAGGTTAATTATAAAAACTAATTTTATAGGTTAATCAAAATTTGCTGGCATTAGGATACTTTTGGTATTATTAAGTTGTAAAACCAATATGCTGCCTCTTTCTATATGTCAATAAGTTGTAAAACCAATATACTGCCTCTTTTTATATGCCAAACAAAGTTATGGTTTTCCAATTTAAATTTATTCATACTTTTTTCGTACCATATTCAGTATGTTAGGATTATTTGTTTTCTTTTAAGAAATTAATAGTCTTTTGGTTCCTTCATATTAAGTATGAATCCAGTTGAATTAAAATTTATAAAAATGATATATAATTTTGTATTTGTTAATTGATTATTATTTATATTGTATTGTGTTTCATATTTTTAGGTGGTATGAGTTTTAAGTTAAGCAATAACTACACTACTTTACTCGATGAAATAGAGTCCGACGAGGAAGGCAAAATTTTCCTTTGATTTATTTATTATTAATTTCTAATACGGAGTGTGAAGTGACTAATGTATTACGAGTTTCTTCTTGCACCTATTTCTCAATTTTTACTATGAAGTGTGAAGCGATATTTATTTATTACTAATTTATAGTATGGAGTGTGAAGTATCCATCCAACCAATTGACTTGTTAGTAACTAATTTGTTATTAGAATACATGTGTAACTAAATTTTGACTTTTATTCTTATTTATTATTAATGTTTGTATTTTAATTTGTATTTTTTATATAGGTGAAATATTGACTAGTGGTGTTATTTCCCTCTTTGAAGACCGAGAATAACATTTAGAGAAAGAAAGAAAGAAGACAATATTGATGTTGGCCACTTATCTATTTTTGTTAGCAATTTTCATAGACAATAATATTGAATATTTTTAGATATGTGGTTGTTTTGTTGGTATTTTGGAATGTAGAATATTTTTTACTATGCGTTTATTTTGATGGTAGTTTGGAATATCAATTTGTATTTTATTATTTAGTGTTTATATTTTGGATGATTTGATTTTGTTAATTTGAAATATTAAATGTATGGTTAATGAATAAATACTTTCGATTGTATTTTATTATTCAAATTATATGTTTGAAATTCTTCGAGATTGTATTTTATTTATGTAACACAAGTTAATATTTATTGGGATTGGGGCAGGTTTTGGGTTCGGGGATAATTTTGGGTTCGAGGAAGCTTTTGAGTTTAAGGCATGTTTTAGATTTGGGAGCGGGGCGGGGATCCCCGAACCCATTTGGGACGGGGTTGAGGTTCAATTATTCATCCCCGACGGGGATCCGGGCGGGGAACAAAGATTTATCTGGGATTCAGGTTTGGGGTTGAGGAATACAAAAAACGTCCACGTCCTGCCCTGTTGCCATGCTTAATCTTGCTGGTATTAGAATATGAGTTTGATACCTTAAATTATGAAAAAAAATTAAGAAAAGGAAGTAAACTTTTCATTGTTGTTACTCACTTTGTTATCAGACTCTAACCATGGTTCGGAAATAGTTAGTATTTTTTATTTATTTGGACATACACAATTCAACCCCCTCTTTTTGTGTATTTTTCTCACCTTCAGTATTTTGTTTATGTAACTAATCCAACGTCGAAAAGTTTTCCCACTTATTCATTAATGGCAGCCCTTTTCTCCTCACACACATCCCGCTTCCTCTATGCTACTGGCTTGGTGGAAGGGTGGATGGCAAGATGATGGCTCACTATTTTGGTGTTTATTCCTGGCATGTCGGTGGGAGGCCAAGCGAACATTTCGACATTCTTAATGAGTTGGTTTACTAGTTCCAATTCCTCCCCCGCAGACAACGAAGTTCCTATCTTCGTCACCTAATTGGCGTGAGGACCTATCTGTACCTCTTTCAAAAATTATATGGGTGTGAAAATCTATATGGGCCTCCTTCAAATATTATGTGGGTGTGAGCTTTTGTGCTTTTGCGTCCGATATGGGGTCCCAACATCCGAAGTTAGCATTTAAAACTTCTGAATGAGGGACATCAACAAGGGCGAACTCTTCTCTGGCTGTCTCTAGGCTATTTTGATAACACTGTCGAGCTGTTTATTGGTCTCCTTGAATTGTATCGATTTGCCCATCCGGGAAAGGGTATGTTAAGGTTAGGTAAATTGTGGACATGACTGCTCCTAGGGCAGAATGATGTTGTAAGGTGGCAGGGTGTCTATAATGAGGCACCTGACGTCAATCGCCTTGGCGTCCGCTCCCCTGCCACACGTGGTTTCCAAGGTTACATGGTCCATAATTTGTACTTGTTCGTCTGATAACTCTGTCAAAGAACCATTGAATGTTTTTATGTCGTTCGTGTTGAGTTGTAATTTATGAAAGGCATCCCAAAACAAGACGTCAACAGAGCTACCAAGGTCTATCAGAATGCGCTTAATGTCCAAGTTACCCTGTTGTATAGTAATTACCAGAGGATCATCACCGTGAGGGTTGAGACGGAGGGCGTCATCCTAAAAAAATATGATATTAACCATATTTTTCCCTTGAGAGCTTTTGGGGAAGCCAAGAGATATTACATTTTCTGCAAACACGCGCCTTGCGTATTTCTTTCGTGAAAATTTAGAGCTACCTCTACTGGAGAAACCTCCGATGATGGTGTTTGTATTGCAAGTTATGGTTTCACCGATCATCTTCAGAGGGAAGATGACGAGAGTTATAGTAGGGGTGTGGTACAAGTTAGTTTTATTGGGGCTCCACGGTGGGCGCCACTGTACTGGTCAAAAAGTACACGTGTGTGTGTGTTCCTTCTGTAAATGTAGGGGGACTCAAATGCCTTAGTAGGTTTATAACAATTGTAGGTGTTTAAGGCTTGCCCATGATGGTGAAAAGCCCTGTGTGGTGGTGTTTTATGATAATTTAGGGGTCATGCTCACATGAGGTGAAAGACCATGTTGATGGGCAACATGCTTAGGTTTAAGCTTCTGAGGGATATGATAATACGAAAGATGATCTTTTGTAAGCGCTATGCTTTAGGGTGTAATCACGAGTATGACTTAAAATTTGTCCCCTTCTCATACATATGAGATGTATTTATAGATGCCTATAGGGCCTATGATTCTCTTAGGAAGGGTCATCGCCCACCCAGTCAATGGTTGACCGTTGAATCCCTATTTTTTAAGAAGTTGTGAATCAATTATCGGCTCTAACTTCTTCTTGCCCTAAAAACGTCTAATCCCATGTTTCTCACTACTGGACGATATGAAAGTTCTGAGGCGAGACGATACCTTCCTTTGAATGACATTCCAACGTCGCCTCTTATAGATCGGTCTAAAGGCATTACCTTAAACGAGACCTTTTACAATTATAGCACTACAGATAAAAAAAAAATGTAATTTGAATTAAAACAAAAACTAACACATTATTTCAATAAAAAAAGTGTAACTTGAATTAAATAAAACTAACATATTATTTTTGAAAAAGTGTTATTTGAATTTAAAAAAGCCCAATACATTATCTTAATAAAAAAAAGTGTTATTTGAATATAAAATAAATAATAAGTTAATTGATTTTTTTTTACAAAATTGAAAATAAAAAATAAAAAATACAATTCCAATCTACGAAACATTTTCAAAATAGCAACAATTACAATTTTTTAAAATTTGCACAAATAACAATTAAACTTATATTAATTTAATACTCGCAAAATTTATTATTATGACGTGTTTGAATTAATATTTATATTGTAGATACAAATTTAAAAATAAATAATACAATAGATGATTAAATACAAATACGAGTATTTTAATAACAAAATTAAAATTAAAAAGATATTAAAAACAAATTATTTTAATATATCATAAATTTCCTATTCAAATTTAATATAATAAGTATGTTGAACTATATCTAGATTAAATCAAAGTTAAAATACGTATAAAATAAGTTTTTATTTTATTTTTTAATTTAAAAAAAATTATTTTGAACGTAAATCTATTAAACAAATTTATTATTTTTCATCCCTAAAACATTTTTCCAAATAAAATCAACAAACAAATTTTATTTTATTTTTTCTTCAAACTAGATTTTTTAAAATTAACCTATAGCCCAATTGGATGAAAGGTGAATCAAACCCTATAAAAACTTGTCAATTCTCTTTCTCTAATCGGTCACCACGCACGAACTAAATAACCAACCTCACAAGCCTCTCTTCACCATCACTGCCGTTTCTCATCTTCTCGCCGTCGCCTCTGTTACACACTGCCCCGCCGTACTTACAACTCAAACCAAACTCTGCTGAAATCTAAACGAAGCTTCTACTTCATCTTCTTCTGTTTCTTTTTATTCTCCTTATTAACGCAAAATGACTCGTCCTAAAGCCAAGTCGAAGAAAAAGAGCGGCGTCGTTGACTTCAAGGTTATCTCCGTGCCCTATTACCATTCTCTTGTTTACATTCTATGCATGTTTAACGTTATTAGTGATTTTTCAAAGCTTTTGAATGCTCATTAGCGTTTTTTGTTGCTCACAATTTCAGAAACGAAAGGTGAAGATTGGGAGGAGATTGCCTCCACCTAAAAATTCAACAAATACCGAAGTGAAATCTAAAGGTACCAATTTTATATCCTTTCTTCCAGAATTTATTTGCCTAGGTTTTGTTTTTCACCAATTATTTAACCTTTTTATTGGTTGAAATTCATTATATCTATTGTTAGGATGTATTTGTATTTGTTTTATCTGCGTTCCGCAATTTAAAAATGTGCATAAGCTTGGGAAGTTAATATTCATTGAGCATAATCTTTCTCTATCCCACGCACAGGAAGGGCAAGCATTTACATACTATATTGTTTATGAATAGAGTTTTTTGAATGCTTTATTTAGAATATAAGTAAATGAACTAATATAATGAAACAATTTTACCGCGATTCCTACAGCAATTATTCTGCCGGAGCAGAGTGTAGCTGCTGATAAGGCAGGTTTGGCTGTAAACAAGAAGGGTTTGACTTTAAAAGAACTTCTTCAGCAAACATCTCATCATAATGCAAAAGTTCGAAGAGGTTAGTATATTCATTTTGCTGGATATGTTGTTGTTTAGCTGTCTTTAAGTTTGGATAGCCGCATCAGTATTCTATATAGTAGGAATTTTGTATGTTAGAGCAACAGAATCTTCACAAACATTAATTTTAGCCAACTAAGTTGAACAAAATTCCAAGAATAAAAGAATTAATTAATTTAGTTGTTTAGCAACCTTAAATAGATGTGAGTTACATAGATAATTCTCTCTTTTTGAATAGATGTGTGCTATTAAGTTGTTGGCTGATGTGTTAAGTGTGAACGACACAGATTTTGTTTTTGTTTTGAATAGATGGGAGCTACATAGATAATTCTCTGTATTGGTCGGATGTAGGATGCATATTACATTGTTTTAATTAATAGAACAATGCCATGAACTGAAATGCATGCAATACTTGGTGACTGGTTTAGTTTCTAAAACTTAAGGATAAAACTTAAGGAATGATGGAGGTCAATTTTGTTCGATTATAAGCCTCAAACCAAATAAGCTTGGACCATGAAACTGTTATTATCAATCATTATTTTGAAAGTGATTGAATAGAAAATGAAGTTGACTATTAATTATGACACTTAGTGATCACTTAAGGGTTGGTTCATATTCATATTACACTAATTCTTTTTGAATGCCAATTCGTTGTTGTTTTACTTGAGCTAGTCAAGAATTCAAATTTTGCTTTTATATATCATATTAACTAATAATATTTTCCCACTCCCCCACCCAAATACAGATGCATTGATGGGTATTAAGGATTTATTCAGTAAACATCCAGAAGAACTGACGTCGCACAAGTATCGTGTTGTAGAAAAACTCCGAGAGCGTATTAGCGACGATGATAAAGTTGTTCGGAAATCATTATATGATCTTTTTAAACTAGTGATTTTACCTAGTTGTAAAGAGGTACTTTCTCTTCTGTTTACTTAATTTAATCTTCTTACGTGTTAAAGTGATGCTCCATCATCATTCTGAAGAATAAAATAGTCTATCTCTTCCTTCGCCACACTCACTTTTGCTATATCAAATAAGTGTTATTGTACAAACACGAAAATGACACCAAGCACATTACATTGCCTCCCCAAAGCATTGACATACTTTCACTTATTAGACCTATAAGGCTATAACCAACCTTAAGAAGTTTATGATCAAAAATCCCCGTGGTCCCAAAAAAATGGAGTAGAAGAAATTTTTGGCTTATGGTTCTAGAATTATGCTTCTGCTAAATTAGCCACACTTCAACATAAAAAGCACAACACCAAAGCATCTCATTATTCATCCTACTCTCAAAATCAACCATCAACCAAAAATAAACGTTGACCCATTGTGACTAGTTGATTTTTGTCAAAATATTTGTGGGGAACTTTTCATCCCTTGAAATAAACTCGAACCTATAGCATTTTTTAATTGATATTCCAATCAAGGATAATTGCATTGATATCCAAAATTTTAATCTAAACTCAATATGAATATGTTTTTCTAGTAATGCTTTCAGCTTATGACCAACACATACTTAGTTGCTCAAATAATTACTCATTTATTGGGACACTATGTTTTCCTGGAAGATTTATCACTTGTACATCTTTCCATAATTTGATCGGGGTACACTATGCCACTCTATTAAGGATGTTGAATATTATATTTGGACACTAATGCTAATAAAGAAAAAAGTGATATTAAAATATGCTATCGAGTGAGACTGGTACACATACAAATCACTGTGTAATTTACATGAGCTAATAAGGGTGTATCCACCCGTTGATATATTATTCAGATCTTAATCTCAACCTACTTGAACTTAAGAATGAATTAACCCTCTATTTGCTAACTTTGAAGTAGCACTGACAAAATTTTGTTGAAAGACCGATGTTAAGCCTTTTTCTCTCTTGTGATAAAGCAATTAATGCCTTTTTCTTTTGATTTCTGTTCTGTTATATTTGCTTCTGATTATTATGTCTGGCTGTAATATTCGCACCCTGTATTGTTGATTGCTCCCCTCATTGGTTTACTAGGATATAGTTTGTTTTCAATTGACATATCCTCGACTTGTCATACAATCATATCAATATAGTAATGATTACTCTCCTGTGAACTTCATTAATCTTATTTTGTTACTTGATTCTCCCTATATTTTGTAGGATAATCAAGAGCTGATCACTTCTTTAATGATGGCTTACATATTTAATGCAATGACTCATTTGGCAGTTGACATTCGGTTCATGGCATTTAATTTCTTAGACCTTACTCTTGAGTATTATCCTCCTTCCTTTTCTTCATATGCAGAAAAGGTAATATATTGTCCATATTGTAAATGTTTTCTTAATAATATGTTAGTTAGGCTTCTTGAATTCTTTTGACACGTAATTTGTTTAAAGCTGCACTTATTTATTATTCTTATTTTGTATTACTGTATGGTTAATGATGGGTTACTGACTTATTGGGCTTATTGGGCCTTCAGTTGGAGGTAACAAGTAAAGAGTGAGAGTGCAAGGGTGGGGTGGGGATTGGAAGGAGAAGAAACAGTTAAAATGGGCATACAAAATAGGACAGGTGGCAGTGAAAGAGAATAGAGGGGGGTGTAGAATTCTTGGAAGGAGTGAGAGAAAAAGAGTTGTATTTACAGGAGGGTAACCAAGTGAGAGAGAGAGGTATAATGACTCTTGTGTGGAGTTAGTGGGGCTGAGTATTGGGTCGGTTCCAATCTCTATGGGGGGTGCTCTCATTGTTGAGACTTTAGAGAATCATTTACCTTTCTGTATTTTGCAAGGAGATTCTTCTCCATTCCCTTGTTCAGGAGTTATTTTCTTTTGTTGGATCATACTTTTCCATTTTGTAAGAAAAGGATTCATCCCTAGTTATCAGTGAATGAATTGCAGTGCATTTCCCTTTTATATTCTTTTTGTATGCTTGGTTCTATCAGTTAACAAAATGTGTGTATATTATCATCTGATTTCAGCCTTTTTATTAAAAGGCTTGTAAAATTTGCTTCACAAAATGCTGTCACAATTTGTTTCTTAGTTGTGTTGGTGAAATACAGACTATAATTGCATATCAATTTTGCATTGTTATTTGTAATTGGTTTATGTACCATCATTTTATCTATTTTTGAGCTTGATCTTTGATATGTTTTATTCATCTGCAAACTTTATTATGTAAACCTATCCTAAATTTGAGTTATATGGTCCTTAGATTGTATTCTCTGTATTTGAAACTAAGAATTCCCTGTAATGTTGGTTGCATTGTTAACAGATTTTTCAGAATTATGATGATATCCTAAGGAAGAACCAGTACCATTTACAGGACAAAGAAAAACTAAAGGATACTTTTGCCGGGTTGGTTCGCTGCCTTTCACTTTTGCCATGGAATATAGAAGAAACTGATTTGCAAAATAAGGTATATATTATATATGGTTTCGTTTAATTGTGAATACTAGTTAGTCTCTGTGACCTGGATCAATAGTACTATTGCAATAGCAGTTTTTGTTCTTCTTAAGCCTCTATATATCTTAATGATTTAAAAAAAGCTTTCTCTATCTTATTAAATGACTTTCTATATCTGTTTTATTAGATGTGGTTATATATTCGCCTTTCAAAGCATAACATCTCAGGACTCAAACCACCTACTTTGTTTCCCGCTGTGATTTATGAGAACATTGTTTTTATGCTGCAGCCTTCTCCAGTATATTTCTAATGCTTTATCTTATTTAATAGGATGATATTGGACAAAGGGTATTGCACGCTTTTGAAGCTGATAACTCTATGAGCTCTACTGGTATGGTATCTCAAAATTACAATTTAGATTTTGAATGAACTGACTAATTGAATGTTGTTGTATCTTGTACAAGTTTGCATAATTTTGAAGTAACTAAAAAGATTTGTTAATCTTTTATATCTTTATAATGGTTTGACTGTATTTCTATGATTTATTTTGTGTAGGTTTTTCTCATATCATAGTGAAACTAAAGGATCTCGTGGCAATATTAATAAATAGTTTTCAAGAATTTACTACTTTGTTTAATGCTAAGGAGAATCTTGAAGGGAGGTCTTTTGGTTGTATGTCATCCATTCTTCATAGCATAGATCTTATAGTAAGGTCATTTGTTTATGGGATTGATAAGAAATCGGAATGCACAAGTTCTCAAGGTGGAGCCAATGTGGCTATATGGGATGTATCAGTTTCTTCTACATTCTTGAGGAAATTATTTCCTCTTTTTCCTCTTGATCCAGGGCATGGTCTTCCACAAAAGGTAGACGTATTTATCTCTTTTACCTTTTAGAGTTGTTGTTGTTCTTGTTAGTACCTTTTAGAAGTGGCTAGTAAGAAGAAGAATAACTGTAGAAATCTAAAGAGAAACCAAAGCTATTTAGATTAGTTATTTTCCTCCCTGTTATAACCCATTCAATGCAAATATGGACTCATTTCATCAAATATAATGGATTGCTTAGTTATCTATTAAGTTGTTTGTTTTTGTTAAGAAATTGTGGTTGGGCCTAACTCAACCCTACAAAACCGGTTGGTAGAGTGAGGATTACCCCATTTATAAAAATATTTTCATGCCATATATTGTCCGATGTGAGACTCTTAACACCCCCCCTCACGCTCAGGACTAGACAACTGAAGTGTGGAAATAAATGGTGGGTGGCCAGATAGTGGAAACCACCGAAGGTAGTCCACCGGATCTTAAACGAGGCTCTTGATACCATGTTAAGTAATGTGGTTGGGTCTAACTCAACCCTACAAAACCAGTTGGTAGAGTGAGGATTACCCCCATTTATAAACACATGTTCATATTGTCTGATGTGAGACTATTAGAGTTTGGCCTAACACAACCTTACAAAACCGGTTGGTAAGGTGAGGGGTGCCACTCTATATAAACTATTTCAATGCTCTATCTCCAACTAATGTGGGACTTTAGGATCTTCCTAATACACCCCTCACGCCCAACACTCTATTTGGGCTTGGTGCGTGGATTTAAACGGTGGGCTGCCTACCCAAGGTTTGATCGATAGGCTCTGATACCATATTAGAGTTTGGCCTAACACTACCTTACAAAACCGGTTGGTAGAATGAGGATGACCCCCACTTATAAACACATGTTCATGCCATATATTGTCCGATGTGGTACTCTTAACATGGTATCAAGAGCCTCGTTTAAGATCCGGTGGGCCACGTTCTATTAGGTTTCCGCTATCGGGCCTCCCACCATTTATTTCCACGCTCCAGATGTCCAGTCCAGGGCGTGAGGGGGTGTGTTAAGAGTCCCACATCGGATAATATATGGCATGAACATGTGTTTATAAGTGGGGGCAATCTTCATTCTACCAACCGGTTTTGTAGGGTAGTGTTAGGCCTAACTCTAATAGGGACTCTTAACAGTTTTTATTCTTAAGAATACACTCATCTCCAAAGTATAGTACAAATGAGGAGGAATAGCTCTCTTTAATTTCTTTGCATGCCTACCAAGGAAATGACTATGTGCTTTTCCTAACTAGGTCTGAGGATTATCTAATTGTTTCCCCTGTTTTGGAGGATATCTTAGTACTGTAAGATTGAAGAAATATAACTTCTGCTTTGGTTTTTCAAAATTTCAACTGGTGTGCTTTGATGAAATGTATTTATATCTGAGTAACAGCTTCTAGCCTTCTATATTGACAAGTAATTTGGAGGTTACATCATGCGTTCTTGTCACAGTTCATCTTGGTTTGTCTAGTTGCTTGGGATATCACAACTCAACTTTGGTTGTTAAAGCCAAGTATTAAAAAATTTAGTTTGCTCCTATAAACTGTTTCATATTGGGTTAAATTTATTTGTTGTGTTATAGTAACCCCCTTACTTTGTAGCACATGATAGGTAGTAAAAAGCCCAGCAGGATTATGTCATATTAACTTTTTCATTCTTTGCAGGATTATGATAGGTTGCTTGACTTGAACTTGGTCATTGCAAAAATATTTTTTGAATTAAATGAATGGATCTGCCTTCCTCCTTTTTTGTTGGAGAAATTTCTAGAATTTCTTGAAAATGCACTTCTTGGGAAGGTTTGATACATGCACTAATAAAATCCTTTTGAATTTTTATGAAGTTGAAAACAATTGTCATTTTACATCTAAGCTTGACTAGAAGTGTTAATATGCAGTTTGGCAGAGCTGCACAGTCTGGTAAGGCTGTCTGGGAAAAGCATCTAGTTCAACTCCTTCGTTTTATTCCAAAATTTCTTTCACGCGGAGCAAGCGACTGGACGTCTCGTCTTCTTTGGGTTTGACTCGCCACATGAATTCTGAAATTTAATTTATTTTTTTGTCGAAAGCCATTGATTAGATATTCTGTCTTTCAAATATTACCTGGAATTTGGCTTCTTTTTTCATTTATAATTTGCAAAATGATTTCTAAATTCCTAGATACCGTGAAGGAAATGATGAAAACATTTTTGTTATTAATAATAACATGTCAAAACGACAACAATAAAATAAAGCAAACAACATCTTAGGGCCTATTTTAGCAGTGTTTGGTTCAACAGTTTTCGGCGCTCTCCTTAGAAGTAGAAGTTGCCGAATCACTTTTCTTTTAAAACTCATAAAAATTTCTATTTTTTACAAAGAAAAACAAAAAATGTAATTTTTGGAGCTTCTGCATCTCTCCCCCTTTTTTCCTCCTTGCAAATCAATCTTAATTTTGATTCGTGCTGTAGAATCTTTGATAGCCCACAGTGATGTGTAACATTCCTCTTATTTAGGATGCTATGCACGTTTGCATTCCTCACAACTTGTGCTTTTATAATCGGTCCTTCTGGGCCTCCCCTAAGTCAAAAAAAGATTTTAAGCGAAGTTTTGTATATGCATTTTTTATTAACCATCTTTTAGGTTAAAATGATTTTGAAGTTAAAAAATTGAAAACAACCAAACAGCTCCATCTTTACTTTTAAAACACTTATTTTTTAACACTAAAATAGCTTTTAAGCCAAAAAAGTTGGGCCAACTGCTAGTTTAAGAAAATGTTCTATATTCATTTCTCGTTTTTCACCTTTAATTAAGAAAATGCCACTTTATTTTCACTCCGTTTCTTCTTTTCAGTCTTTTTTTCCCTATTCAAAACTTTGGAATAGAAACAAATTGAAATCAAGGTGATATTTTTTAATTAAATGTTAAAGCGAAAAGCCAAACAGGCCTTTAATTTTTACCTTTTGGATTCTTGTTCCATGTTTATATTTATTTTTCTATTTTTTTCTTCTAATAAAGGTTCCGAAGGTGCTATTTTTACATGGAATTTGCAACCATTGCAGGCATTTACCCAGACATTTAAGGAAAGCAAGCCAGGTTCCTTATTGAAATTGGCCTGTCTCTCTGCAATGGAAGATATGCTAACTCCTGTAAGTTAAACTTTTGGAATCCATCAAAGCCCTTCTTCTCTCTTTTTCCAAATTTATATGATTTTGTTATTGATTTAAATGTAGATCCAAACCATGCTTTCCCAGGAGACAAACAATCCACAAAATGTAGAACTTCAAAAAGCTTTATGTGCTTGGATCGAAGAGCTTCCTCTGTTGCTTATTCAGCTTGGTGATAAACACCCAACCTGCTCCTTGGTAATCATGATTTGTAATTTCAATAGCAGTTCTCTTTGCAAAATTCCTGAACCCGTCGTACTTTGTGGAGATTGTGCTTCTACATTTATGATCTTAAAATTTTATATTTCTCTCCTTAAAACATTCGATGTTCATTTAGGCTTTAGTAAGGCTTCAACTTCGTATTGGACAACGCGCTTTGTTGAACTCAGCACTTGTTTGCGCGTACGACAACATGCAAAACTCTTTGCAAGATTTTTATTCTACGTGTCATGGAGGTAAACATCGATATGCTGTTCATTTCAGTATTGGATGATATTCCTCATATAGAGATACTATTTGACCTCTAACTGTTTTTCATTTCATATCACAGAACATATATGCTTTGGTCCTTTTCTCAGACTTCCTAGAGAATCTCAAGAGCTTTCTTTATGTTGCCTTTACTATTTATCTCATTTGGACTTGCCTTTTTTAAAGTCATTAGCCGGTTGTTGTCTAAGTAAGTTTTTCATGCTTGTTTTTAAATTTCAGCAACTATATTTCAATTGATTTTTATTTTCAACATATATTTTCACTAGATATTTTGCGAGTTAACATTTGCATGATTGATGTAAACATTTTTGAATTTTACTATGATACATGATGGCGAGTTATTGGAAGGTTTATCATTTAAAATGACCACACTCACACATGGTGGTGTTTTTCTGACTTGATGGTATTATTTGTATATATATTTTTGTGATTAATGTTTAGACAAATAAATTGAGACATTTCAATCTAGATGTTTAAAATGTACCTTAAATTTTTGAAGTTCTGGTTGTTGATTCGAATTTTGACACTTATTTTCTTAGGTAATCGTGGCAGTGATAGAATCATAGGGAGTTTAAGAACTGCAGAACTATACTAGAGAGAGATGATTGTTTCTGTTATTGAATAATCAAGAAATCAATGCTATCCTTCCCGAGGGTTTGACCTTTATAACAGAGCAATGAACTCTGCTCAATCATTCTCTTAACTAAAAAGATGCCACCCTTGTCTAATTTCAGTTATATAACCCACTGTCCAACTAATCCTCCTAATCACCTAACTTCTAATTGTCTTCTTTATTCCTTCTAGTCTACACTTAACACTTCCCGTATTTCCTTTTCATAATTTTCTCCCTTATCAAGCGGTAAACTTTTTTCTTTTTGCAAAAACATAAATCATAATTACATTGGAGAGATCCATAAGAAAAATATTATTGAGAAGTATCTTGATAAGTTAAAGGCTAAAACTGTGGAGGACACTTTTGCATAACTAATCCTCCTAATCACCTAACTTCTAATTGTCTTCTTTATTCCTTCTAGTCTACACTTCCATATTCCCTTCTCATCATTTTCTCCCTTATCAGGCAGTAATCATTTTTTGCAAAAACATAAATCTTAATTACATTGGAGAGATCCATACGAAAACATATTATTGAGAAGTATCTTGATAAGTTAAAGGCCAAAACCTTGGAGGACACTTTTGGATAAATCTTCTCCATCACTATTAGCGTGAGAATTTGATGCTAACTATAGTTAAATGTTGTAAATGTTTCTGGGTTAAAACTTATGCATATTTGTTTTTCTTTTTACAGGTCCTGATCTAGATCCCTATTTGCTGTTTCGGACCATAGAGATTCTCCATTCAGCCTATAAAGACGGGCATATAAATATCGCTGATTACTTGAGTGTCTTCATCACTTTAGTCCTGCGTTTCAAAGTTTCTCCTGGTAGGTTACAAAAATTTATTTAGAAAACCAGTTTGAACTTGTAATTTTGATGACATCCATTTCTTATTTTCCTTTTTGGAATTAGTACTTCTGTCCATTATTCTCAATATGAATGATCACAAAAAACTAGAATAGGGTTAAAATGATCAGTCCAAGACATTATATAGCAAGCGATCTTGACATGTTCTTCAGCTAGTGAAGATACTAAAATGGTGAAAATATTTAGTCATTGAAGCGAATGTATTGTATAACTTGCTAGGTAGGTTTTGTTTGACCCCTGGCTAGGACAGTTTGATCTGGTCATTAAGGATGGTTGAATTGGCCATGCTTGTCAATATTTTTAACCTACCTATTGTAGTCTCTTGGCATCAGAATCAGAAATGTCATTCTTTTTGAATTTGCAGAAGTTGGTGACGCTGGCTTGAAGGGTGTTGCACTCCGCAAAACTTTGAAGTCAGTGACGACTGTTCTTTGCTCATACATGGAACAAATCGGCAACAATTCTCTTGTTCTACAGATTATAGAGAAAGTGGTAATCGATCAAATAGTAAGTTTGCTCAATTGAGAGTTCTTTTGCATCTGTTTTTTTTTTTTCCTTTTTTTTTACCTGTGCATTTATTTGTTACTTTTTCTGGTATTTATTGGCTTGTTCTGTGATGCTCTAGAAGCATGATTTCTCATTCTGTTATTGTGTCACAGGTTTTAAAGCCTTCTTTGGATAATAGTTGTTCTCTCCTAAGAATGCTTGTTACAGTGGATAACAAGCCCACAAGTCTATCTGAACAAAGCATTATCACTCTAGGCCCTTGTCTTTCTGAATATCTAATGGACGCTATGCAGGTGATTATGCTTTCTCAAATCTTCTTGCCAACTAAAAATATATGTTTGAAGCTACGCTCTCTTTCATTTCACATCTCTCATTTTATTCTTTTGGATGTCTAGATCGTGTTTTAAGTCAATGTAAAAAACTTAAACCTTTAGGTTTCTTCTTTATTCTTAATATTTTTGGAAGTCGTTGTTTAGTGCAACTTTGAAATATTATCATTGATTTGCAAGATATCTTACTTTAAAAAAAAGATTAGAAAGAAATCTGGAATCTAGCCAAATGTCAGCAAGACACATTACAGGTGATGGAGGGACACTTCAAATTATATGTATTTTTCAGATGGTTGATTTTTGTCTCTTTCTTTGGTTGATACATGCATCAACTTCACAATTTTAACCATATTGACTATTCATTAAGAAAAATGGCAACTCGACCCTACAATCGGGCTATGACTTGGTTCCTTATTATGTTTCTTGCACCAAAGTTGTTATTGTACAGCCGAACTTTCCATTTAGTAAAAAAAATAGAGGGGTATATGAAACTAGGGAAATCTTACTATGGTACATATGAGTTTTGGTCCATACTGGACCAACGTTTAATAGCTGTTGATATATTATAAGTTAACTACTGGTGATTATTTTATAAATATATGAAGGGTTATTAGCAGTTGGTAATGGAGCGAAACTCTTGCTGACCATTCTATATGAACCCATGACACTAATCATTGAACTTGTATGGTATTGTTTTGACTAGTAATCAAGAAGAGTTTTTCATTTTCCCATTTTGCCATGGTTGTTTATAATTTTAGGGACATCTATCTATTCAAACTTTTTGTTAGATCCCTAGTGTGTTTGTTTTTTTAACTAGCAAGTGCATATTGTATATTATTTTAGTTTTTTTGTTTTAAAATAAAACATCGGGTCTCAAATGTCAATAATATATTTCACTGTCCCACAGCTCATTCAAGAAGATGGCGAGGATCCTTCCAATCAATTAAGTACCATTTATTATCTCCTACCTTGTTTCTTATTGTTTGATCGGTGCCATAAACTTATGGGTTATGTATTGAAGACAATGGGATCAACTATAACAGAAAGTAGTTTGTCATTGAAAAATGATAATGGCACTCAACATATGGGGAACTGCTTGACTAGGGTAAACATTGTGGTATCTGTACTTGTGTTGATGCACAAGGATGCAAAATTGCAACAAATTATGTCTGAATTCAAGGAGGATACTGATAACATCGTACAAGAAGTTCGTTTGTTAAAGGTAATTTATCATTGATGAGCAATTATGATTTGGTATTGAAGCTACCTATTCTTATTTTGAGAGTTTCAATAGTTTGATGATTGCCGAGGTCAGTGTCAGCCACAGATGGTCGGCCAAGTGAAGTTGGCTAAGTTGGCTAAAATGAAGTTTGGTCAAGGAAAATTGCAATATTCCTGCCCAACTGATGCTTAACTTGATATAGCTCTTTCAAGATTTAGAAATATTGTCACTTTTACTTGTCATATTGATCTGTTAATTTATTCAGTTTTCCACAAACTGTTGTAGACATTCCTTGCTCATTTGCTTTGATTTTTGTTTTTGCAGTCTTACGAGCAAATTAGTCGGAAAATTGAAGCAAGTCATAAAATACAATGTGCATTAGATCGACTGATTATTTTAACAAGATAACAATGCTCAAGAAAGGTGTTTTTGAGTGAGAAACTTGTCCATGTAAGTTTTTCGAACCTTGAATGCTATTGTATTCTTAACCCTTATTTTTTGAGAAACTTGTATATGGATTTGTCTTCTCCAAATGAAAGGGTGGATGAGCATTGGTTGAAAATCATCAAGATTGTGATAAAATACGTGTTAATGTGTAACAAATCATCAAGTTGCTTTTGTTTAAATACAAATTATTAATTTTCTGGTGAACAGTTATAATTCTGTATTTTATACACAACTGAAGTGCATTCCTAATTTTATGGTGCCAAATCTGTGTCATAAAAAATCCGCATCTCGGCCATTATTATTAATATATGCACAACTGTACATAAAGAAAAATATGTATATCTGTTTGAATTTCTCACTTCAATTTCCTCAAATAAAAACTGTCCTTTTTTCAGGCGATTAATGTCACGGTCGGGGGCACATGTTCTATACTGTTTTTCACTTGTTTTTGTCTGACTAGTGACCTGGTAGAGTTGAGTCATACAGTTAAAGACCATATCCACACTGTTGATATACTATGTGAAATTCGATGTTTATATATCGATATTTTTTCAGAATGTTCTTGCCTTGCTAACAAGTCCTTTACTTCATTATTCAATCCTTCAAAAAAATATTCATTGTGACTGCCAACAGCCATGGTCACCAAATAAAATGAACAGAAATGTCATTAGTTGCTTAACATTTCCATTGCATATCCTTAATTAGATATGATATTAGTGTAAGTAACGTTTGCACAATTTTTAAGTACTTTGGTCTGATATTTACAAACACTGTTGATATAGAAATTTATATCTGAACTGAGCTTTGTGGTAGACAATCTAATTATCACGTTCACTCTATGCATTCATATCTGAACTGTTGCCTTCTATGTCTTTTAAATTGTTTGAGTTCTTTTTTGTCCTTGAACATAGGCTATATGGCAGAGCTCAGGAACTGTTTTAAGAAAATCTCAGTGGATGTAACTGTAAACATTCTATACCTTCTTTTTCCAAGTTTATTCTGCAAGCAATTTTGAGGTATACTTTTTGCTCCAATTGTCAGGGGCTATGTATAGTTCCATTTGTTAGTCTCTTGTAACGGTCTATGGTCGGGTAGCTGGTTCGCATGCAGAAAGCGTTACAGTTCAAGAACCAAAATGATTAATGTCATACTTTGCGTTGTGTTTATTGCTAGTAAGTAATAGGGATATTTTGTTTTGCATGATTATTTGTTCAAGGTTTGATTTATGATTTTTCACACTAATTGTGTCAATGTGTACTTTTAAGTCAAGTTGGCAAATTTTGTAGTTCTTTTTGAAAAACTGTAGGCAAACTGTATATTTTAAATTTTAGATGAAAGGAGGTAAGGAATTTAGAGGTGTCGAGAATAAGGGCCTTTTTGGATCTCTTTTAGTATTTAGTTTTTAAAATTTGTTTTAAAACTGTTTTTAAAAAAGAGAATTAAAAAATGTTGGTAGGTAGTTTATTTTTTCAAAATTGTTTTAGAGAAAATGAAAACATCTATCTAATATTCTAATTTTAAAAATTGTTTATAGTTAAGAAAATCATAAAGCCTATTGGAGAATTTAATTTTTGAAATCTACATTATCATGTAACTAAAAATGAAAAATATTTTTGGACGCACTAAAACATCATAAAATCATAAAATTTTTAAATTGTACTTTTGGAATTTGGTGTGCTTGATAAACCAGAAATAGACACAGACAAATGTAGAAAACTAAATTAAATTAACATCTAACAATTATTATGACATACATTTAAAACTAATGGTGCTTGTATTAATTGTTTTTTTAAGAGCCTTTGAAACTTTCATAAGCTCAAACAACACATCTTTTTTAGAAGATTTTGATAAAGGAGAAGAGTTCCTAATAGTAGTTTGGTCTTAGTTTGGTCTTGGTGCTTTGACACCACAATGTTTGGAACACGTGTTCGGACAAATAATTTATAATCAAGAGTCACCCTGCCTTTATGTTTGGAGCTTGCCTTTATGTTTGGAGCTTCTTCTGAATGCACAATTTTAGATTGTTGATTTAAGATATACAAGTTAATAAACAAGGAAATCCTATGGGTAGCTTCGTAATAAAGGAGTCAATATGTTTTTGATCTGTCCTGATTAGAAGGGGATCACGGACTGGCCACACTCTGTTGGACTGCTATCTGTTCACCGGTGATGAGGAGGAAAAAAGTGGGGTGTACCTGCAAGACACTCCGATGCCAAAGTAAGGAGCTGGGCAGAGTGAGAGCAAAGTACACAAAGTGGGTAAGAAGTGAATTACCTGACCCTCTTGAGGAAGAGGGTATTTTTAGAGAGACCCCAGTGTTGGGCTAACGGTCACTTGCGTTGGGCTGGATTGTCAGGCCCAATCCAGGTGACAGCTAGGACTTACGTGGCGTAATGAAGACCAGAACGTGGTCTTCGCCCTATTCCAACTGTCCCGTGATCTCCGAAAAGTGGGTTTGACCTGCTCTTTCGGAGGTGGGCAGTTGGTTGGTGACGTGTCCCCGCGGAGGGGAGCACGTGGAGAACGTGTGTAGGGGCACGTTGTTCTCCCCGCGGAGGGGAGCACACGGGGACGTGGGAGAGCCATGGGATCTTGCTCGATGGCATGGGAATACCGCCCGCGGAGGGCAGTGCTTGGTCGTGCGGGCGACTCTCTTGCCCGACATGGTTGGGACGGTTCTCCTTCGCAGGGAGATCATTCTAGCATGTCAGAGATCTTGTGCTTGACGCGGTACCCGGACCGGGCAGGGCCTGGTGGAGCATTATTGGGCTGGGCCAGCATAGTTCAGCCTGGGGCCTAGTCCAGAACAGGAGCCCCCCAAGTCGTTGCTCCGAGGATGGGAGTGAGGACTTGATGACGTCGTTCCGGGGAAGTGGACTGGTCCGGGAAAATACTCCCCCGTGCGAAGACGCGCGTTTATTGTCGTCGGTCGGCCGGGCTCAAAGGCGGGTATTGGCGGGGAGAGGTGAAGAGACGCGTCTGTCTGCTTCGGCCACGTGTCGCGTTCTGGGTGGTTGTTAGGGCGGCTACCCTAGGGTACTCAAGTGTCTAGCGACGCTTCGAGTCCCGTGCAGGGGTATAAATGAGTGAACCCCTGCTCATTTCTCACTTTTCGCCCTCTGGTTCTCAAGTTTCCAGCCTGCTGTTCCGCCGGCGTCCGATATCTCCGCTGTTGCTGCCGCCGCGTTCTCCGTCGTCGATTTTACCATAGTAAAAGTTTTCCTTTTTTTTTCTCTTGCTTTTCTTGTTTGTTTCTTGAGCGTGGCCGGGGCCGATTGAATGCCCCGAGGAGCGGCGAAATCTCCGTTGTTTTCGAGGGTTTTTATTATGAATGTCCCGGGGAGAAACGCTAGATCCGATGAGTGTCTCGGGGACGGAAGTCTTTTCCGATGAATGTCTCGGGGAGGGTAGTTTTTTCCGATGAATGCCCCGGGGAGCCTTTTTTTACTCCGATGAATGCCCCGGGGAGCGACGCCTATTCTGACGGATGCCTCCGAGGTGGGTCTGTAGTTCGGACCATACGGAACCGGGGAAGTGGTAGGTTAGGGCAGACCCACCGGGGACGATGCTCGGGGAGTCCTCGTCGCCCTTTCACTTGACTTACGGTGGAAGGGTGAATTTGATCTCTGTCATCGAATTCACCGTTACCTTCTGCTTTTCAGGTGTTTAATGACTACGTTCATCTTGGGCATAATGGTCGAGGATAATGAGCCGGACGTCCCTATTTTGACGAACGCGTCGTTCCGATCAGAGACTGGGTGGCCGAGGAGCCCCTCACCATGCCCTCCTGCTTTGCTTCTGATCCGACGGGGGCCTACGCCACCGTGGAAGACCGGGAAGAGGGGGATCCTCAAAACCGGCAAGTTTATCGCCCCCGGCCAGGTCATCGGATCTGCTCGAAATACGGGCGGATGCGCTTTTCGATGTACGAGTTTTACTTCAAAGAGGCTAGGCTCAGGTTGCCTTTTTCGGACTTTCATCTGGGCCTCTTCGACTGGCTGAGGCTGGCCCCGTCGCAACTGCACCTTAATGCCCTGGCTTTTATTCGGGCCTTCGAGCTCGTGTGCCAATATCTCCAAGTCGGCGTCACGCTGTCGCTGTTCTTTCGTATTTTCCATCTGCATCGACAGTCGGTGGGAGGTCGGCATGGTTGGGTGTCATTCAAGCAGCCGGACAGGCTTTTTAGGACGTGCATGGATTCCGTCCGAGATTTCAAGAGTCGCTTTTTCGTGGTCAGCCCTATCACGCACGAAGGGGTCCGCTCGTTATATTCGGAAGGGGAGAGGATAGTGGATGGTCGTCGCGAGGCCGTCATGCTGCCCCAGGTGCACGTGGAGTGGTCCCTGGACCATTATTCTCGGGGAACAGGTGGGTACATCGTGCGGGCGGGGACGCTTGATGAGGAGGATATAACCAGCTATATGAAGATAGTTTCTTTCGTGCGAAACTTACCGCCGTCGAAGCTGGTCACCCCAGACGGCCAGTATATCCTCGACAGTTACGGAAATATTCGGGAGACGACGAGGCTGATCAACACAAAGGCTCTGCTCGAGTGCGCCTCAGAGGAGGATGATCTGCGTTACCTAGGTGGTGGCCGCCTCGTTCCCTTTCGACCTGATATCCTTAGCTTTTTACTGACTAGTTTTTCTTTTGTCGTGCAGGGAACATGGCTTCTGTCGAGGAGCGAGTGAAGAAGTTGCGCATGTCGAGGGCCGCTGCCCCTCGAAGACGCGAGTGGCTCAGTTGGCCGGACAGTCTTCTGCAGAGCAAGATGGAAGGGGGTCGTCGGCATCCCCGACCGACAGCCAGTCGCCTACTTTCCAAGGGGTTCCGAAGAGAGCGAGAGTTCAAGAGGATACGCCCGTGGTCGATTTATTGGCGGAGTCTTACGAGGAGGGTTACCCCATCGCTCATTGTCACTAGCATCTCGGCTACTTCCATGGGGCTAGGTCGCCCAGCATTCCGGCGGGGGAGGTGAAGGCGATTCTGGGCGCTGACCATGCAATGAGGAGACAGGTCCTGACTGAGGATTTGGCCGCGTTGATGCAGACTTTTACTACGGCGATGGTTCTGAACGAAGAGAGCTGCTCGGTCGTGGAACTGTCGAAGCTGCAAGGGGATCTCGCGTTCGCGCAGTCCCTTCTGAACAAGGCGACCGAGGATTTGGAGGCAAGCCGAGGGAAAGTGACTCAGCTGACCGGAGAGGTGGAGAAGGTTCGGGGGGAGGTTGACCTCGAGCGCAAAAGATGCAGTGGCGTTGAGGAGAAGCTGAAGGTTGTCGAGGAGGAGTTGCGGGCGTCGAAAGCTCGGGTGGCGGAGCTCGAGGGCGATCTATTTCCTGGTGATGATGAGACCGACTGTTGGTTACCCGGGCTGATCTGCTCGCCAGGATACGCGTGCTAGAAGGGGACTGCCTGGATAGTTTTGCTGCGGGCTTCAACATCGTCGTTGCTCAACTCAGGGTGGTGAACTCCGGGGTCGCCTTCGTTGAGGACGGGATCGGCCCCTTTCATGAGATAGTTGATGGCCAGGTGGTTGACCCCAGCGCCGAGGAGGTTGGCACCGTCGTCCCTGGCGTGGAGGCTGGAGCTGATGAAGAGGAGGGAGCTTAGATTGGTCCCGGGCCTGCGTGCCCGCGTATTTTGGCCTGTGCGCCATATTTTGTATTTCGTTTTTTTGTCGGGCCTGCGCGCCCTTGTTTATGTAATGTTGACTACTGGGCTGGTGCACACTTTTGATTAATATATTTTGAAAATTGTCTAAGTGTGCGCCTCGTTTTTACATGTTGTTTATGCTCGTTTTATTTCTGCACGTATTTGTATGCTTGAGTTATATATGTTTGATATGCATGTGTTAGTATGCCTTTGGGTCTGGCCGGTTTGGTCGGCGTTATTGCTTGACCGGTTCGGGGGTAGTTCTCCCCGTGGTGTGGACGACCCATCGCGTGCTGGGCGTCCTACCGGTTTTGGTAAGGCGGTGGGGAATCTCGGTCGAGGTATTCCCCGTCGGCAAGGCCTTCTGCCCGCACACACAAGAGGCAGGGCTTGCTTTTCTCTGGTCGTTAGTAGACGCGAGGAAGTGCGGTGGTACCATGTCGCCCCCCTAGTGGTCGTGACGATGGGTCGTCGCGGGCAGTGTTTAACTGTAGTACCGCTTAAGTTTTGCGGCGTTCCATGGTCGAGCTAGTTGTTCCCCGTGCAGGTTTTCGAGGTAATAGGCCCCGTGCTCCGTCTTGTCGCAGACATGGTAGGGGCCTTCCTAATTCGCAGCCAGTTTGCCCTCGTGTGAGTCTTTCTGGTTTCTGCGCAGAACTAAGTCACCGACTTGGAAGTCGCGTTTGAGGACTTTGTTGTCGTGGCGAAGTGCTACTTGTTGTTTCAGCCGGGCTTCCCGGAGGTCTGCTCCTGAGCGAATCTCCTCGACGAGGTCGAGCTCTTCACGTAAGGCGCCGTCGTTGTCGTCGGTGTCGAAGGGAGCTTCAGTTCGTTTGGATGGCTCGCGTATCTCGACCGGTATCACGACTTTGGTTCCATACGTGAGGCGGAATGAGGTTTCCCCCGTGGTTGAGTGGGGAGTAGTGCGGTATACCCAGAGGACGCTGTGGAGCTCCTCGACCCATGCTCGCTTTGCGTCACCGAGTCGTCGTTTGAGTCCCCTGAGGATGACCCTGTTCGCGGATTCTGCCTGGCCGTTTGTCAGAGGGTGCTCGACCGAGGTGAAGTGGTGTTTGGTTCCGAGCTTGGTGACGAAGTCGCGAAAGTTTTTGTCCGTGAACTGTGTGCCGTTGTCGATGACGATGGCGAGCGGGACCCCGAATCTTGCGAGGATGTTTCGTTTATAGAATCAGAGTATGTTGTGGGTCGTGATTTTGGCCAGAGCTTCGGCTTCGATCCATTTGGTGAAGTAGTCTACGCCCACGATGAGGTACTTGTTCTGATAGGACCCCAGGGTGAAGGGCCCGAGGATGTCTAACCCCCACCAGGCGAATGGCCACGAGGAGGAGAGGGATTTGAGTTCGGTTGGTGGGGCGAGGTGCATGTCCCCGTGTCTTTGGCATTTGTCACATCGTTTGACGTGTTCCTTCGCGTCCGTTTGCATCGAGGGCCAGTAGTAGCCTGCTCGTAGAGCCTTTCTCGCCAGGGATCGTCCTCCGAGGTGCTGCGCGTTGATGCCCTCGTGGATTTCTTCTAGGACGGCTGCGCTCTGGGAGTTATTGATGCATTTGAGGAGTGGGATCGCGAAGCATCGACGATATAGTTTGCCTTCGAGGAGGACGTACGAGCAGGCTCGTCGCTTGGTTGTGCTTGCCTCTTTAGAGTCGGCTGGTAGGTGGCCGGTGCTGAGGTAGGTGTGTAGTGGTGTCATCCAACAGTCGGTATCTCCGATGGCGTTGATGTCGAGCGGGGCGGTGGTCGCTTTGGTGCTCGGTTGCGATAAGACTTCTTGGATGACCGACTTGTGGCCTCCTCGCTTTTTGGTGCTCGCCAACTTGGAGAGGATATCGGCACGGGTGTTCTGCTCGCGCGGGACGTGTTGAATCTCCGCGGAGTCGAAACTTTGCAGTTTTTCGGTGATAAGTGCTAAGTACTCGGCGATGTTGTCGTTTTTCGCTTGATATTCTCCTCGTACTTGCGAAGCGACTAGTTGGGAATCTATGTAGATTCGGATGTCTCTGGCCCCGAGGTCTGATGCCAGGCGAAGTCCGGCCAGGAACGCTTCGTACTCAGCTTGGTTGTTAGTCGTCGGGAAGGCCAGCGTGAGGGAGACCTCGATGAGGGTGCCCTCGTCGTTATCGAGGATGATGCCGGCTCCGCTTCCCGTGGAGTTGAAGGAGCCGTCCACAAAAATGGTCCAGATGTGGCTCCCGGTGGTGGGGTCGGGTGAAGAGGTCATCTCGGCGACGAAGTCGGCCAGGACTTGAGCTTTGATGGCGTTCCGGCCTTCGTAGACGATGTCGAATTCAGATAGTTCTAACGACCATTTCAGCATGTGTCCGGCCATGTCGGGTCGGCCGAGGAGCTGGCAGATGGGATGATCAGTGCGGAGCACGACGGTGTGTGCGAGGAAGTAATGTCGGAGCCGTCGCGCTGCGGTGATGAGGGCTAGGGCGACTTTCTCGATAAGCTGGTATCGGACTTCGGGACCGTTGAAGGCTTTGCTCGTGAAGTAGATTGGTTTTTGGCCCTCCTCGGTTTCTCTAATGAGGACGGCGCTGACGGCTTCGTTAGCCACAACCAGATATAGGTATAGGGTTTCGCCCATCACGGGACGTGTCAGCACCGGTGGTTCGGACAAGATGCGTTTGAGGTGGCAAGCGACCTCGGGGTAGAGTCCGGGCATTTCTGCGGCGCTCCATGCGAAGAGGTCGGCGTTCTCGCGGAGGCAGGCGTGCAGTTGTCTTTTCGCCAAGTCTGGGAGTCCGGCACCGATCTTCACGGTTCTGCTCTTGTCTTCCCCGAGTGTGATGATCTCGAATTCGCCGTTCGGGATGGGGCGTGCCGGGTGGGCGGGCTGCTCGTTGGCTTCGTTGGTCCTTGTTTCGTGATCATGTTCCTCGTGAAGCGGCTGTCGAGGTCCACGGATCCGACCAGCTTCTTTGGTTCGCTCTTCGGCGCTATGATTGGGGCCGCCTTCTTGGTTGTTGGAGTGATGGTGTCCAAACCTTTCAGCATGGCCTCGAAGCACCTCTGGGCGGCTTCGATGTCTCTGTTAAGGGTTACCACGGCCCCCCGTTTCGTGTAGTACTTCATCTTCAGGTGGACGGTGGAAGGTACCGCGGTGAGTTCTGCTATCGTTGTTCTGCCCAGGATACAGTTGTAGAGGGATGGACACTCGATGACTAAGAAACAGATGCTGATTTCCTTGGCCGTTTCCTCTTCTCTGAAAGTGACTTTCAGCTCCATGTACCCCCAAGGTCTCGTCGTCGTCCCGTTGAACCCCTGAAGGTCGGAGCCTACGTAGGGGGAAAGGTTGGATTCGTCGAGTTGGAGGGTCGTGAACAGGTGGGTGTACATGATGTCCACCGAGTTGCCTCCGTCGACGAGGATGCGCCGGACGTCGAAGTTTGCCATCCGCGCCCGTATGAGCAGGGGAATGTTGGAGTTGGGGGATCCCCCGGGGAGTTCCTCGAGGTAGAATGTGATCGGATTGGATCGACCGCGGAATCTTTCGAGCGTGCTCATTTTTCCGGAGTTGCTCGTGATAAGCTTGTCGAACTTTCTTTTCACTGATCCTATGGACAGGCTCCTTGTGGCGCCACCCGAGATGACCATGGCTCTGGCGAAGTATTCCCATCGGCTGATTGGCCGGACTAGCTCGCTGGGTAGGTCGGGGCCTTCGGGGAGGCCGAACTCTATCCGCGAACCAGTCCTCGGGGCGGCTGACACACAGCGCGACCTGGAGTCTGCTGTCGCCGTCCGAAGAGGGGAGTTCTTCGATTTTCTTGGCCTCGAGGGCCTCTTGCCTCGGGGCCTCACCCCCGGGTGTATCTCTTTAGATGGTCGTCTTTAATCAGGATTTCGATGGCGTCTTTTAAATGGATGCAGTCTTCAGTCACGTGCCCGTGGCTCCTGTAGAATCGGCAGTATTTCGATTTGTCCACATTGGGTTTGGGGGGCGTCGGCCGGGGGAAGCGGACACCTCCCTGGACAAATTCGGTTTTGGCGCATTCGGCCAGTATGCGCTCGCGGGAAGCGACTAAGGCCGTGTATTCCGTGAATCGGCCGGCAGGGCCGCGTTGTTCGCGTTGTTCGCATTGTTCGCGAGGGCGATCTTCCCGACGACGATCACCTCCCCGCCGATGGCTCGAGGCTCCGTCATCTCGGTGCCTGCGGGGGACCTCCCTGTCTCGGGTGTCTCGTGCGGAGTTGGCTGCTTGGGTTTCCTCGAATCAGATATAATGTGCGGCTCTGTCGAGGAAATCCTATAGGGAGGCTGGCCGGTGTATGCCTACGGCCTCATAGAACTTGGAGTCGTGGCGTAGACCCTGCTCCATTAGGTAGCGCTTCATCTCGTCTGACGTCGTTACCTGCACCGCTTCCCGGGTGAATCTTTCGACGTACTTTCGGAGGGGTTCGTCGGGGGCTTGGATTATCGCCCCGAGGACGGCCTCCGTCTTCGGATGGCGTCGGGACGATGTGAAGTGTTTTGAGAATAGGTCCTTCAGGACTTTCCACGACGTGACCGATTCGGGCTCCAGACTTTTGTACCACGTCATGGAGCCTTTCCCCAGGGTCGTCGGGAATAACCTGCACTTGATAGCTCCTCGGACGTTTCGATAATCAAGCATGGCCTCGATGTCTTCCAAGTGATCATCTGGGTCGGATGTGCCGTCGTACGTCGATAACGTCAGGGGCTTCTCCATCCCGTGGGGAATGGGGGCGACCATGATTTCCCGGGACAACGGAGTCCGGTAGTCGTCTTCGTCGCTGAGAGGGTGACTGGGGAGGGGATGAGCCGTTTAGGATAAGCACCTGGTTTCGGGTCCTCGGTCTCCTGACCGGGGGTTCGACGCACGGGTTTTTGGCCGGGATCGCCGAAGTGTTCTGCCGTCTCCCGCGAACTTGTCTCGCTGGGGATCTGGTGCGCTCTCGCACCACTTCTGTTCGGGGCCTCTCCAGCCGAGGTCGGCGATTTCTGGGTTGAGGTGAGGGACTCCTCGAGCCTCCATTCTGGTCTCCCCACGGAGGGGACCTCGGGGGCCTTCCCGCTCTAGCGCTCCAATTCGTGCGTTCTGCTGAAACAACAACTGGTTCGTCTGGTTGATGGCCGCAAAGAGGGCGGCCACCGTTGGGTCTGCTCCCGCTGGGATAGGAACAGGTTGGAACGCCGCTGGGCTCAGAGGTCGGTGGTCGGCCTGGCGCAGCAGTTCTGTGGATGACGGAGAAGCAGTCTGGCCGTCTCTCTCGTCGGTCTCCGCCAGACGTGACGTCTTCATCTGCTTGCTTCCGTTGGCGGCGGCGTTGAGCACGAAGTCGTGCATGGTATCGTCGTGGTGTGGGCTAGCCATGATCGTGGAGTGCTGGTGAAACTTTGGTTTTCTGCTCGGAGTAACGGGGAAGTTTCTGTTCCCACAGACGACGCCACTGATCTGTCCTGATCAGAAGGGGATCACGGGCTGGCCACACTCTGTTGGACTGCTACCTGTTCACTGGTGATGAGAAGGAAAAAAGGGGGGTGTACCTGCAAGACACTCCGATGCCAAAGTAAGGAGCTGGGCAGAGTGAGGGCAAAGTACAGAAAGTGGATAAGAAGTGAATTACCTGACCCTCTTGAGGAAGAGGGTATTTATAGAGAGACTCCAACGCTGGGCCAACGGTCACTTGCGTTGGGCTGGATTGCCAGGCCGAATCCAGGTGGCTGCTAGGGCTTACGTGACGTAGTGAAGACCAGAACGTGGTCTTCGCCCTAGTCCAACTGTCCCGTGATCTCCGGAAAGTGGGTTTGACCTGCTCTTTCGAAGGTGGGTAGTTGGTTGGTGACGTGTCCCCGTGGAGGGGAGCACGTGGAGAACGTGCGCAGGGGCACGTTGTTCTCCCCGCGGAGGGGAGCACACAGGGACGTGGGAAAGCCATGGGGTCTTGCTCGATGGCATGGGAATACCTCCCGCGGAGGGCGGTGCTTGGTCGTGCGGGAGATTCTCTTGCCCGACGTGGTTGGGACGGTTCTCCTTCGTGGGGAGATCATTCTAGCATGTTGGGGATCTTGTGCTCGACGCGGTACCCGGACCGGGCAGGGCTTGGTGGAACATTATTGGGCTGGGCCAGTATAGCTCAGCCCGGGGCCCACTCCAGAACAGTTTTATAGTTTATAGTTTGCTCAAATATGTAATCTCCTAAATTCAGTTTTTCTTTGATTCCTATTTAGAAGATAAATTTAGTTTTTCTTTGATTCCCATTTAGAAGATAAGTTTAGCTAATGTAGTAGTTATATTAGAACTCTGATTTATTGCACCAATCATATTCAAAATAGCATACTTCATACTCAATCTTCTAGAAGAGAGTAATCCTTTCTTTGGCCAACACTTTACTTGTCCACCAGTTGTCTCTTTTGTAAATTTGTCAATAGAGAGAATCTTATCAGACATGTAGACTTACTTCTGTTCAAATAATCATTGATAATTGAGGGTGAAAATTTCACACTTTTCTCTAACATACAACTTCATATACTCCTTACTTCCTTCAATATTGCACTAAGTAGAGATGTTAATAATAAACTACTCGACTAGATTTTCATAACAAAGACCAATATCAGCGACGATTCTCATTAAATCAGCAGCCTTCAATTTCATAATCTTTTTATATTCACGAGCTTTTTTCTAAGTTCTCTTTGATGAAAAATTCTTCTTTGGAAAATATATTTCCACTTTTGAACACTTGATTCATAGTGAAATACCACATTATCCATGAGAGCAGAAAGAACATACACATGAGTTCTCTTCCCTCCAATCTTTCTTCTTACAGTGGGCACACTGCCCAGGACATCTTCTTCCTCATCTGTCTCAAAGTCATTTGTTTAAACAAGATTTCTCGTCAGGGGTTTCTTCGCAACAGTTTTCTCTTGACCTTTCTTTTCTTAATCATGGGCTTCTTTTGTGGAGTTTTCTTATTCACTATTTTAGTATTCTTCATCGAGGTTTTGGGAGGAATATTTCTCCTTCTTCTCTTTTATCCTATCAACAACAGACTTAACTATAATCTTCATCACAATTCTAATATATTATTCATTAGTTTCAGTCTCTTCATCCACATCAACCACTTCATTAGTCTTTTCCCGAGAATCCTTGTCTTGAGACTTACTTACATTCTCAATGATCTTGTTCATTATGTTGACAATAGGAATGTCACAATCCTCTTCATTATATGTTTATTATAGATTTAGTTAGATTGTTGAACTTCTATGTTTATTAAATTTATAGATTTACTTGAATTGTTGAATTTATATGTTTATTAATAAAGTTTCAGTAGAATATAATGTTTTTTTCCATTGTCAAAGATTATTTGGTGTTGGGATGTTTTTTTTCCACCTTATATTCTTGATTTAACTTAATTTTATTAGATTGATGTGTGATTGATTATTTGCAAAATGTAATTTATTATTTGTGTATTTTTAGGAGTTATATAATGGTTAAACATAAGACAATTGATGCATTTTTTAAAAGAAAAGTTTTCGATAAAGATAAAAATTATATAGCTTCAACATCAACATTTGAGGAGAAAGCTTTCGGTGATCAAACAATTCAAGTTCAACCAAATGAGAAACCTCACAAGATTCAAAAAGTCATTGGGAAGAATTTGATCTCAATTGCTTAGAACGTGATCCCGACAAACGTCTCCAAATTTGGAAATATTCAATAAATCGAAGAGATGAAGTTCTAAGAACTTATCTTAATTGGGGTCCATATCAATGCCAATTTGAAAAGTATCCCATTGATGGAGATAAATATCCAAGAATATTTCAAGCATCTTGGTTTAAAATGTTCCCTTCATGGCTAAAATATTCTCTAACTAATGATGCTGCTTATTGTTTACTTTGTTGCTTATTTAGTAAAATGTCCAGTCGATATCCCGAAGCAGATGTGTTTACTAGAAAAGGATTTAAGATATGAGGAAAGGTCAATGTCGGAAATAAATGTACTTTTCTTAATCATATTGGAGGGAGTCCTTGTTCACCTCATAATAATGCTTTGAAATCTTCTCAAAACTCGTTCAATCAATTAATTCACATCAGAAATGTTTTTAATGTGAAATGTACCGATCAAGTCATCGAAAATAGACTTCGTCTCAAGAGCTCTATTGATTTCATTCTTGCCTCGCATTTCAAGCTTGTTCCTTTAGAGGCCATGATGAATCACTTGGATAAAAAAATAGAGGTAAACTTTTTTGAAATGGTAAAACTCTTAGCGGCATACAATGATGAATTTGCAAAATTAGTACTAGAGAATGCTACATATAATTCAAAGTATACTTCTCAATCAATTAAAAGGAAATTTTGCATTTCATATATAGGAAAGTGAAAAATCATATTCGAGAAGAGATTGGAGATTCTAAATTTTGCATAATTGCTGATGAATCACGTGATGAATATTTGAGGGAGCAAATGGATAATATCTTGAGGTTTGTGAATAAAAATGAGTGTATTCAAGAACAACTTTTGAGCTTGTGCTTGTTAACGACACTATGACTATCACTCTTAAAAATGCCATTTGTAATGTTCTTTCCCGACATGGTCTAAATATTTCAGATATTTGTGGGAGGGGTATGCTGGTGCTAGTAATATCATAGGGGAGTGGAATGACTTGCAAGCATTATTTATCAAGGATTGTCCTTATACCTATTACATAAATTGTTTTACACATAGATTACAACCCGCTTTGGTTACTGCTTCAAGAGAAGTTTTTCTTATTCATGATTTCTTTTCACATTTGAGACATATTGTAAATGTTGTATGTTCCTCTAGTAAGTGTCATAATGAGTTTCAAAATATTTTTGAGGAGATTTCACATTTTCTAGAGATTGGTGAGCTTGATAGTGGTAAAGGACAAAATCAAATTAGTACTTTGAAACAAGCCACGTTGGAGCTCATATTTTTCTTCTGTTTGTAGTATGATAGTGTTATACCCCAAATTTGTCCTACCTTTTTCTTTTTATATATACCAAAATTTTGTGTTGTTTCTTTGGTTGATCACTCAGCCTTTGGCTATGACCTTCAGGTCATGATAATCTTTTGTGTGCTGTTGGTATGCAAAGCCCTTGAAAGGTGGGCGGAGTTCTTGTGGAGGTAAAGGAAGGATACACCTTTATTCTTATGGTTAATTAATCAAGACAAGGTCAATTTCCCTCAAGTCATAAGCCAGGCTTAGTCTTGATTTGTTTCAAGGCCATTCCTAACCATGATTAAAATGGGTCCAAGCTATGATCAGTTTACTCTCCAAGCCATGTCCAAGATTGCTCTTTCAAGCCATGATTAAATGAATTCATGCCATGAAAAAAAGGTTCATGTCCAAAGCTAGTTTCTAAGCTTGATTTAAACCTTGTGATCAAATTTTTCAAGTAAGGTTGGATCACTTTCAAGGTTGTGATCAATTCATTTTCAAGGCAACTTCAATTTGTGTTCAGGTTATGAAGTTCCAATTAAAATCACCATTGCAAAAATGCAAACCATGACCCAAAATGTTTAAGTATGATTGGAAAGTTTTTCAAATCATGGTTGGAGGGTATCTTTCAAGCTCTATTTTGGATTATTCTCAAGTTATGTAAGAAGTTCCTTAAGTTAATTTGGACTTTGGGCAAGGCATAAAATTGTTAAATTAAAGAGGTGAGCCATTGTATATATATTGAATCATGAGCATTGGGCCCAATTGTAAATAATGCTACTTGTTTGGCCAAAACGTGTTGCACCAAGTTGCTGCTCAAAATCGTGAAAAATGCAGCAAGTTGAGGAAGCCATCAAGCCATAAAGTTGGGATCTTAATGTTACACCAGTATCATTCTATAGTTCATAATGACTCACTACAATTCAAAAATACATAAGTGCCAGTTTACATAAATCTCAACGAGATCGTGACTGTTAAATTTGAAATGTAATCAAACAATCCAAAAGGCCAGGTTACGCCATGTACAAGCTGCAGGCAATCACAACGTATAAAAAAAATATACAAAGGTACATATTGTTAAAACCCAGTATACGACAAAAGAGAAAAATATCTGAGATCTTTTTATCTTGAGCCACCTGGACGCGTCCTCGGTCCGTTTCATAACCCCGTAAAATCAGCTGCTACCCAACGGATTGGAATTTCTTGGCATGAGTGCCCACACCAAAATTCCTCTTGCAGCACGTATCAACTGAAGGTATATAAAGCAGCATTGTGGATTTTTGAGAGAGAGTTTTTTTTGAACAGAAGCCAAAAACACGATTCTCTGAGAAAAATTCCATAACCGTTCATATTAAAAATCCAGAAAAATACACCTTACCTCGCTGAAAATCTGAACACTAGACTAGCTCCGACTCGGTATTTACCCTCTCTTTTAAAGCATTTAGATTCCATATCTTTGCTCCCTTTATTTCTCTGATTCAAAGCCATCTGTGTATTATTTGTTTTCTCCTTTTTATATTGAACTAGGTTTTGTGTTTGAGAGTTTAGGGCAAGTTTTTTTCCTGAAGAAACAGAGCCTTGATTTGAACTCAGAACCTCATTTTATGAAGGGTAAGGTTGATTGCGAATGATGGGTTGGAGAAGGACGGCGGCGGACACCACGCGCCACCGTCTTCTTTGGCGAGAAGGTGATGACCAATGAGACTTTTGTTTGCAGCGAACGATTGTTAAGAGAAGGGGATGGGGTTTTATGAAAATAAATCTGAGATGAGAAACACCGTTTTGTTTTTTCTATTTGTATCCATCGCCGCATGAGATGCTATTGCTCGTGGGTATTGTTTTGACGGTCCACCATACTCCTTTCCCCTGTGTCTGCTGATGCAAGTCAAAGGGTTGACCCCTGTTAGATCCTACACACCGTGTTCATGCCTGCGGCTGATTAGGCCTACCGTAAGCCTTCAGCGCGTGGGCTCAGTCTTCCCATTTTGCATATGGGCTTTTGCTATTAACGCCCCTGTTTCTTTTCCAGCGCTGGCTCATTTGGCCATCTTGTTTTCTTTTATTCCTTTTGTCTTTTTATTTTATTTATTTTATTTTTATTTTATGGCTTATATATTTTATATTTTATATTTGTTTTTAAAATATGTGAAAAGACATCAAAAAATTTTCTATTAGTATTTTTTATTTATTAATTTTATTAAATTCTTTTGTTTAATAATCCTTTAAAAGGTTGATTTTATTAAATATTTGAATTTAATTCAATTATTTATTTAAAATTATTTTCTTTAATTCCAATTTAATTTTTTATTTTTTATTTTTTATTTTTTATTATTAATTTGCGATATTAATTATTCTATTTAATATTTAGTTTAATTAATTCAAGTTTAATTATTCACCTTTCTTTTTTTTTTTCTTAATTCTAAAAAATCTAAAAATGTTTTTAAATTAACTCATAACTTTTTATTGGTCAATTCCTAGTTAATTTTATTAAATCTTTTTATTTAATACTAATTAACTTTAATAGTTATTTTTATTAAATATTTAAGTATAATTTAATTAATTACGTTGGATTATATTACTTAATTATCTATTTTAATTTGAAGTATCCAAAAGCGATTAAGTTGTGAATTTCCCTTTTAGATCTTTAGTTAGGTCTTAGATAATTAGGTTACTAATTAGTTAGGTTGCCTTGACTAATATCTTTGCCTCCTTACCTAGTTTATGATTGTGTGTGTTGCTTGTACACTTTGCTCTTATGCTTGATATCATGCCTTGATACTCTTTACGTCATTTCTTATATGCTTGTTTAAACCTCATTTTCAAACTAATACTTTGATTTAAAATCAAGCCGTTTTCAAATACCTTGTAAGTAGATCGTTTTCACGATGGCCATCGACCTCACATAGCCTCCTCTTGGGCTTTATACAACGATACTTGTTGCACATTTCACTTGTATTTGCATGCATATGTGTGATTGGTTTACTTTATTTATGGCTTGATATTGACCCCATTTGAGCAAATGTATCCCTCTCCCAGGAGATGTAATATTTGTTTTTTACATAGATAGTTTAATACAAGATTAAAATCAACCCTTTTTCAAAAGAACAAATAAACTTGATCCAACGTCTAGTGCTTTCAAAATAAAATCAATTAATCACCAACTTTTTTCAAGCATGCTTGATCCACATATCAAGTTCCACTACCCTATATTTGTAAGTCGATCGCTTTTGCCTCGCCGTCGACTTTACCTTATACCAATAGGACCTCCTTTCCATTAGTTCAAACCTTAATCGTTTCACACGCAAATTCAAACCTCGATCAACATCGAGCATTTTATCAAAACTAATCTAATCAACTTAATTATACTTAGACCATATTTTAACAAAGATGAAAAGGAAGTTAGAATGGAATCTTCAATTCCTATTCTCAATTGTTTGAGCCCGAGGAGCCTTTCTTAAGTTCGAACAATTGTCTTCTCTAAAAAACTTCATAACCCGATTCTACATCAAAATATTTTTACAAAAAATAAAATCAAACCTATTTTTTTTAATACTTAGATGAAAAAGAGAGAGAGTCAAGTCTTTGACTCGTTCTCCCGATTACTTGGGCTCGATGAGCCTTTCTTAAGTCTCGAGTAATCGTCATTCGTAACTTACTCTAACTATATCAAAACTCTTTTACAATTAAGGGTGAAAAAGAGAGAGAGTCAAATCTTCGATTCACTTTCCCGATTACTTAGGCCCGAGGATCCTTTCTTAAGCTGTGAGTGATCGTCATCCAATCAAAATACCAACACATTAATTCAACATCTCGCCGCCGCAGGAGTAAAATCTTTCCTAAAAGAACAATGTTTAGTACCCTCTAAACACTTGTTTGATAAACAAACCAACAAATCGTAGTACCACGAACTACAATGCTCTGACTTTCCCATTGCACGAGGGAGTATGTAGGCACAAGGGCCCCAATCCTTGGCAAGCACCCTAATAAAAAACTACCCATTTTCCCCCTTAGAAGCGAATCCCTTAGAAGATAACAAACAAACCTAGCTAACTTTTCTTGAATCGAATTAAGAGGTTTCCGTTGAGTACCACAGACGTAGAGGGTGCTAGTACATTCCCTCTTACATAATCGACTCTCGAACCTAGAATTTGGTTGCAATGACCATGTTCTTATCTTTCAAAGGTTTTATCAATATTTTCCCATTCCTTCTTTGGAATGAATAAAGTTCGGTGGAGACTCTGCTTCCAACTTTTTTTCCGCGTCCATCGCAAGGATCGTATTTTTCGAGGTACGACAAATGGAGACTCTGCTAGGGACTTGGATTTCCCTATGCTAGAGAGAGTCAAGCCTAACTTGACTCGATTCGTTAGAGTTAGACCTGCTTGTTTATTTATCTTCTTCTATTGCTTGCTTGTTGGATTACTTACTACCTAATTACTTGCTTATCTTTATCCTATATATGTTTCTTATATCACTGTTGGGGTTCTTTGATTATTGTGCTTTATGAGATGGCTCTATACTTGAGTCCAAAAAAAACATAAGATAAGGATGATGGTTGTGTAGTGGAATCCCTCGAGGAGTCTTTCTCGTTGGAAGGATATGAAATCCCCGCTTAGAGTTGATTCCCTTGGGGATATTATTATCATGGTGAGCCTTTTCCAAGGAAATGATGTTTTCAAGAATGAATCTATAACTCTAAGGACCTTTTAACCATTTTCCATGGTGGTTGGTAGTGTTAACCCATGAGGGTAACTCCTTGTTGGGTTGATACGAACCCCAATCTGATGAGATACCTTGAACATACCGTTACTCTGACAATGATACTTTCAACCTCGACCTATGACTCTGAGATAACTCTTAGAAACCTTGGACTTGATGGTTGTGTAGTAGAGACTCACGAGGAGCCTTTCTCGTGGGACGATGCAAAAACCTCACCTAGAAGAGATCCTTTCAAAGGTATTATTATTGGATGAATCTTTGTCATGGCAATAATATTTTTGAAGAAAGATCCATGATTATAGGCACCTACCTTTTTAGAACCTACCCATGGGGTTCCAATGATCAGAGTAACATTTTGCTTCAGAATTTTGTTGGCGATCCTCATTTTGCATCTGCATCTCATATTCATATCATAACATTTACATTTTCTGGATTTTAGGGAATCTAAGAATTACGTTGCTGACATTCAGGAATTATAGGAATAAATACCAGAAGCACCTATCCATACAGTTTCAGGAAGCCAAAGTTGGATGATTTACGTAGTTTGGTTTCTCGCGTCCCTGCTGTATTCAAAATTAACTTCGAAAAGGATTATGGAAAGCTTACTCATATCTTGACTCAAGAAGTGGATCATCGAGCACTCTTTACTTTAGCTCAGTTCTATGACTCTTCCTTGAGATTCTTCACGTTTCAAGACATTCAATTGGCACCAACACTTGAAGAATATGAGAAATTTGTGGGCATTTCTATGAAAGGCAAGTTACCATTTGTGGGAGTGAATGTGACTTTAGAAATAAAGTTGTAGCTGATGCTATCCATATGCACAAGAAAGATATCACTCACAATTGGAAGACTAAAGGTGGTGTTAAGGGACTTTCTCTTAAGTTCCTTATTGAGAGAGATGACACCCTTATAAAGGCTCAGAGTTGGGACACTTGTTATGCTATAGTGACTTTGGCTATCTATGGGATTGTCTTGTTCCCCAACATAGATGATTTCGTGGATATGACTGCCATTCATATCTTCTTGACCAGAAATCCAGTACCAACCTTTTTAGCTGATGTCTTCTATTACTTAAGTTAGAGAAATGAGAAGAGAGAAGGGTCAATTGTTTGCTGTGCACCTATCCTATATCAGTGGTTGAAGATGTATCTACCAACCAAGGGACCATTTGTTGATCGAGCCAGTGATAGTTGGGCTCAAAAGATGGTGTCTCTCTGATCTGCTAGCCTTTCTTGGTACTCATAAGATTATGATGAAGTTATTTAAACTGTGGTGAGATTCCTAATATCCCACTTATTGGAACTCGAGAGTGTATTAATTCCAACCCAATGTCATTAGTAAGGCAGCTCGGGTATCCGATGGTAGCTCCTATTGAAAAAAAGGATCTGGAAGCTTTCATGATACATGACTTTGGAACTGAGAACCCTGAGTTGCTTAAGAGGATCAAAAGAGTTTGGAGGATTATTAGGAAGAAAGGGAAGGGTGACTTGGGAAGAAGAAATAGTATTACCAAGGAATCGTACTTTGCATGGGTCAAAGAGAGGCTAGAAGAGATTAAAATGCTTTTTAAAGAGAAGACATATGAGCCTTTACTTGAGTCAAAGCCTACTCACATCTTAATAGAGGAGTCTGAGGACCTTAAGGCCATGATAGCAAGATTGGTAAAAGAGAATAAGATCCTTGAGCTGAAACTCCAAGATGTCACTAGTGAAAGAAATGTAATGAAGTGGAGCTTCAGCGCAAGAGTAGCCAACTAGGAGTAGTGGAAAAGAAGGCAGATGAAGAGGAACACTGAAGAAAGAAGGCTAAGGTGTGTCTTAATCAATCTGAAAGTAAGATGAGTGAACTCAAAGAAGAACTGAATATAGCTCGAAGGAAGTTTGTTGAAAATGAGGATTATTGACTTGCAGCTACTAAGAAGAATAAGGCAATCTGAGAAGAAATGAGAGCAGAAATCCACAGGCTAAACACTGCCCTACGCCTCTCAAGAGCTTCTGAAGCAGAGGAGCATCGACTCAAAGAAGATGCCAAAAGAGTTTCTTGGGTTGAATCTGCTAATTGGGACTGGGTATGCATAGAGTTGAATGACACCAAAAATCTTACCGAGCATTTGAAGCATCAAATAAAGGTTGTTTTAGAAGACAAGGCTATATGGTCATCTGCAAGAGAGAAGATGTCTCATGATTATGAGGGCTATGAGAGGTCTATTCAAATCTTGATATCTGACTGAGACATGTACCGTAACAAGCTCAATGGGTTGATTGAGTTTTGTAACTGGTTGGCTAAAGATTTGGTCTGGAAACATAGAGACGCTATGAAGGCAATAAATGATTCTACTCCTCATGTTATCTATGATCTCTTTTGCCTTTGTAAGGCAATGCTGAAGAGGTTCAAGGAAGAGTTAAAGGAGGGCGAAGCTCATAGGCCAAAAGTTTGAAGTTCATTTTGCTTTTGTACTTTTCCCTCTTTCTAGACATTATGGGTTGTATTTGATTTTGAACAATCTTTTTGTATCGCTTGACTATTACATTTTGATGAATGAATGTGATCTGGTTTATTTTTTGTTCCTCAATATTCTTGTGTATGTTAGTAACTAATTCGAATGATTCCCTGAGAAACAAATGCATATCATCCTGCATATCATGGTACGCATCCCTTTTTCCCAAAACATGTTATAACTCATAAACTCTCCCATTTTCCCTTAAAAAAAAGTTGACTATTTGGCATCGGTATGAGACCCGCTGCAACTTCAAGATAACGTTGGAAAAAATTGAAGAAACTCAGAACACGATGAGGAATGACATTGACTTGCTTAGAGCCAAAGTGGATCAATTACTGGAAACTATGATGATGTTAGATCAAAAGGAGAACAATGCTGAAACTGTGGCCGAGGCCAAAAAGCTCGCTGACAAGGTGGGAACTTCTGGAGCAACTAAGGTAATGCCTCTCCTGTTCATGTGGATTTGTCGGAACACTCTACTACAACTGCTTAACATGGATCTAAAATGGATATGGATGAACATTACGATGCTTTCTTACAACCACTTCCTCCTCAACCTACTGTTAGGATTGTAGCTGACCCATATGCTGATAGATTACATACACTGGAAGAAAAATTCAAGTCTCTGGAAGTTCAAAATACTCCAGGCTTGGATGTTGTGGATATGTGCTTAGTTCCTGGACTTATGATACCCAAAAAGTTCAAAGTCCCGGATTTTGATAAGTATAAGGGAATCAGTTGTCCCAGAACTCACTTGTGAGTATACTGTCGTAAGATGGTTGCTCATATTGACAATGACTTACCCCTAATTCATTAATTTCAAGATAGCCTCAGTGGGGCATCATTGGAATGGTATATGAAATTGTAAAAGGGGCATGTCAATACTTGGAGAGATCTTACTGAGGCATTTCTTAAACATTATCAGTACAACACTGATTTGGTGCCAAACCGCACTCAACTGCAAGATATGGCTCAATGCAACAATGAGTCATTAAAAGAATATGCTCAAAGGTGGAGAGAGTTGGGTTCTCGTGTACAACCACCTCTATGGGCTAAGGAGTTAATGGATATGTTTATAGGGAATTTGCAGCCTCAATATCTGGATCGTATGCTAGGATCTAGCTTCCCCAACTTTGCTGAGATTGTGTCTGTAGGAGAAAGAATTGAAAGTTAGTTAAAGAAGAACAAAGCTTCTGTTGTCACCACGAATGGAGGAAAGAAGCCCTTTGTGAAGAGAAAGGAGGAAGAAAATAATGCCGTTAGGAGAGGACGAATGGATAAAGCTCTAGTGGATATCCCATATCAGTAGGTAGCTGCGATTGCACAAGCTCCTCGTCAACAACCTACCCAACAACAGGCACACCAGCAACCCAATTATCAAAATGTTCCTCCTCTGCAATATCAAAATACCCCAGCCCAACGACAACAAATCCAAGAGCTCCAAGAAGGCATATTGACCCTGTTCCTATGCCATATAGCTAGATTTTCTCTCAACTGTATCAGAGTGGGAATTTAACACTCAGAGACTTGAGGCCAACAACTTTCTCATACCCTCCAAGATATGATGCCAACGCTCGTTGTGAGTTTCATAAAGAGGCTCCTGGACATTTAATAGAAAATTGTTATGCATTCCAGAATAGAGTTTAAGACTCGGTTGAGTTCAAAGATCCCACTTTCACCCTTCGAGGTGCCAATATCAAAAATAATCCCTTGTCTACGCATGGGGGTCAATCTGTTCATGCTGTGGAAGAAAATAATGAGCAAAGATTGATTACGTGGGTCGAAGACATTCGTACTTCTATGGAAGTTATAGGAGAATAGTTGAAAAAGTGTGGAATGATTCCTCAAGATGAGATTGCTGATTTGAATGATGAAGTGGTTAAGAAGCATCTGCAGAGGTTCTTAGATCAAGGTATAATCCAGGTAGAATGCCATGACAAAAAAGATTAAAATGTAACTGTTATTGAACTCCAGTATGATGAGGCCACAATTCGTCCACAAAGACAAGTTTGTCCTGCTCCAATAGTTATCCAATATGATGCATTTGAAGTTTTCCAACAAAGGCCAGCCCATCCTACGCCTGTGGCCATTCAGTATGATGAGGTGGATGTTAGCAAACAAAGACAAGTGTGTCCTACTCCGATAACTATTGAGTACCCTGTTAATGTGCCTGAGCCTGAAGTTTGTAAACAAGGGCCAGGAAAGATGGTTATTCAACATGATGGGGCTAAGTCTGAAGTTGTGGTTGGATCAAGTGGGATGACCCGTAGTGGTCGAATCTTTGCAGCCAAATCAGTGGAGGTGCCAACCAAAGATAAGGGGAAGGCTGTTGACACATCATTTGTAATTCCAAGTGTTGAACCACGAGTGGAATCATCATCTCCAAAGGCAGCATTCACACAGAAGGAGGCTAAAGAGTTCTTGAAGATTATTAAGAAGAGCAACTGCAAAGTGGTGGACCAACTGAATCAAACTCCTGCCAAAATATCTATGCTTGCATTATTGTCAGTTCTGATGCACATAGATAATCACTGCTGAAGGTGTTAAGTGCTGCACACATTACCAAAGATATCATTGTAGCCCAATTTGATGATGTGATAGCTAGTGTGACTACTGGTAACTTCCTTGGGTTTAATGATGATGACTTGACTTCAGAGAAGAGGAATCACAATAAATCTCTTTACATTTCCATAAGGTGTCAAGACACTTTGATATCAAGAGTTTTGATGGACACAAGCTCCTCTTTGAACGTGCTCCCTAAGACAACTCTAGAAAATATGCCTATAAGAGGGGTTAGTATGAAGCCAAACACTCTGATAGTGAAGGCATTCTATGGTTTGAGACGAGCAGTAATAGGTGAAGTGGACTTACAAACTAAGATTGGGCCAACTTTTTTTGCCATTACTTTTCAAGTGATGGACATTGTCGTACCTCGAAAAATACAATCCTCATGATGGACGCGGAAAAAACTTTCGAACAGAGTCGCCACCGAACTTTATTCATTCTAAGGAAGGAATAGGAAAATATCGATAAAACCTTTAAAGGAGATAAGAACATGGTCGTTGCAACCAAATTCTAGGTTCGAGAGTCGATTACGTAAAGGGAAGGTATTAGCACCCTCTAAGTCCGTTGTACTCAACGGGAACCTCTTGATTCGATTCGTGAGAGAATTTAACTACACTTGTTTGTTATCTTCTAAAGATTTTCTTCTAGGGGGAAATGGGTGGTTTTAAAATAGGGGGATTGCCAAGGATTGGGGCCCTTGTGCCTACGTACTCCCTCGCATAATGGAAAAGTCAGAGCATCGTAGTTCGTGGTACTATGGGAAAAGGTTTGAGGTGAAAAGAAAAAGGTAGCTCGCTAGGATCTCGCAATCCTATGCCTATGCACCCTCATTATGCAATGAGGAAGTAAGAGCAATCTTAGTTTGGAAAACTACGGTTGGTGCATTTGTGTTTCAAGTGAACGGAGGTTTACGTCGCGTTGTAACTGCTAAATATTGGCTTGTCTGCTCGCTAGGGGAGGCTGAAACACTAGTTTATATGCGCGGAAGAAGGGACTAAACAATGTTCTTTGGGAAAGTTGTTTGAGTTATAGATCTCACGAGGGAGAGGGATTAGTGTTTGGAAAAGTTTCAATCGCACGGGGGCGAGAAAAGAGAGTTTGGCATGTTGGATGTTTTGCTAGAGGTGATGATTACTTGAAGCTTAAGAAAGGTTCCTTGGGTCCAAGTAATTGAGAAAGTGAGTCAAAGCCTCGATTTTCTCTCTTTTTCAACCTTAATTGTGAAAGAGTTTTGATGTAGTTAGAGTAAGTTAGTCGGATGACGATTACTCGAAACTTAAGAAAGGATCCTAAGGCCCAAGTAATAGGGAGAGTGAGTAAAAGGCTTGACTCTCTCTCTTTTTCATCTCAGTATTTGAGAATATAGATTTCATTTCGTATTAGAAATTTTTGTAGAAGACAATTGTTCGAGCGTAAGAAAGGCTCCTCGAGCCCAAACAATTGAGGAGAGGAATCGAAGACTCCATTTCAACTCCCTTTTCATCTTTTATTGAAATTGTGTTTAAGTATGGTTAGGTGTTTTAATTTGATTTGAAGAAAATGCTTGATATGAATCGAGGATTGAATTTACGTATGAAAGAATGTAAAGGTGGGTGTAATACCCCAAATTTTACCCTTATATTTAGTCAGTCATTTCGCATAGCATCTCATATGTACATCTGCTAACCACTAACAAGTCATGAAGTGAGTTTGCTTTTCAGGAATCATTCCAAGGGCGTTTTGGTCATTTTACGTTGGTTCTGATGGATTCTGAAAAAAGTGGTCTTTAGTTCTTGAGGCATTCAAATCACCATACCTGAAAAAGTTTTTTATCATCAAAGGCGTCGACCCGATTGGAATATTGTTGAAAAAGTTGTTAGAAACATATTTGAATTTGGGTCGTTCGTTGCTTATGGTTTGTTTTAAGATATTCTGAGCAGTTTTCCGTTCGTTGATAAAGTGCAGTTTTGGATAAAAAAATAAGTGAGAGTTAGTTTGAATCTATTCAGATCTAATCAGGTTGCGACGAGATCATGGAAGGAATAATCAATTGGGATGAAAGTGTGTGGGATCTTGCTCATAATATTGTTCCATACAAAAGAGAGGTGAATTGGAATATTTGTTGAGTTAATCCATAAATATTTGTAATTTACAAATAAAGAAGTGAATTTAAATATTTTTGAATTTTATTCATGAATATTTATAATTTACAACTAAGAAGTGAATTTGGACAGGCTTGAATTTTTATTCGCAAAGATTCATAATTTACAAAGTACATTTTATCCTAAAAGTTCTAAGGTCTTCATGCCATTCCCTTGAGCTTCTCCGCAAAATCTCCGATTCACCTGCACATCAAAACAGAACAAACCGAATAGGAAAAATGTTAGAAGTTTTTTTTGACACTCTCAGAACAATGTCATCATCGAGTGCCGGGAGTGGCACAACCGAAGCTGCGTCCTACCCCCGTTACCGATCCGCGCCGTGGGCGTCAGATCAGGTAATACATGTTCTTATCAATATGGGACATCCAAGAGATAGAAAAATAAATGAAGTGGGACTGATTCGTTTCGCCGCGATTGGATTTCCAAACTGATATGAGAGTAAGGCAGCATAGTCAAGCGGGATTCAGACCCGGATGCCGGCAGGTCTAAATCACTTTGCGCTCATTTTTTTCCACACCTGAAATTCCACAACAGCATCAGCACAAATTGATGACAGAAACTCAGAAACAAGATAGCTCATAAGCTGCCATGAGTAAATGGAAATTCAAATTGAAAATGCACAACCAAAAGCAGCATCAGTTCTGCAACATATAGGCAAGTTCATGAAGAACCAGTTCAAACAGAACAAGTAGAGTGAAATGAAGCCAAGGCTGCAGCAAATCGCAACAAGCTGCACAAAATTGGAGCAGACAACTCAATCCCTAAAACAGCTCAGGTTCATAAAAAAGAAGAAGAACCAGCCATATCAGAAAGCAAATCAGAGTCATCATGAATGCCTGAAAACCAACAAACAAAGTCACCGAAAACAAGTTATCAAAACCATACTCGGTCCATAAAACAAACAAATACATGGCTCAGTTCATCAACATCATAGCCAATCATCATCACCATGTGACCATCCTCGGCAGCGTTTGGCTCAACAGCATCAGTATCAGTTCTGAAAGGAGAAAAAGAGGGTCAATGAACTCAAAAACCGGAAGAGTAAATTGAACTCGAAACCATATCAGAAAACGATTCAAAGTAGCAGCCCAACTCGTGTTCTGAACCAAGTTCCACAGAACACGGCGGAAAATAATCGCAGCAGCATCGAGAAGTATTTCCTTGAGGGTTCAGAACACAGTCATCATCACCGCCTACCGTTCTCGGCAATTTTGACCCGACCGAAGCATCAGCTTCAATTCCCTGAAAGAAGAAGAGGAAAAATTAATGTATGTTTCAAAACCGGAATCCAGAAAATCAGAAATCCAACCCAGACTGCATCAAAAATGGTTCAATTTGGTTCAAAACAAAACCAAACCAGTTCAGATATCAGAATCCAAAGCAATGTCCAAATGAAATCAAAACAGATCAGTTCAGATTATCAAACAAATCGAATAGGGTCAAGTGACGTTCAATCAAGGAATTCTGAAAAGAGAAAGATCCGAATATCATCAGAAAAATGAAAACCCAATTCGATCCAATCAAGGAAACGAAGAAACTGGATATCCACAAATCAAGACAAAGCCATTCAGTTATCAAAATCAAATGAAAATCTGGGCAAATCCATAACCAAGAATAGGGAATCCTGAAAAAGGAAAGTTCAGATCAGATGAGATCAAATATATCAGAAAAAGCGAAGTCCAATCTCACCAAAATCCCAATCAAATCTGTAAAGAGGAAACAGGATATATCAGTATCAGAAAAATCTAATCAGGGTATCAGAAATTCGATCAAGCAAGAGTGAATCCGAAAAGTGTTCAAACCATATCAAAAATCACAGCAAATCAAATCGAAAAGTAACGCAAATCCAACGACATCCAAGGCCCAAAAAGAGAAGATATAAAGGGACGATCTCACCTCAGAGAGAACCCTAACGAAGGATCGCAAAAACCCTAGACCACAACGGCGGAGAAGCGATCAGAAACCGCAAGCGAAACCCTAGGCGGCGCGACTGAGACTCAGAGGAAACCCTCATCATCGTCTTCGTAAGCAACGGTAACGAAGATCATCGACGGCGAACACCAAATCACAAACGGCCGCGACATCAGAAGAAGAAGAAGTTTTCCACCAAAACCATCACAGGATTTCGACTCGTTCACACGAAAGACCGCCGGCGCCGTTTAACCAAACGACGGGCAATCAATTTCGAGGCTCAGATTATAACATCATCATCGCCTTCATCATCGTTAACGATCACCGTAGAACCATAAACGTAAGCCACAACGTTTTCCCTCATAATTTTTTTAGAAAGAAAGATGAAGAGATCGTGGGAGAGCATGAAGCAACGCGAAAAGAAAACGAAGAAAAATGAGGAGCGCCGCTGATGGGATCAAGAGCAAACCCTAACGCCTCCTTTTCATTTCTGTTTGCAAGCCGGGTTGGGTCCGGATGTGATGACCGGCCCAACCCTTTTATTTTTTTTAACTATTTTGTTCTTTTCTTTTTGTAATTAATTAAGTAAATTATTTAACTTTTTTTAAAAAAAAAACTAATATTTAGGTTTTCATATAAAGAAGAGCATTTTTTTAAAAGATTAAAACCTTTCTTTAAAATATTAAAATTAAATTTTTTTTTAATTAGAGTCAAATTTTTTTAAACTAAAACTAAGCCTTTTTTAAAACCAAGAGAAAACATTTTCTTCCCTCTATTTATTTGTTTATTACCAAGTAAAAAAAATGAAGCTTAGATTCATGTTAAACTTCTCATAAAATAAGAAACCACAAAAAAATGTCTCATAGCTTCATGCTTCTGTTTTCATAATTTTGTTTACTAACCTAGTTCGTTCACTGTGCAGCTTACCATGTTGTGTCTTTAGGTTTGCGCTCTTAAAACTAAGTTGTTTCATATTATTGTAACTGTTCCTCCTATGTAATCTCGCGAATCTAATAATCGCGCTTTAAATTTCTGCCTTTAAATTTCTGTTTGTATGGCTTTAATTTCGTCATTATTCTCTGTTTGCAATTCAGTTATCTCACACATTCATCTATTATCCTGTCACGCTACACACATCCGAAGGTTAGGTCTAACTGTTTGGCCGCTGCGCCAATAGTCCGTAAAACTTCACACATTCAATTTCAAATCCTCAAAACTACAAACTACAAACCCTAATTTGCACAAATGCCTCGCCGCAGGCAAGATTACAATTTTACCCCTAGCATTAGGTCAAAGAGCCGCCGCGCTCATTTTAGGGTTTCCCGCCGCGGAATCCCTAACCTAATTTAACCCTAATTACAACTTAACAATTCAACGTAGAGATTTGGAGTTTCTACACTCCACGTAAGCGTGTCCTTAAGATGCGTTTATTCCCCTTGAGACCTTGACCACAGTCAAGAAGTCTCTAACCTCCCTTTTGAGGGGAACTACGATTACTCTGATTCCACTCCCGTAAGGATACGTAGGCACAAGATGCGATGTCTTGCCGAGTAAACTTAGAATTAACCCCTTAGGTCTCTTTTCTCACTTTTAATCCTTTGTACATATACCTTAAGCAAATAAATAAAGCAAATAGTAAACATTTGAACAAAAGGTTCCTGTAGAGTACTACAGAAGTTTAGGGTGCTAATACCTTCCCTAAATTTAACCAACCCCCGAACCCTAGATCTTTCCCCGCATTGTGGTTACGATGCAAAATAGGTTTTCCCTCTTTTGACCTTTTCCTTCGGATAAATCAAAGAGCGGTTGTGAATTGAATTGCGATTCAAACTCATTAATAGTTTGTAATCCTATTTCCACCGCAACAGAAAATGGCGACTTCACTGGGGAGTGTCTTAACATTTGAGGGTTATCCCTAATTTGTTCATATTTATTGCTATTTGTTTTACTATTCATTTGCATGTATATATTTGTGCTCTGATTTGGGACTGGTCCTTGTGTTGTGAGATAAGTCCTACGCCCGGACTAGTGACATTATTATAGGATGGGGATATATTCGATGAGGCTTATAGGGAGTTGAATCCCGACCAAGCTGATTCGAGAATCACCGCTCAGTTGAGACCTTTTCGAAAATGGTTCGGTTGAACGAGTAATTGTAAAAACTTTTTCCATGGTCGATTGGAGTCTGTGATATTGGGGACCGTAGTACCTTAACACCACCTTGGCCTTATTTAGGACGTAGTGCGGGAGCTATGTGGGAGTAATCCTACAACGGTTGCTACGCGATACTACACTCAAAAGAGGTTCTCTTGAGAATATTATTCACCCACGAGTCAGTCGGAAGGTTGATAATATCCGAAAGATGGGCTGATGACTTTGGGCACTTTGTAGAACCTTGTTCGGCAGGTACAACTAACCTATAGTACACTCCTTTTGGGATGGGTAGACCTTGACCCCGCTCACGTTCCTTTAACCTAGGACTTTGTGTGCTTTCATGCATTGCATCCATAAAGCATCTCATTGCATTGTATTTCATGGAGTTCAAATACCATTTATGGATATCGCGGGATACCATAAATAAAAGATAAAGTGAAAAAACAAGAAAAAGATTTCCTTGGTACCCCACGACATTCGTAAAAGTTTGAATTCCATGAAATTTTCCTCCACATTTTAGCATCATTTACTTTCTTGCATTGCATGTGTCTCCCGATTTCTCACACTCGGTTCTCTCACCTTCCAGTTTCGTCACCCTGAGTTCTCGGCACCAATACAACACCAGAGCTCAAACTCGGAAAAGAATGGAGGATCAGGCAAAAGAGATTGATCGCCTTAGCAATGAACTTGAAGACCTTCGAGGGGGTATGGGGCGTATGATGGAATTGTTACATGTCATGAATGCTAAGATGGATACCCAGCCCACTGTGGTTTCTGAGATTACCGGCGTTACTATGGACCCTCCACCAAGTGTGACCATAGCAAGGGACCCACCTTATGGTCTTGCTCCAGGTTTTGTGCCTCCTCAAGCCACCGTTCCGATTAATCAACCTGTTCAGCAGGCCGTGCCCTTGTTTTCTGAAGTTTCTAGGGGGGCTCCTATCTTTGCACCACCTGTTGTACACACTCGTGCGCAACCGTACTTCAATGAGACTGTTTTTGATAATCTTGATGAGAATGTTGAGGGTTATGAGAAACATGATAAGCTTCGTGAGGAAGTGAACACCATCGTCCAGAGATTGAAAAAGGTAGAGGGTGATCAAATTTTTGGGACTGCTGCAAGGGATGTTTGTTTGGTCTCGGGTTTGGTTATTCCCCCGAAGTTCAAAACTCCGAACTTCGATCGCTATGAAGGTGCCACCTGTCCTAAGAGTCATCTGATCATGTACTATCGCAAAATGGCGGCCCATGTTGAGAATGATAAACTGATGATTCATTGCTTCCAAGATAGTTTGAAGGGTGCTTCCTCCAAGTGGTATTTAACTTTAGACCGGTCTCGCGTTAAGAGCTTTCAAGATTTATCTGACGCTTTCATCAAACACTACAAGTACAATATGGATCTAGCTCCTGACAGAAGACAGTTGCTGAGTATGTCACAAAAGAATTCTGAGTCATTCAAAGAGTATGCTCAAAGGTGGCGAGAGACTGCTTCGCAGGTAGAACCTCCTTTGACCGAGAAAGAGTTAGCTGATTGGTTTGTCGACACAGTCCGTCCAGAATTTTACGAGAGAATGGTGGGTAGTGTGACTTCAAATTTCTCCGACATCGTTGCTGTGGGTGTCAAGATTGAATTGGGTATGAAGAGTGGTAAAATGACAAATAATCATGGCGCTTCTAAGGATCAGCCGAAGAAACCTCCGTATAGCTCCCAGAAAAAGAAGGAGGGTGAGACTAATGCTATATCCTCTGGCAGACCAAGGGAACGCTTTTATCGACACCCGCAAAGTTATGCTCAACCTCAAGGGTACCCAGTCCAATATGCTCAACAACCCTATGTGGCAGCCATTACACCTTCTTTCAATCAACATGTTCCCATGTATCAACCTATGCAACAACCTCCTGTTTATCCGCCTCCTGTCAACTACCTGCAGGCGCCCAACGCTCCTGCTCCTCAACAGCCAAAGAGTCCGGCTCCTCGCCAGAATGTGCCGAACAGAAGAATGTATAAACCTTGTCCGCCGATTCCGATGACTTTTACCGAGTTGTATCCCTCTTTGGTCAAGCAGGGTCTCATCACTACTCGGGCTTTGGGTACGCCTCCTAATCCTCTACCCGCCAATTACAACGCCGCCGCTCATTGTTTATTTCATGAGGGTGCGCCTGGTCACGACCTGGAGAATTGTTATGCTCTCAAAAATATTGTCAGAGATTTATTGGAAAAGAAGATTTTGTCATTTGAAGATCCTCAACCGAATGTTAAGAAGAACCCTTTTCCTAACCATGAGAGTGTCAATGCCATTAGTGCGGATTCGGGGGAAGGTTACGCCCTTGACGTTGGACAGATTAAGACTCCTCTCAAGATGTTCCACTCGAAACTGTTTGAAGCTAGTTTGGTAGATACTTCCCACGTTGCATGCGTAAGTTGTGAAGCCAGTGTTAAGGGTTGTGTGTGGGTTCAGAATGATGTTCAGAGGTTAATTAATGAGGGTGTTTTACAAGTGACAAGCCAATACAAGAAAGATGAGGTCGCTGTAGTTGAGCCTGTCTTCCATCAGCCTGAATCAAAGGGTAAGGTACCAGTGTTTAATCTATCAGGGGCAGGCTCCGCCAATCTCGTGTTCGATATACCGAGGTCGTATATCCCTGAAGTGAATCAGCCTAAGCCCATAGTTATTCGAAGACCAAGTCCGTTTCCTTTCAGTGATCCTAAAGCTGTGCCTTGGAAATATGACGTGACGATGATTGACAAGGAGTCCGGGAGGGTTATTCCAAATGAAGAGGTTAAGGGCCCAGTGACCAATATCGCAGAGGTAAGCAGGATGACTCGCAGTGGCCGTGTGTATACTCCCCATTCCAATGAGGTCCCACCTAAGGAAACGACTAGTACCCCGGTGCCTGCCAAAGACAAAGGTAAAGGAGCCGTCACGAATGATGAAGATGCCGAATTTTTGAGGATCATCAAGAAAAGTGACTATAAAGTTATCGATCAACTTCATCAGACTCCTTCCAAGATCTCGATTTTATCTCTGTTAATGAGTTCACCCGCTCATAGGATGGCCTTGCAGAAGGTTTTGACTCAAGCACATGTGGATCAAGATATTAGCACCAGTCGGTTTGATAGTGTGATTGCCAATTTAACCGCTTGTAACACCCTCAGTTTCAGCAATGAAGAGTTACCGAAGGAGGGTCCGAACCATAATCGTGCTTTACATATATCGGTAAAATGTCAGGAGGACAATTTAGCGAGAGTGTTAGTAGACACCGGCTCTTCTCTGAATGTTCTACCCAAGAGGGTTCTTGATAGGTTGGCTTGTAAAGAAACTGCGCTGAAACCTACACCTTTGGTTGTCAAGGCTTTCGATGGCTCTCGTCGATCGGTAATGGGGGAGGTTGAGCTACCTATCCTGATCGGTCCGCAAGTTTTTAATATCACGTTTCAAGTCATGGACATTAATCCCAATTACAGTTGTTTACTTGGAAGGCCGTGGATCCATGCCGCTGGGGCAGTAACCTCAACTTTACATCAGAAGATGAAGTTCGTGATCGATGGAAAGTTGGTTATTATACACGGTGAGGAGGATCTGATGGTCAGTAACCTGTCTTCCTTCCGTTACATCGAGGCCGATGAGAATGCTTTAGACATCTCCTTTCAAGCACTTGAGATCTCCAATGTTGTTCTGCTGGAAGTCGAAGAAACAGTGGGTCAGGGTAATCCATCTTTTGCATCTCTAAAGAGTACCAAAGAAACAATTGACAGGGGCATTCCTGAAGGTTGGGGAGAGGTAATCAATGTCAAGACCAAGACTGATCGCTCTGGGTTGGGTTACAAACCAACTCAGAATGGAGCTGCCACAACCGTCGAAGGGCGTCCGAAGGTTATCCAAGAGATATTTGTCAGCGGAGGTTTCCAAGTCAATGCCATCAACGACTGTGAGGAAAATGAAGAGCTGAGCAACCTGGTGTTTAAGGGTGATGCAGTTTTGAACAACTGGGAGGCCGTAGAGATCCCTGTTATTTTTCCCTTGTCAAAGTAATTATTTTAAGTTTCATTTACATTTTCAAATAAAAATCCGTAGCTCTGCCCAAGGCTATAGGGTCGTTTTTATTGGGCCACCTTTCATTCCTAAAAAGATATTAATAAAAGCATTTTGTTCAATTCCACTTTGGTTCATCTGCGTTTTTCGTTTTCACCTTTAAAAATGAAATTGGCAACCTTTTTCAAAAAAATAATAAAAAAAAACACAGCATTTCATTCTTACATATCTTCGAGCATTTTAATTAAGTAAGCCTTCCATCATGCAGAGATATCGTAAACCTTGTTGGATCCAATGACTTTACTGACACTCCTGACTGGGATGCACCCGTCAATCAGGCTGAGGACGAGGGTGAAGAAGATTTTGAAGTACCCGCGGAACTGACGAGATTGATTGAGTACGAGTACACAGAGCTTCAACCGCATAAAGAGCAGGTGGACCTAATTAATCTCGGTACAGATGAGAGCAAGAAAGAGGTCAAGATTGGTGCAATGCTTGGGACGGAGATTAGGCCGAAGTTGATTGAGTTGTTAAAAGAGTATATTTATGTGTTTGCATGGTCGTATCAAGATATGTCGGGCCTGAACACAGATATTGTTGTTCACAAGTTGCCACTTAAGCCAGATTGTCCACCTATCAAGCAGAAACTCCGAAGAACGAGACCCGACATGGCTTTGAAGATTCGAGATGAGGTTAAAAAGCAGTTGGATGCAGGTTTCTTGGCAGTCGCAAAATATCCAGATTGGGTTGCCAACATTGTGCCAGTACCTAAGAAGGACGGTAAAGTTAGGATGTGTGTAGACTATAGGGATCTGAACAAAGCAAGTCCAAAAGACGACTTCCCACTGCCACATATTGACACACTGGTAGACAATACGGCCAGTTTTGCGTTGTTCTCATTTATGGATGGTTTCTCTGGCTATAATCAGATCAAGATGGATCCCGATGATCGAGAGAAGACTACTTTCATTACTCCTTGGGGAACTTTCTGCTACAAAGTCATGCCCTTCGGTTTGAAGAATGCAGGAGCAACTTACCAACGCGCTATGACCACTCTTTTTCACGATATGATGCACAAAGAAATTGAGGTGTATGTGGATGATATGATAGCCAAATCTCAGAGTGAAGAGGAGCATCTAGACCATTTGGTGAAATTGTTTGAACGACTCAGGAAATATCAGTTGAAATTGAACCCTGCTAAATGTACCTTCGGTGTCAGATCTGGAAAACTGCTTGGTTTCATTGTTAGCCAGCGAGGGATTGAGGTGGATCCCGACAAAGTCCGAGCCATTCAAGATATGCCGGCTCCGCGAACCGAGACGCAAGTTAGGGGTTTTTTGGGACGTCTGAATTACATTTCCAGATTTATCTTTAATATGACCGCCACTTGTGAGCCGATATTCAAGTTGCTTTGCAAGGGGCAGACAGTTGAGTGGAACCCTGATTGTCAGAAAGCGTTTGAGAAGATTAAGGGTTATTTGCAAGATCCCCCTATTCTGATCCCTCCCGTACCTGGAAGACCGTTGTTTATGTACCTTACTGTTCTCGAGAAGTCTATGGGTTGTGTGCTTGGGCAACATGATGAGACTGGGAAAAAGGAACATGCGATTTATTACCTGAGCAAGAAGTTTACCGATTGCGAAAACAGATACTCACCATTAGAGAAAACTTGTTGTGCATTAGCATGGGCCGCTAAGCGCCTTCGGCAATATATGGTCTGTCATACCACGTTATTGATTTCTAAAATGGATCCGATCAAGTATATTTTTGAAAAACCTGCTCAAACCGGGAGGCTATCCCGTTGGCACATGTTGTTATCCGAATATGACATCCAGTATGTACCCCAGAAGGCGATTAAGGGTAGTATCTTATCTGATTACCTTGCAGACCAGCCAGTTGAAGATTATGAACCTCTTAAGCTCGATTTTCCTGATGAGGATATTTTGTTGATTAAAAGAGATTGTGAAGAGCCAGATCCAAGCGAGGGTCCAGAACCAGGTCTTTGGTGGAAGATGATGTTTGATGGCTCCTCGAACTTTAATGGGCATGGTATAGGCGCCGTTTTGATGAACCCAAAGGGTGGATTCACTCCATTTACAGCGAGGTTGGACTTTGAGTGCACTAACAACGTCGCAGAATATGAAGCATGTATTCTTGGCCTCGAAGCAGCGATTCACCTCCGAATCAAAGTAAGTGGTGACTCAGCTTTGGTTATTTACCAAGTACAAGGCAAATGGGAAACGAAGAATGAGAAGCTGATCCCTTATAAGGACTACATTATTGAGCTGATCAAGCATTTCGACGAGATAGAGTTCGAGCATGTTCCTAGATCCGAGAATCACGTGGCTGATGCTTTAGCCATGTTAGCATCTATGTGGAAAGTTAAATTCGTTAATGAAGCACCTCTTATCCATATTGAGCGCAAGGTTGAGCCCGCTTATTGTCAGATGGTCGAAGAAGTTGAAGTGGATGAAAAGCCTTGGTTTCATGATATCAAGAACTATCTCGTCAAGCAGGAATATCCCGATGGGGCTACTGGTCTGGACAAAAAGACATTGAGAAGATTGGCGTCCAAATTCTTTATCAGTAATGGTGTGTTGTACAAGAGAAATCACGACATGGTCCTGCTCAGATGTGTTGATAAACGGGAAGCGGATATGTTACTGCAGGAAATTCATGAGGGGACCTTCGGAACCCATGCCAATGGTTATGCTATGTCCAAGAAGATGTTAAGGGCTGGGTACTACTGGTTAACCATGGAAGCCGACTGCATCCAATACGCCAGAAAATGCCATAAGTGCCAAATTTATGCTGATAAGATGCACGTACCTCCGTCACCATTGAATGTTTTGTCTTCACCATGGACGTTCTCTATGTGGGGCATTGACATGATCGGGGCCATCGAGCCGAAAGCTTCTAATGGTCATCGTTTTATCCTTGTTGCCATTGACTATTTCACCAAATGGGTAGAGGCTGCCTCCTACACCAACGTGACCAAGCAAGTGGTTGCCCGTTTCATCAGGAAAGAGATCATCTGCCGTTATGGAGTCCCAAGCCGGATAATAACTGACAATGGCACCAATCTGAATAATAAGACTATGAAAGAGCTGTGTGATAATTTCAAGATCACTCATCATAATTCTTCTCCGTACCGTCCTAAGATGAATGGAGCTGTTGAAGCTGCAAATAAGAATATCAAGAAGATCCTGCAAAAGATGGTTGTGACTTACAAAGATTGGCATGAGATGTTACCGTTTGCTTTACATGGATACAGAACCTCGGTGAGAACTTCGACAGGGGCAACACCTTTCTCACTGGTATATGGAATGGACGCCGTGCTCCCCATCGAAGTAGAGATACCTTCGCTAAGAGTGTTAATGGAGGCTGAACTTGAGGAAGCTGAGTGGGTTCAAGACAGATTGGATCAGTTGAATCTCATTGACGAGAAGCGTTTGACAGCCGTGTGCCATGGGCAATTATATCAGAAACGGATGAAAAGAGCGTTTGATAAGAAGATTCGTATCCGCGAGTTCCGTCAAGGAGAGCTCGTACTCAAAAAGATCTTGCCAGTACATAAAGATATGCGTGGAAAGTGGATGCCCAATTATGAAGGCCCATTCGTTGTAAAGACTGTCTTCTCCGGAGGGTCTCTAATACTTACAACAATGGACGGTGAAGAACTAGCACATCCCGTGAATTCTGATGCAGTCCGAAAATATTATGCCTAAAAACCCGCTAAGTCGAAAACCTGCAAAAGGCGACTTAGGCAAAAGTAAGGGTTGAAAAAAAAAAAAAAGAAATAATAATAAAAAGCTCGCTAAGTTGAAAACCCGAAAGGGCGGCTTAGGCAAAAAAGAGCGTCCCGGTGGATTGAAAACCCGAAAGGGCGGTCCAGGCAAAAGTTAGGGACAAAGGCATTTCATTGCATCAGAGGACACTGATCATCTCGAACACACTTTCCACATGAGAGCCATGTTTCAGTTCTTTCATCCTTGCCCAAAGCAGGATTCTGGATTAGTCTTAGTTATTAGTGTCGGTAGGTGTCATTGGATTCGATGTAACCTTTCCCATGTTGCCAATTTCAAAACATAATTATCTGTGGAGCTATGCCTTCAGCGAGCTACCGCCCTTTAAATAAAAGAAACCATCTCGTTACTTACATTCTTTGGTGCATTGCTCTTTGTTTTCTATTTGTTATGCAAAATGCGTTTATTCCTAAAATTTGAAAATGAAAGGTGCATTGTAGATTTTTCAAAACTGTTTTTCAAAAACAAAACAAATTTGAAATGTAATAAATTACTTTGACTAGTGGAAATTCCGAAAGGATCTCTTCATTCCCCGGAAATATCATTATTGCAGAAACACTTTCAAACCATTGCTCTAACACAGTCCCCAGAGAGACTATAAGCTGACAACTTTTTCTTGGGTAACTCAAAAGTGTCCCTCAGGTTTTCTTCTCCCCAGGTGAAGACATGATACTGTGCACTCAAGCAGATTACTTTCTCCCCAGAGAATTCAGAACTTTAAAACCAGATGTGGTTCTACCATTGATCTTTCTTACCCATGATTGACGTATTGGTTGCAGAGAACGCAGGGTGTTTCCGTCGAGATGTTTATTTCATCTCTCGTCCCGTCTTTAGTCTGTTTCGTCAGCATACACAAGGGCATAAGCATCACACGCCTATTTCATTACATATTCATTACATAATTCATTACATATTCATTACATACTCATTACTTACTCATTTCATAACATCTTGCATACATAGACATTAACATACATTCATATTAACATATTCATTGACATACGCGTTAACGTGCACAGGTTCATTGTGTCTCCATCATTGGTTGTTACCGCCGAGTAACTGGGTTCGTCCGGTCTCTTCAAGTAGATTGTCAGCCCTAAGCATAAAATACTTACTTGTTTCCAGTTTCCCCACAGAGCTCGATCCTCGTGGATGACGGTTACTTCAGCTATCTTTCCTCGCCAGGATAAGATATCTACCCTTCGAGTTCATTTCCTCGATGGAGTCTTGATAACCAATTTTCTTTCTAGCTCGATCCTAGATTGAATCTCAGTCTTGTCGGTCGTCAATCCCAACCGGACGTGCATTTATCTTGCACCATCTAAAGGTTTTCACCATACCATGACAGATACGCGACTATCTCGCTTGAGAAGTTTATCACTGTACCCGGACGTGCATTTATTTTGCACTATCTTTCAAGAAAATCAACTACAATCCTTTACAGATACACGCCAGTTCACGCCTGGAAAATATATCAGTACAACACTTTACAATCCTACATGTTACAACCCTTTACACTTTACATCTTACAGCATCAACATACGACACTTCTCACCTAAGAAGTCGATCCTATCCTCGTTATGACTCGCAGCAAATGGCCATCTCCATGGAGCAGTTGGGCTTCCATTTACCTGCCGTCTTGGGGTATGAACCAAATCGTATTCAGGAGAGCACGATCTTGAGTTACGGGGAGGTTTGAGCGGAATCATATTCAGGAGAGCACGATTCTGAAGTTATGAAGAAGTTCATTTATCCTTTAGTAAAAGAAGGAGCAGAATCATATTCAGGAGAGCACGATTCTGAGTTATGAGGAAGTTCAGTTGGCCGTTTTTCAGGAGTGCACGATTCTGAAAAACGAGGAAATTTCAAGAGCCGAATCATATTCAGGAGAGCACGATTCTGAGTTATGAGGAAGTTCGATTATCCACTTTCATATTCAGGAGAGCACGATTCTGAAGTATGGAAAAATTCATTTACAACCGAATCATATTCAGGAGAGCACGATTCTGAAGTATGAAGAATTTCATTTACAAGAAAGAGCCGAATCATATTCAGGAGAGCACGATTCTGAAATATGAGTATATTCAGTCATCCAGTTTCATATTCAGGAGAGCACGATTCTGAAATATGAGTATATTCAGTCATCCAGTTTCATATTCAGGAGAGCACGATTCTGAAATATGAGTATATTCAGTCATCCAGTTTCATATTCAGGAGAGCACGATTCTGAAATATGAGTATATTCAGTCATCCAGTCTCATATTCAGGAGAGCACGATTCTGAAGTATGAGTATATTCAGTCATCCAGTTTCATATTCAGGAGAGCACGATTCTGAAGTATGAGGAAGTTCAGTTTACCCTTTTTATGTTCAAGAGAGCACGATCTTGAAGCAGTTTATTTATCCTTCAGTAAGAGAAAAATCAGAATCGTATTCCAGGCGCCGACCTTAAATGCGAGAAGATTTATTTATCAGATAAGCAGCAACCTCTTTTTTTGAATGTTTATCCGTTTTTGTACATAAGTCCCTTCCAACGATAAGTGACAGTTCTCCCTCGAGAAGCTTATCAGGGCATTTCCCATTAAAATCCATTTGTTTTGGCATACAGTCGGTCTTTACCCTGTATATTTGATACGGATTTCCGAGAAGTTCGTTTGATCCTGTCACGAGAGATAGTTTACAGAAGCTTGGATGTTATTCTTTGCTCAATGCTCCAGCATTCTGTAAGCGATTTTGCAATCGTACGCGATCCAGTTTTTTATCCTTTAGATTCCCCAGTGGAGGCCGTCTCGTAGGTACCATCTCCATTTGAGAATCTCGTTCCTTTTCTAAAAGTGACAATTGGTCATTCGCACCAGTTGACTATCATTTTTAGATTTCCCCAGTGTTGTACTGTTGTCTCAGCACGTCATTTTCCCCAGTGAGTTCTCCTCGTGGCGTCTGTCCCGGTGTCGTCATGAGCATCAGCATTTTCGCATTCATACGCATCATACCATATTCATGGCATCATCTGCATTAAGCTGTTCCCGTTTTGTCCATAGCATGGCATATCGTCGCATATAAGGGCAAAATTTTCGGTTATCTATATTTAAATCTCTCCACCACGATTCCTCGAGTCTCTGTCACTCAAATCGTCCGGTGTAGCTATTTAAATAGGGGCAACTGTAATACCCCAAATTTTACCCTTATATTTAGTCAGTCATTTCGCATAGCATCTCATATGTACATCTGCTAACCACTAACAAGTCATGAAGTGAGTTTGCTTTTCAGGAATCATTCCAAGGGCGTTTTGGTCATTTTACGTTGGTTCTGATGGATTCTGAAAAAAGTGGTCTTTAGTTCTTGAGGCATTCAAATCACCATACCTGAAAAAGTTTTTTATCATCAAAGGCGTCGACCCGATTGGAATATTGTTGAAAAAGTTGTTAGAAACATATTTGAATTTGGGTCGTTCGTTGCTTATGGTTTGTTTTAAGATATTCTGAGCAGTTTTCCGTTCGTTGATAAAGTGCAGTTTTGGATAAAAAAATAAGTGAGAGTTAGTTTGAATCTATTCAGATCTAATCAGGTTGCGACGAGATCATGGAAGGAATAATCAATTGGGATGAAAGTGTGTGGGATCTTGCTCATAATATTGTTCCATACAAAAGAGAGGTGAATTGGAATATTTGTTGAGTTAATCCATAAATATTTGTAATTTACAAATAAAGAAGTGAATTTAAATATTTTTGAATTTTATTCATGAATATTTATAATTTACAACTAAGAAGTGAATTTGGACAGGCTTGAATTTTTATTCGCAAAGATTCATAATTTACAAAGTACATTTTATCCTAAAAGTTCTAAGGTCTTCATGCCATTCCCTTGAGCTTCTCCGCAAAATCTCCGATTCACCTGCACATCAAAACAGAACAAACCGAATAGGAAAAATGTTAGAAGTTTTTTTTGACACTCTCAGAACAATGTCATCATCGAGTGCCGGGAGTGGCACAACCGAAGCTGCGTCCTACCCCCGTTACCGATCCGCGCCGTGGGCGTCAGATCAGGTAATACATGTTCTTATCAATATGGGACATCCAAGAGATAGAAAAATAAATGAAGTGGGACTGATTCGTTTCGCCGCGATTGGATTTCCAAACTGATATGAGAGTAAGGCAGCATAGTCAAGCGGGATTCAGACCCGGATGCCGGCAGGTCTAAATCACTTTGCGCTCATTTTTTTCCACACCTGAAATTCCACAACAGCATCAGCACAAATTGATGACAGAAACTCAGAAACAAGATAGCTCATAAGCTGCCATGAGTAAATGGAAATTCAAATTGAAAATGCACAACCAAAAGCAGCATCAGTTCTGCAACACATAGGCAAGTTCATGAAGAACCAGTTCAAACAGAACAAGTAGAGTGAAATGAAGCCAAGGCTGCAGCAAATCGCAACAAGCTGCACAAAATTGGAGCAGACAACTCAATCCCTAAAACAGCTCAGGTTCATAAAAAAGAAGAAGAACCAGCCATATCAGAAAGCAAATCAGAGTCATCATGAATGCCTGAAAACCAACAAACAAAGTCACCGAAAACAAGTTATCAAAACCATACTCGGTCCATAAAACAAACAAATACATGGCTCAGTTCATCAACATCATAGCCAATCATCATCACCATGTGACCATCCTCGGCAGCGTTTGGCTCAACAGCATCAGTATCAGTTCTGAAAGGAGAAAAAGAGGGTCAATGAACTCAAAAACCGGAAGAGTAAATTGAACTCGAAACCATATCAGAAAACGATTCAAAGTAGCAGCCCAACTCGTGTTCTGAACCAAGTTCCACAGAACACGGCGGAAAATAATCGCAGCAGCATCAAGAAGTATTTCCTCGAGGGTTCAGAACACAGTCATCATCACCGCCTACCGTTCTCGGCAATTTTGACCCGACCGAAGCATCAGCTTCAATTCCCTGAAAGAAGAAGAGGAAAAATTAATGTATGTTTCAAAACCGGAATCCAGAAAATCAGAAATCCAACCCAGACTGCATCAAAAATGGTTCAATTTGGTTCGAAACAAAACCAAACCAGTTCAGATATCAGAATCCAAAGCAATGTCCAAATGAAATCAAAACAGATCAGTTCAGATTATCAAACAAATCGAATAGGGTCAAGTGACGTTCAATCAAGGAATTCTGAAAAGAGAAAGATCCGAATATCATCAGAAAAATGAAAACCCAATTCGATCCAATCAAGGAAACGAAGAAACTGGATATCCACAAATCAAGACAAAGCCATTCAGTTATCAAAATCAAATGAAAATCTGGGCAAATCCATAACCAAGAATAGGGAATCCTGAAAAAGGAAAGTTCAGATCAGATGAGATCAAATATATCAGAAAAAGCGAAGTCCAATCTCACCAAAATCCCAATCAAATCTGTAAAGAGGAAACAGGATATATCAGTATCAGAAAAATCCAATCAGGGTATCAGAAATTCGATCAAGCAAGAGTGAATCCGAAAAGTGTTCAAACCATATCAAAAATCACAGCAAATCAAATCGAAAAGTAACGCAAATCCAACGACATCCAAGGCCCAAAAAGAGAAGATATAAAGGGACGATCTCACCTCAGAGAGAACCCTAACGAAGGATCGCAAAAACCCTAGACCACAACGGCGGAGAAGCGATCAGAAACCGCAAGCGAAACCCTAGGCGGCGCGACTGAGACTCAGAGGAAACCCTCATCATCGTCTTCGTAAGCAACGGTAACGAAGATCATCGACGGCGAACACCAAATCACAAACGGCCGCGACATCAGAAGAAGAAGAAGTTTTCCACCAAAACCATCACAGGATTTCGACTCGTTCACACGAAAGACCGCCGGCGCCGTTTAACCAAACGACGGGCAATCAATTTCGAGGCTCAGATTATAACATCATCATCGCCTTCATCATCGTTAACGATCACCGTAGAACCATAAACGTAAGCCACAACGTTTTCCCTCATAATTTTTTTAGAAAGAAAGATGAAGAGATCGTGGGAGAGCATGAAGCAACGCGAAAAGAAAACGAAGAAAAATGAGGAGCGCCGCTGATGGGATCAAGAGCAAACCCTAACGCCTCCTTTTCATTTCTGTTTGCAAGCCGGGTTGGGTCCGGATGTGATGACCGGCCCAACCCTTTTATTTTTTTTAACTATTTTGTTCTTTTCTTTTTGTAATTAATTAAGTAAATTATTTAACTTTTTTTAAAAAAAAAACTAATATTTAGGTTTTCATATAAAGAAGAGCATTTTTTTAAAAGATTAAAACCTTTCTTTAAAATATTAAAATTAAATTTTTTTTTAATTAGAGTCAAATTTTTTTAAACTAAAACTAAGCCTTTTTTAAAACCAAGAGAAAACATTTTCTTCCCTCTATTTATTTGTTTATTACCAAGTAAAAAAAATGAAGCTTAGATTCATGTTAAACTTCTCATAAAATAAGAAACCACAAAAAAATGTCTCATAGCTTCATGCTTCTGTTTTCATAATTTTGTTTACTAACCTAGTTCGTTCACTGTGCAGCTTACCATGTTGTGTCTTTAGGTTTGCGCTCTTAAAACTAAGTTGTTTCATATTATTGTAACTGTTCCTCCTATGTAATCTCGCGAATCTAATAATCGCGCTTTAAATTTCTGCCTTTAAATTTCTGTTTGTATGGCTTTAATTTCGTCATTATTCTCTGTTTGCAATTCAGTTATCTCACACATTCATCTATTATCCTGTCACGCTACACACATCCGAAGGTTAGGTCTAACTGTTTGGCCGCTGCGCCAATAGTCCGTAAAACTTCACACATTCAATTTCAAATCCTCAAAACTACAAACTACAAACCCTAATTTGCACAAATGCCTCGCCGCAGGCAAGATTACAATTTTACCCCTAGCATTAGGTCAAAGAGCCGCCGCGCTCATTTTAGGGTTTCCCGCCGCGGAATCCCTAACCTAATTTAACCCTAATTACAACTTAACAATTCAACGTAGAGATTTGGAGTTTCTACACTCCACGTAAGCGTGTCCTTAAGATGCGTTTATTCCCCTTGAGACCTTGACCACAGTCAAGAAGTCTCTAACCTCCCTTTTGAGGGGAACTACGATTACTCTGATTCCACTCCCGTAAGGATACGTAGGCACAAGATGCGATGTCTTGCCGAGTAAACTTAGAATTAACCCCTTAGGTCTCTTTTCTCACTTTTAATCCTTTGTACATATACCTTAAGCAAATAAATAAAGCAAATAGTAAACATTTGAACAAAAGGTTCCTGTAGAGTACTACAGAAGTTTAGGGTGCTAATACCTTCCCTAAATTTAACCAACCCCTGAACCCTAGATCTTTCCCCGCATTGTGGTTACGATGCAAAATAGGTTTTCCCTCTTTTGACCTTTTCCTTCGGATAAATCAAAGAGCGGTTGTGAATTGAATTGCGATTCAAACTCATTAATAGTTTGTAATCCTATTTCCACCGCAACAGTGGGGAAGAAAATAACTAGGGGAAGCCAAATCCTAATGTTTCCATGTAAAGGATTGAAAACCTGATGTCTCTCCTACCTCGAGCTTAATCATAAATTAAATCGAGCTAGGTGTCACACCCTAATTTTTGAACCTAAGATCCCAACTCTTCTTGCATCATCTTGCTCATTGTCTTCAGATCATTATGACCATGCGTACTTGTTTATTATAACTAACAACATGTACAGGTACATCAATTTCGAGTATAGAAAATGTTAATTCTTACAGTTGAGCGTTCCAGAGGTCCTCAGAAGTTTCATTAGAATTATCTTGGATCATTAGTTTGGAAGTAAATTGGTTGGAGGAAATTCTTGAGTTTTATACCAGACATATGATTTGAATTTCACCATGAAAATCCACCATCCAAGTTACGAATTTTATCTCAATTCAAAGGTGATTTCTAGTATCAAAAAGTCAGAGTTTTATCCAAATTCATAGCAAGGTTCTAAAGTTAAGAACATCCAAGCTTGAGGTTCCCTTTTTTTCTCCATGTTTTCTCGAAAATCTTTCTAGTAGGGTTTATAAAGAAATTCAAAGGGAATGCACAAGACTTTTATAGATCAAGGCAGTTTATCAGGCCATTTGGAATTCAAAATTTATAAGTTGGATGGAAACTCAAATAATTCAATTTGCACAAAATGGTTTCAAGAATCAATATTCAAGCTCAAGACATCATTCATGAGGATTCAAGTGTTGGGTTCAAATTAATTCAATTTATATCTTCATTTTCAAAGGTTTCTAAGGATATGGTTCATGCATTAAGCTTCACTATTATTTAAGTCGATGGCTATGCAAATAGCAAGGATGTGAATAAAGTCAAAACAAGAAAGTTTCAAAGAAAGTTCCAGGGTGCAGTTTGTTCGCGAGGTTCAACTTTCTTCCTGCCTGAGAACTTTATTCAAAGGGAGTGTGGATATAATGAAATCCCTATTGGTACACGACCACAGTACAACTGGCACGAATTTCCAATTAAGCTTTACAAGAGCGGATGGCTTAAAGAGATCGTCAACAGGCCTTACAAATTTGGATTGATATTTGCCCCACAAAACAAACTCAAATCTAATTCATCTAAGAGATCAAGTCTTATTGAGATACTGTTTCACTACAAAGTCGAGTTTTTTATATAAGCACAAATCCAATCATGAAACATTTACAAGACAAGTTTAACCGGAATACCAGTTTGTAAAACAAACAAAGATAGTGCTAAACCGTTACAAATAATGCATCCTAGAAAATTACATAAAGATATAAGCCTAGCAAGCTCAAACAATAGGACTGTGTGGATTTTCCGCTGTAACTTTTCCCAAACACCTTTGAGTCGCTAGATCTTGTACCGCCTCAAAATCAATTGCGTCTCTTCCTGGCCACACCAAGACGCTTTCCGGTTGTAAGCATGCACAAGGAGAAGAAAATAGGTCATCACACGATTGAGTCACAGATCCACACCAATGTATATACCAGTAAAGAAACAGTCTAAGAACTTACTACAAATCAAGTTTTCTAAGCAAGAGTGTGTCTTGGGCATAACCTGCTTGTTATAAGACGACACTGTGAGTCATTAAGAGCATGACCTTCCATCCAACAACACTCACACATCAAACAACAAAAACTTCGAACATGTTGACGTCAAGCTTCAATCCGATTTCTCAGCATAAATGCTCCTTCAAAGAAACTAAATAGCAGCCTCATCTTCGCTTTTTCTCTGCACAAATCCAATCCACCAAACTTCAACGAAACCTTCAATTAGCTTCAACCTCATTTCAATTTCAAAAGCTGCATTTAATTCCAAATTAATCCGTAAAATCGCAGGGGACATGGCAACACAATTCAACTTTTTTTCAAAGCATTTCCTAAATGGTGCCGACATGACAAACCGAAAAAGGAAATCTCACAAACATAAGCAGCATGTCCCAAACATGTTACCTTCATTAAATACTGGTTGCAACACATTTATCAGTTAGAAACCCATAATCAATTCACCATCAACTCTCTCCGATATATTGAAGATACACTGAAACAAGAATGGAAAGAGTCTATATTTGCCATAATGTCGTGTTCCTGCGGATCTTTACTTGTACATAAGAGGACCAAGTCAGAAGATAGAAGGCAACGACAGGTTTTGTGACTAAAAAAACGCTTACACAGAAAGGGAGAGAGAAATTCAAGAACCCATTTTCACAAAAACACACTTCAGCCACGACATCCTTCAAGGAGAAGCACACAGCTACAATATACACTCAAATAAGAAGCAATGAATCGTATGGAAATCCGCTGCTAAGCAATCGGAGACGCGAGAACAAAGCTGCAAACGCAAGACGAGATAAAGTCGAAGCCAAGGTTGTTTCAGGGGAGCCGGAGTCGCCGCGAGAAAGCTTGAATGCGTTTTCTTTGAAGCACGTTTCCAAAGACAATGGCAGAATCATTGTCACCAGAGCCATCTTCAAGGCCGCTGTCCAAGTCATTTGCAAATCATTGTCGGTGACCCCTTCCTCAGTCACCACTCCGATCTTTACCTTCTTCAATTTTGGAATTTCTGAGCGAATTTCATGTTAATTATGGGGAAAGAAGTTCGCGAGGTAGAGGACAGTCAGCCGCAGAGCATTGTTTCGTTCACCTCATGTGATGTGTTTTAACCTAATTTTTGTTTGGGCTAGGTTTGGGCCCGTTCTCTTTTGAAACACACTCCCCAAACCACATAGCCCCCTGGCTCTTGTCCCTTAATCTAACTTTGTTTTATAAAACTTAATCTAACTTTGTTTTAAAGAAAACTGTTGTTAACTTGTTTTAAAATTCAAATTAATTACTAACTAATCTAATTCAATTATATTTGGCCACCCTTTTTAAAATCCAATTAACTATTAACTTTAATTTAGTTATTGTTTATTCTTGGATTAATTTTTTTTTTTTAATTTCATTTTGAAATCCATCTTTAACTGTCATTCAAATTAATTTTTAAACTTAATTTAAAGTTTGATTACTGTTAATACCTTGATTAAAATTCAATCATTATTATAATTGGAACTAGATTATAACTGTTGTTATTTCTGATTCAAGAATTTAAGTATAATGTTAATATGAAATTCAACTAACCGTGGTGTATGATTGGTAATTCCGGTTGAATCACATTTTCTGGGAACAATGGGCCTTAATTTTAAACATGATTAATTCATAATCTGATTTGTTGATTGTAAATTTTAAATTACGCTGCCAAGTCATGATGTAAATTCTGTTATGCTTTTTCTTTTATAATTTGAATTTGAATGCATATGTCTAATGGAAGAACCTGTATATGAATTCGTAATTTGTATACAATGCATCTCGTTTGCATCATGTTCCCCCGCTCGATCCTTGAGTTTTCAAGTCGAACAAATTAGGATTTAGATCCTTGCACCTTAAGATAGAGCTAGGCTCCTTTAAGATCTTTCAATTTAGACAAACCAACATACAATTCAATCATTTTCTCCCTACAAGAGAATTAGACGTGATTCATCTTAATAGTCGAGATATAATTCTCCTACCCTATAACACAATCGAGAGATGTAGAATCTTTTCCGCTTGAGAGAGGTATGTGGCATACTCGTCGATAAATCCGAGTTCTAAGCCCTTAATGTGACGCAAAGACCATCTCCTACAAGTTGTGGTGGTTAAGTCGAGTGTTCTCCCTTAAGATGACGACTCGTCTGTTCTCCTAGAACCAATCAACAAACCTTTTCCCCCTGGAACCTTGACCACAATCAAGAAGTTCCTCAATCCCTTTTAGGGGAACTACGAATACTCTGATTCCACTCCCGTCAGGATACGTAGGCACAAGATGCGACTTCTTGGCGAGTATACTTAGAAATAAACCCCTAGATCTTTTACCCTTAGAAAACAACAATAACACAATAAAACAAGAGGTTCCCGTAGAGTACTACAGATGCTTAGGATGCTAACACCTTCCTAAGGTATAACCAACCCTCGAACCTTAGATTCTCTAGCTTTGCATTTGCATTGCATCTTTTGGGTTATTAAATCTTTTTCCCTTCCCTTGGACAAATTAAAGACCGGTGGTGAATAATGAATTAAGATTCAAGTTAATCAATAGCTTAGTATCCAATTCTCACTGCGACACTAGGAATCCTGAAAGGTCAAGTGAACACATTAGATTAATCAACCATAAAAAAGAACGATGTCGTGATCTCAGCCAAAAGGAAAGATTGAGTGACTCTTTATTCACCACAAAGTAAGACGCAATAGTAGCAAATGAAACCCAAGTATCAATTGAATTGGCACACAAGCCAAACATACAACTAGGAGTGAAGACTCCTCAGTCAACAACAAGTTGTAAGCAAAGATGTCAAACCCTAAGCATGCTTCATATCATTAAAAACATGTCCTAAAACTTGATACAAAAAGAGGTTCAAAGCATTAAACAAGTGTTTCAGCTTCAAGGTAACCATCTAAGTGCTAGAATGCCCAAACATAGCCTACTTCGAGGTAGGACTTCAGGTGTGCTCAGTATGCTTCGAATCATTAACGAAATCCTAGAATGATACTGGAGAGAGTAATAAACTCGAATTTCAAGTGGTATCTAACGAAGAAGGTCCGTTGCCTCTTCAATGCGCATATAAAGCTCAAGAACACTTGTAGAAGCTTCACACGATCAATTCAATCAACATACAAGATCAAAAAGCTCAAATGGGCAAGACTCAAAGGAAGAAGATTCCAAGGTGGAAGAGAATCAAGCCACCCAGTACTTCTCTTTGCGCAATCAGTCAGCTCCTCTCGTTCTTTATCGTGGTTGGCTTTTCTCGCTCGAATCGATTTGATTCAGGTTCGGATCCATTCGCACGACTTTGTTTAGATTTGGATTCGTTTCACTTTATTTCCTACTCCTTATGTTTGAAACAATTTGGTAGGTATTGATTATTTTAGGTTGTGGGTGTTGTGGTTGAGGGAAGAATCAAAGGGTTTCTTTGTGTTGAAGGAGGTGCAAGAGGGCTGGTTAAGAAATGAACAGAAGGCTGTTGAGGTTTTAAAGAGCGTGTCTTCAACATGCAACTTTGGAATTCATCACCAACTTTCGCTAATCCTCCATAGATCCACAAACGCCATCCTTTCAAGAATTTGCATTGCTCAACAATCAACGTCCGTGAGCGAGGAAGCAACAACAAACGGCTATGACTTCCATCTCCTCGAAGAGCATCACATTCAACAGAAAGTGGTTTTAATTTCAGTCGAGTGATTCATTGTCTGTTTTCGTTTGTTTGTGGGAACAGGAGAAGAGTTTGAGACGGAACGAGATGAAGAGGCGAAGCGAACTGGTGGAGGAAGAAGTCACCGGGTTTTTTTGGCAAATGAAGTGAGGGAGATGAAGGTTCATGGATCTTCTGATGTGGGTTAGTGGGCCTGTGGCCCAACCGTTTCTTTAGATTGACACCCTCCATATTCTGTTGACACGCCCCTTCTGCTGTTTTTTTTTTGTTGATTAGAGATTGGTTAGGCCAAGCCCAACCAGACTTTGTTGGGCTGTACCCCCTGTTGCTACTGTTACACCCCAATGTTTTATTTTATTCTTTGCAAATTATCTTGCATAGAATTCTTTATTGTATTATATTTTGAATATATTTTAATATACTTTACTTTTTTTCTTTTAAGAAATTATAGTATTTTTCATTTAGAATATTAGTAGTTTACTTTTCTTTTAGAATATTGTATAATTAAATATATAGTTTTTTTATATTCTATTTTTCTTTTAATATTTCTTTTAGAATTTTTTTTTATTAGCAGTTTCATTTCAATTTGAGAGGTTGAATTCTTATTTCCATTTATTATTGGACTTTCTTTCCATCTCATTTTCATTTTGTAGGTCGATGACGACACTTCCGTAAACACTTATTAATCGACTTGTTGATGGATAATGTAGGATCCGAGACAACTTTTTCTCTCCTTATTTTCCCTTCTTCTTCTGATTTTATTTTGATTTTTTGTTGTGCTGTTCCGTGTGACATGATTCAATTGGAGAATGATTCGTAATATCATTTTTCTATCTTGTCTTTGACACGGATATCAATACGCTACCTATTGGGGGTTGACCTCATTTATAAGTTGAATTATGACGGTTCAGCGTCACATTGATTCTGATTCGAAATGTCATCATCAAGGATCCAAAGAGGAAAGCTTGGAGCTTGCACGCAAAAGTCAAGGGTCAACGGAACCACTCTGTTCGGTAACATTGTTTTTATTTCATCTCTTTCATCTCTTTTATTCAACCGTCGAGTGTTGTGAGTATTCGTTTAGATACGTGGGAAATGATGACTGGGCGGCCACCTCTCACTCGTCTAGAGTGTTTAGTATACACCCTTAGAGTGATATGCGATGCATTCGCTCCTACGTCTCAGGACTTCGCGTGTGCGTCCCGATCCGAAACTTTTCTCCCACATCCTGGCGATTGAGACTTTCTTTTCTCTTGCGCCCTGGCGGTTGAGACCTTCCCTTTTCTCTCGCATTCTGGCGATTGAGTTCCCTTCTCTTGCCCCCGTGCAATTGAGACCGTTTTTTCGTAGTTGGTTGAACTACGGCTACTCTGATCTCTCATACATGTTGAGAGTACGTAGGCATAAGATGCGATATCTTAGCGAGGATATTAACAACTAACTTCTTTGTTCTCTCGCTTCCGTGCGATCGAGGCTTTCCCGCTGACGACTAATCTTCCCTTTCTCTTGCCCTAGCGAAATTGAGACCAGACAGTAGTTCTAGAACCCGTAGGTTCCCATACCTTTAAGCCAATGACATACTACGTCCGTTCTACCGCAAACAGGTAACGCCTAAGTCCCCAATGGTCGAGCAACATACACCTAATTGCTAGAATGCATACGCTAGTATCGTCAACCTTTTCTCCCGTGTGATCGAGAACACCCTTTCGTCCCGTAGTTAGCCTGAACTACGTTTTGCTCTGATTTCTCATGGCATATGAGAATACGTAGGCACGAGACACAACATCTTGGCGAGAAATTCCCCTCATAGTTTCCCGAACTACGTTGACTCTGACTTTCCTATTGCACGAGGGAATACGTAGGTATAGAGTGGCGATGCTCTATCGAGTCAGTTCTTTCCGTTTAGCTTTAGCAGCTGTAGATAGATTGTTTTTCACCCATAGACTAGACAATAATGCGTGAATCCCGTTAAGTACGACGGACGTGAGGGGTGCTCATACCTTCCCCTTGCATAACCGACTCCTGAATCCAGACTTGATTGCGATGACCTTGTCTTTTCCTTTTTCGTCAGGTTTTTCCGATCGTTTCCTTTCCCTTTCTTTGGGATAAATAACGAAAGGTGGTGACTCTTCTGTTTTCCGCCGAGTGTTTTTCGCTGTTGCGACAGCTAGCGACTCTGCTAGGGACAGGAATATCCCCTATGTGAGTCAATCCTAGCGCTTGTTTGTTTTGGTTTGTGGGTGTTTTTGTGTGTGTTATATTTGGTATATTGTTGTATTTACATTTTTCGCGCTATATTATTATCTGTTGCTGTTGTGCTGTTGGGTGGTTGTTCCTTTGAGAGATAAGCCAAAACCCATGCTTGAGTACACACCTAGCATTAGTAGTGGAGACTAGTGGGGGGCTTGCTTGCATATCAGGTACAGTTTCCCATGAAATTCACGCTCAGACGAGATTCTTTTTGATGACTTCTCCTCTGGCCCTTAGGGCTCGACTGGATGTTGGATCTGAGGGTTGTCGACTCTGGGAATCGATCATTTGTGAGTCAGTTAAGTGAGGCTTCTTCAGGAGATGATGATGCCAGACCAGAAATGGTGAACGTATCATCATTTCTTGAAAGTCTGTGACGCTGAAAAACGCATAGGATGCTGTACCTTGTCAGTTTAGGTCCATACCTCTGAGTGGGAGGGTTTTTGCAGGAAAATTAACTTCCAGCCAACTCGGTATTTTGGTTTTCTCTTCAGAGCGAACTTAATCAGTCAGCAGCGCAACAATATTCAGAGCTTTGTGGGGGTTGTGATCCCGTGTTTGCTGCATCTTGCATTGCATTTGCATAAGCATATTTGCATCATTTTGCATATCATTCTTCAGATGGCCAGAGCTCTTATCCAACCTTTGTTTTGATTCAGAAGGTGATTCTCCGGTGACTGTTCTGAGCAAGTGTTGATTGTGGGAAGACACCCAAGTGGTTGAAGCAGAATCAAGCAGCGTCAAGCAGACAGTTGGAAGATTGTTGGTAGCCATGTCAGGGAATAACCTCCAGAATGTTGATACCTTGTCAGGTTTTACTGTTGTGACCAATCCTCTGTATGGTTCTCTGCCCGATGAAGATCTTCCGCAAGTGAACAACCTGACTGAGGCTCAGCCTGTGCATCCTTCTGTTGAAGACCAAGATCTACATGAACGGCTTGTTGTCCGAAGTGAACGCTCTTCTTCTCCTGATACCACAGTTTATCATGATGCTGTTTTCTCTATGCTGAAGTCCAGAAGAGAGGTTTCGATAGTGAAGACTAAGGACCCGAGGGCTCTTGAGTATGCTAAAAGGTTTCATGCGTTGGAGGAAAAACTCAAAGCCTTGGAAGTTAAAGATGTTGTTGGTCTCAATGCTTCAGACATGTGTCTCGTTTCCATCCTAGTGTTACCTCCTAATTTCATAGCACCGAGGTTTGAAAAGTACAAAGGGATAGCTGCCCAAAGTAACATTTGGTGATGTTCTGCAGAAAAATGACTTTGTTTGTGCACAATGACAAGTTGATGATTCACTATTTTCAGGATAGTCTGATTGGGGCATCTCTGAGTTGGTATATGCAGTTGGAGAGTAATCAGATTCGATCATGGGTGGATTTAGCCAAGGCTTTCCTGAAGCAGTACGAGTATAATCTGGACATGGCTCCCAATTGCATGCAGTTGCAAGAATTGTCTCAAGAGAACAATGAACCCTTCAGGAGGTATGTTCAGAGATGGAGAGGATTTGCTTCCAAAGTGCAACCACCACTTATAGACCAAGAGTTGGCAGACATGTTCGTAAACTCCTTGCAGAGTCCGTACTTTGAAAGAATGCTTGGAATTGCACCGAACTTCTCTGAATTGGTAATGGCAGGAGAAGGCATTGAGAATGGCGTAAAGACTGGAAGAATTCATAATGTTTTAGGCAGTCAGGCCAGTGAAACCAAATCTCTTTGTAGCTCCCAAACTGAAGAGGAAATTGTGATCAATGCATTCATGATAGATTTTGGGTATTCTCAAGATGAATCGGTGAAATCTTTTGGTTCTTCATCTTCTCAGCGGTCAGTATCTTCAGCGTCTCGTTATTCTGGACAGACAACTGTGCCTAGGGCACCACATCAGAAACATTGGGTCGCTCCTCATGTAAATCAACGAGCCCATGGCCGAGGTTATCAGAATCAGCGCCAAAATCAGAGTAGGCCTCGTAACAACTTAGAAAGAAGGACTGCTCCTTTTCATCCAGTTCCTATGTCGTACAACCAGATTCTGCCACATCTGATTCAAAACTCTTTGGTGGAGCCTAAGACTCTTAAGCCTGTGCCAGAACCTTACCCTCCTAGGTATGATCCCCATGCTCAGTGTGGATATCATGGTGGATCCAGGGGGCATTCAACCGAAGATTGCAAAGATTTTCAGGAAAAAGTGCAGCAGTTGATCGACAAAGGGTGCATTTCCTTTCCAGAAGGAGTTTTGGTTGTTCATGTCAACCTTTCAGCTGTCTAAGCCCGCAGATTAAGTGATTCATTTCCAGAAGCTAGTGGTCCAGACAGGCAGACGTCTTCAACATTGGCAGTCCTTGGATTTTTATCATTTTCATTTGTAGTTTCTTTTCTGTTAGTTGCTACTTGCTGTTAAACATTGTATTTTGAATGGCAATATTAATGAAGTGACTATGCATTTTTCCTGAATTAATCATGTCACTTTCGCTCAATTTTTTGCACAGTACAAACACATGCACATTTTATCCACTCCACTTGATCACTATGATTAGCAAAGATTGGAGGGAGGATGACGAAAACTGAATACTCATAACTGATGATTGTATGCTTTCGGATAAAAACCTATTGATGACGTACATGCATTGTTTCAAATCCCCTAAACATCGGAGATATAAGGAGTTAGTCCCTAGTTAACCACTTCGAGCCTAGAAGTAGGATTTTCTTTCGGACTTTTAACCCCTCACATCTTAACCCGGGGCAGGGTAGTTGTCAGTTAGCTTGACCGAGCGTTCAAACGTTGCGGATGAGTGTCTCCATTCGAGGATCAATCACGCCTCGAGAGGTCGTACCTCATCAACCAAAATGGTTAAACCTCACCAATCAGGAGTGAGACAATTACAACCCTTTCGGAGAAATCAAGACAGCTAGTGTCACACGACTTGTTTCGAAAAAGAAAAAAAAAGAATAGAAAGCCCGCTAAGTTAAAAGAAAAGAAAAGCTGGAAAGCAAATACTTAGGCGAAAATTGGGGCATCCCGCTGGACTTCAAAAAATCAAGAGAACTCAAAAGAGTCAGTCCAGGCAAAAATTAGGGAATAAAAAGAATAAAAAGAAAGCATCTCAAAAGAAAAATCCTCAAACAAGGATGAAGTCGTGTGGATACAGACACTGAAAACAAAAGGGGGTAACTGTCACTCCGAGAACCTTGTGAGTTCCTTAACCATCACTCTTACCATTCAATAAACCTTTTGCAGAGGTGAGCATTTGAGCTGAGTTAACTGAATGTAGGATTGGAGATCATCACGGAGAAGGGGTGGGTACAAATTATAATTTGAGCCTAATATCCTTTGTTTGACGAACCGTGAACCCGACCACGATACAACCTTAAAAGACCTAATTGAGGCGGGGTTTATTCTGAAGGCATACCACAATGAGGTTGAGTAACCTGACTCCTACATGATTTGCTAATCATATCCTTGTTGTATTTTTCGCTAATCAAATCAGCGCTATGTTTGGACTTTTGGTTCATTCGTATCACTATCACGACACTTGACAAGTGACATTCCTTTCAAAATCTGCATGAACACCGCATTAAAATTACCATTCGTGAATAAACAATTTTAATTGCAGGTCAGTAGTTGACATGGAGGAAATTCCAACAGGGAATAGTCGAATAGGACTGAATCTTTCAGCAGTCTGGATCAGAATGGTGTACTTTGAAACCCTATGGATCTGGGGCATTGACATCCAAAGATTCTGGAATCAGTCAGTCTGAGGACAAGTCCTGAAGCATCGGTTGATTATGGGGCAGATTATTCAAGAAGCAGTTGATCAGAAGTGAATCCTCTCAAGACTCTACCAGTCAGGGGCAGGCCACCTAGAGTTTCTTTGAGTTGAGGGCATATCTCTCCAACTATTCAGTCAGGACAAGTTAAGTCGCTTTAGCGCTCATTCAGGGGAAAGCTACTTCAAGAGCATATTGAAGCCGACCATGCTGAGAGTTGGTTAATCAAGGTGAATCTCTTCATGGTACAGATTCTGGGGCAAGCCATCTCGAGATTGTCTCATGGAAAGCTTTTTCTTCTCACAGTGGACTCTTTCCCAAAGATCAGACTGGGGCAAGTTGAACTACACTGGGGCAAGTTACTCGATTGATTTTATTCTCCTCAGTAAGAGTTAAGTGTCAGGGAATCGTGCCATTACCCTATCACACAGCCTAAACCTGTTACTTGTCAGAATCTTGTAACCAATCATTTTCCAAGCCCAACTCTCGTCTGGCAAGCTTTCAAACCAGTTCTCGTCTGGTCAACCCTTCAGCAAACACCAGTTCCCGTCTGGTGCATGTCAACTTTTAAACCAGTTCCCGTCTGGTCACCTTTCTTTAACCTACTGTTTAACCAGTTCTCGTCTGGCTAACATAGTTTCAAAGTCCAGGTCTCGTCTGGCAAACCAGAAATCAGTTCCCGTCTGATACCCAAACCTAGAAGTCGGTTCTCGTCTGACAACTTAACCCCTTTTGCCACCAGTTCTCGTCTGGTAGTCCACCCTCGAATGCTAGTTCTCGTCTAGTATTTCCCTCTAAAACCCATTTTTGTTGGTAACCAGAAATAAATCCCTATCACCATAAACCTATCCCTAAACCAGAAATAGCCTAATTATACTTGGCACGATAATTCCAAGTGACTCCCATGTTGTCACATTCCCCGACACGAGGCTTGATTGACCTCACTTCCCCATAGTTGAGATTCTGTATTCCCCGTGTTGATGTTGCTAAATCAGGAATATCTCGCCAGCAGAGATGTGCAGTTTGAGGTTATTTCTCCCCAACAAGTTGAGATGGCATTTATCCTTCATCAGAGCAATATCAGGGTTATCCTCAGTGGGTCAAGATTGATATCCCCGACAGAGTGTAGCCATCCACAGCAGATTGATCGTGTATATTTGTTCCCAGTGGGTTGAGAGTGAAGTGTTCTCTGACAAGCAGATTTGGATTTATTTCCCCAGCAGTGGGATGAGTGCAATGTTGTATTCCCCACAGAGTCCAAGTTTTTGGCTCTTTTCCCCTCAGAGTCGGGGTCATTGACTCATTTCCTAATTAGAGGTTGATATTGATGAGTTTTTACCCCAAGCAGAGATCGGTACTGATTCCCTCACAGAGCAATCTATAGCGGAGGTAGATTATTCCCCAGCTGAGTATCCCTGATAGGTTGGATTTGATTCTTCCCCAGTGAAGTTGCCACTTGCAGATGAGTATTTTATACCCTAGGAGGACTTCGGTGTCTTAGAAGGTTGTTCAGGGTTGTTTTCCTTGGTGAAGCGAGATTTAATTCCAGTGGTTGATTATGTTTCCTCCGTAGGGTCGTTGATTCCCTAGTAGAGTGGATGTGTTTCCTCCAGCCGAAGCATTTGTTTCCCAGAAGAGTTATATTTTGGTGGGCCATCCAGGGCGTCTTCCTCAGCAAGGTTTGATGTGATCCCCGGTGGAGTTGGTTTTCTTCTCTCCAGCATTTATTTTGCTGGAGGGGTTCTTTTGCATTTGCATCGTGCATAGCATCTACACAAACGCGTAGCATTTCCATTTCGTATGGAGCATTACACCATTTTCAAACATACGTATGTGAAACATAAGCCAGGTGGTTATCGCTCTGTTCTCAGGTGTATTTCTGACAAATGACTGATATCATTGCTCGAATGGTGTTCAGACCCGACAAGTTTTGATTGATATTCCTTTTACCCAGACGGTATCCAGACCGTGGTAGCTTCAGAGTCGATTCTGTCCGTTGAGTATCCAGACTCCGGTCAATCTAGTTGGGTATCCAGACCCCGATAACGGTTTTTCTGCCTAAATGGTATTCAGACCATGGCGATTTCAGATTAGTTATGTCCGTTGAGTATCCAGACTCCGGTCAATCTCATGGAGTATCCAGACTCCGGTATTGTGAAAGGTTTTTTTCCTGCCCGTATGGTATCCAGACCATGGTAAGTGCTGATTGTTTGTTGGCCGAATGGTATCCAGACCATGGCAATTTCTGTTAGCCCGTGTGGTATCCAGACCATGGCAACGTCAGATGGTTTTGTCCGTCGAGTATCCAGACTCCGGTCAATTGCTTTGTGGTATCCCGACCACGTTAATATTTGTGATTGAACTCCTTCCTCCATCGAGTATCCATACTTTAGTCGATTCCTGAGTGATGGTGCTTTTCTTTATCCGTCGAGTATCCAGACTCCGGTAAAAGACATTTGTGGTATCCAGACCACGACAATCGGCGTCATTATGTTTTTCCGTCGAGTATCCAGACTCCGGTAAAAGACAGTTATGGTATCCAGACCATGGTAGCTTATTTGATGTTTTATGATATCCAGATCACAATAGATGTTGTTATTTTCAGTCGCCGTATGGTTTTTAGACCTTGACAACTAATGATTTCTTTCAGCCCGTGAGGTATCCAGACCACAAATCATATTATTTCCCAGCAGTGTTGTCGGACTTCAACTGATCATGTTGTTGTGAACTCATGTGGTATCGAGGCCCTGATGAGTGTATTTGTGATATATTCCTCGTCTTGAGTATCCAGACTCCGATTTATTACGTCGAGCATCCAGACTCCGGTTATTATGTGGAGTATCCAGACCCCGGTAAACTTCGTTGAGTGTTCAGACTCCGGCTTTTACATTGAGCATCCAGGCTCCAGTTTATTATGTTGAGTATCCAGACTCCAGCAAATTTCGTTGACTCATTTTGTTCGTTGAATATCCAGATTCCGACAATTTGAAATGTTATTCTTCAGCCTATATGGTATCCAGACCATGACAATGTTTTTGATGGACGAGTTCATCTTATTGTGTTTCCCCAACGAAGTTATTTGGTTAAGTTTCTCTTGTTTTCTCCCTGTCAGAGTTGTTTGGTTAAGCCTCTCTTCCCCAACAGAGTATTTTTGTGATCAGTTCAGCTATCTTCCGGAGATCTTTGTTCCAATATATCAGAGTTTGCAGTTCTGTTTTTGCGGTTGGCAAATTTCCGGGTTCTTTGGTATTCAACCGTCTTTTACCTTTGAATGTTTGAAAGTCGTTCGCTTTTCAACCCTTCAGGTCCAAACCGTTTGAATAGGGGCAGCTGTTGCACCCTAAAATTTGACCAACTGTTTCTTAATTTTGCTTATGTTTTGTTTCATTAGTATTTGTATCTGCATATCGCATATTGTGCATTTTTGCAGTCAGATTGATTTTATCGGGATTACAACCCTTTTCCTCGTGTTTCAGACGATTCAAATCGTTTCAGATAAGGAGCTTTATTGTGGAATTTGCACTCTGCCCGGTGATTCAGTCTACGCTGTTGGTTTCGGTGGTATTTCGGTATCCGATTTTGTTACCGTTTATTTTATTGCATCCTCGCATTTTATGTTCACCGATTTAATTTTCTAGATTTTATTTCTTACTTTTAGTATAGAAATTAGATTTTTAAATAGGGTTTTAAATTTATTTTCTATTTTGGTTATTTTATATTTTTATAGATTTTAAATAATATTTTTTTAGGAATTATTTGTTTTTAGAATACTAGGTTTTTTTATTTTAGAATTAATTCTTTTTTAGTTTTTTATTAGAATTTATTAATCTAGTTAAAATTGATTAGAAGTTAAGGCTGGAATTTAATTTGTTATCATTAGAATATTAGTTTTTGTTTTTAGATTAACCTCATATTAGATTAATTTTTAATAGATTTTAAATTTTAATCTCAATTTGCAATCAGATTTTTGTTATTAACGATAGTTTATTAGGGTCTTTAGTTAGTTTTTCTTCATTAATTGATTTGGTTTTTTAAAGAGGGGAACACGTTGCATCACCTTGTGTGATTAAGTCAGCTTGCTTTGATTTTGGTTCATCATTTATGTTAATTAGTTTTTAAATCAAGTTTGTCATTTAATTTGGATCAACCTTAATATTAACCAGTATTAACTGTCAGTTTCATTTAATTTAACTAGAAACTTTAATTAATTGTGGTTTTTAATGCAGCTTTTTTTTCACTAATCAATCATTAAGTCTTTGCAGGTCTATTATGTGCGCCACTTGTCATTGTCAGGGGTATAAATGCACTGTGCATCATTAATGCCTGACACGTTTTCCAAGAAAAACACAACTCACCCTCACCAGACAAATCAAACCCGCCGGAACTTCACCAGAAAACGCATGAGGCCGCCGGAATGTTCATGAACATTCATGGTGTTCATACGGTTTTCCAGATTTTTTCTTCACATGTTCATCTGTTTCCCAGAAACCTTCATAAACCTCATCGTGTTCATCATAGTCTCATTAGTTATTTTCCAGAATTCATCATGATCTTCATACATTCAAATCAGCTTCAACACGTTCTTTCCAGAATCCATCCAACTTCTTCAACAATCATCACAAACACTCATGCAAATCTTCATCAAACCTTTGATCCAAATCCAGATCTACAATAAATCTCAAGATCCAAACTCTTTTTTTCCCAGAATCTTCAAGACTCATTAAACCTTCTTCATCAGTTCATCATCTTCCCAGAAATTCATTAACATTTTCCCAGACCTTCATCGCGATCTTCATCACGTTCATCAAACCTCAAACTAACTCCAAACTCACATGCAACTCCAGATCTCCCACAGATTCAACAACCATCTCAAATCTCGTCACCATTAACTCAACGAAGTTCATCCAAACTTCCAGATCTGAAACTCTAACCACAACTCATCAACACCTCACAGATCCTCCCTAGTCTTCAACATCGCGAACCAAATCTTTAAGATCTCCAAATAAACATTTCCGGATCTTCAACATGCAACTTCGGAATTCATCACCAACTTTCGCTAATCCGCCATAGATCCACAAACGTAATCCTTTCAAGAATCTGCATCGCTCAACCATCAACGTCCGCGAGCGAACAAGCAACAACAAACTTTTGTGGCTACGGCTTCCATCTCCTCGAAGAGCATCGCATTCAACAGGAAGTGGTTTTAATTTTAGTCGAGTGATTCATTGTCTGTTTTCGTTTGTTTGTGGGAACAGGAGAAGAGTTTGAGACGGAACGAGATGAAGAGGCGAAGCGAAATGGCGGAGGAAGAAGACACCAACAGTGGTTTGGAGGATGAAGAAGATGGACTAGGGTTTTTTTGGCAAATGAAGTGAGGGAGATGAAGGTTCATGGATCTTCTGATATGGGTTAGTGGGCCTGTGGCCCAACCGTTTCTTTGGATTGACACCCTCCATATTCTGTTGACACCCCCTTCTGCTGTTTGTTGTTTTTTTTTTGTTGATTGGAGATTGGTTGGGCCAAGCCCAACCAGACTTTGTTGGGCTGTACCCCCTGTTGCTACTGTTACACCCCTGTGTTTTATTTTATTCTTTGCAAATTATCTTGTATAGAATTCTTTATTGTATTATATTTTGAATATATTTTAATATACTTTACTTTTTTTTATTTTAAGAAATTATAGTATTTTTCAATTAGAATTTAGAATATTAGTAGTTTACTTTTCTTTTAGAATATTGTATAATTAAATATATAGTTTTTTTATATTCTATTTTTCTTTTAATATTTCTTTTAGAATTTATTTTCTTTTAGAATTTTTTTTTCTATTAGGAGTTTCATTTCAATTTGAGAGGTTGAATTCTTATTTCCATTTATTATTGGACTTTCTTTCCATCTCATTTTCATTTTGTAGGTCGATGACGACACTTCCGTAAACCATTATTAATCGACTTGTTGATGGATAATGTAGGATCCGAGACAACTTTTCTCTCCTCATTTTCCCTTCTTCTTTTGATTTTATTTTGATTTTCTGTTGTGCTGTTCCGTGTGACATGATTCAATTGGAGAATGATTCGTAATATCATCTCTCTATCTTGTCTTTGACACGGATATCAATACGCTATCTCTTAGGGTTTGACCTTATTTATAAGTCGAATTATGACGGTTCAGCGTCACATTGGTTCTGATTCGAAATGCTATCATCAAGGATCAAAAGAGGAAAGATTGGAAATGAAGCTTGCACGCAAAAGTTAAGGGTCAACGGAACCACTTCGTTCGGTAACATTGTTTTTATTTCATCTCTTTTATTCAATCGTCGAGTGTTGTGAGTATTCGTTTAGATACGCAAGAAATGATGAGTGGGCGGCCACCTCTCACTTGTCTAGAGTGTTTAGTATACACCGTTAGGGTGATATGCGACACATTCGCTCCTACGTCTTAGGATTTCGCGTGTGCGTCCCAGTCCGAACCTTTTCTCTCGCATCCTGGCGATTGAGATTTTCTTTTCACTCACGTCCTGGTGATTGAGACCTTCCCTTTTCTCTTGCATTCTGGAGATTGAGTTCCCTTCTCTTGCCCCCGTGCAATCAAGACCGTTTTTTCGTAGTTGGCCGAACAACGACTGCTCTGATCTTTCATACCTGTTGAGAGTATGTAGGCATAGGATGCGATATCCTAGCGAGCATAATAACAACTAACTTCTATGTTCTCTCGCTTCCGTGCGATCGAGGCTTCCCCGTTGATGACTAATCTTCCCTTTCTCTTGCCGTACCGCAATTGAGACCAGACCGTAGTTCTAGAACCCGTAGGTTCCCATACCTTTAAGCCAATGACATACTACGTCCTTTCTACCGCAAACAGGTAACACCTAAGTCTCCAATGGTCAAGCAGCATACACCTAACTGCTAGAATGCGTACGCTAGTATCGTTAACCTTTTCTCTCACCCCCGTGTGATCGAGAACATTCTTTCGTCCTGTAGTTAGCCTGAACTACGTTTTGCTCTGATTTCTCATGCCATATGAGAATACGTAGGCACGAGACGCGACATCTTAGCGAGCAATTCCCCTCGTGGTTTCCCGAACTACGTTGACTCTGACTTTCCCATTGCACGAGGGAACACGTAGGCATAGAGTGACGATGCTCTATCGAGTCATTTCTTTCCGTTTAGCTTTAGCAGCCGTAGATAGATTATTTTTCACTAATAGACTAGACAACAATGCATGGATCCCGTCGAGTACGATGGACGTGAAAGGTGTTCATACCTTCCCCTTGCGTAACCGACTCCCGAATCCAGACTTGGTTGCAATGACCTTGTCTCTCCCTTTTTCGTCAGGTTTTTCCGATCGTTTCCTTTCCCTTTCTTTGGGATAAATAACGAAAGGTGGCGACTCTTCTGTTTTCTGCCGGGTGTTTTTCGCCGTTGCGACACCAGGTTACGCCATGTACAAGCTGCAGGAAATCACAATGTATAAAAATAAATAAACGCAAAGGTATATATTGTTACAACCCAGTGTACGATAAAAGAGAAAAATATCGGAGATCTTTTTATCTTAAACCACCTGGACGCGTCCTCGGCCCGTTTTGACAATCCTGTAAAATCAGCTGCTACCCAACAGATTGGAATTTCTTGGCACGAGTGACCACACCAAAATTCCTCTTACAACACGTACCAACTGAAGGTATATAAAGCAACATTATGAATTTTTGAGAGAGGTTTTTTTTATCAGAAGCCAAAAACATGATTCTCTGAGAAAAATTCCATAACCGTTCATACTAAAAATCTAGAAAAATACACTACACATTCAGAAATAATAGCGAAGGGCAAAGAGAAAGCCAAGAGTAGAAGAGGCAGAACGAAGGAACAAAAAGAGGGGAAAGACACGAGCACCTTACCTCGCTGAAAATATGAACACTAGACTAGCTCCGACTAAGTATTTACCCTCTCTTTTAAAGCGTTTGGTTTCCATATCTTTGCTCCATTTGTTTCTCTAATTCAAAGCCGTTTGTGTATTGTTTATTTTCTCCTTTTTATATAGATCTAGGTTTTCTGTTTGAGAGTTTAGGAAAAAAAATTCTTGAAGAAACAGAGCCCTGATTTGAACTCAAAACCTCATTTTATGAAGGGTAAGGTTGATTACGAATGGTGGGCCAGAGAAGGACGGCGGAGGCCATCGCGCGCCACTTTCTTCTCCGGCGAGAAGGTGATGATCGGTAAGGCTTTTGTTTGCAGCGAACGATTTGTTGAGAGAAGGGGATGGGGTTTTATGAAAATAAATCTGAGATGAGAAGCACCCTTTTGTTTTTTCTATTTGTATCCATCGCCACATGAGATGCTGTTGCTCGTGAGTATTGTCTTGACGGTCCATCATGCTCCCTTCCCCTTTGTCCACTGATTCAAGTCAAAGGATTAACCCCCGTTAGATTCTATGCACCGTGTTCATGCCAGCGGCTGATTAGGCCTATCGTAAGCCCTCAGAGTATGGGACCAGTCTTCCCATTTTGTATATGGGCTTTTGCGCCCCTGTTTCTTTTCCAGCGCTGGCCCATTCGGGCATCTTATTTTCTTTTATTCCTTGTCTTTTTTAATTTTTTTTAAATTTTTTTATGGCCTATATATTTTATATTATATTTTTGTTTTTATAATATGGAAAAAACATCAAAATTTTATCTACTAGTTTTTTTTTATATTAATTTTATTAAATTCTTTTGTTTAATAATCCTTTAAAAGGTTGATTTTATTAATTATTGAAATTTAATTCAATTAGTTATTTAAAATTAATTTCTTTAATTCCAAATAAATTGTTTTTTTAATTTTTATTATTAATTTATGATATTAATTATTCTATTTAATATTTAGTTTAATTAATTCAAAAATTTAATTATTCACCCTTCTTTTTTTTCTTAATTCTAAAAAATCTAAAAATGTTTTTTTAATCAACTCATAACTTTTTATTGGTCAATTCCTAGTTAATTCTATTAAACCTTTTTATTTAATACGAGTTAACTTTAATAGTTATTTTTATTAAATATTAAAGTTTAATTTAATTAATTACGTTGATTTATGTTACTTAATCATCTATTTTAATTCTAAGTTTCAAAAGCGATTAAGTTGTGAATTTCCTTTTTAGATCATTAGTTAGGTCTTAAATAATTAGGTTACTAAGTAGTTAAGTTGCCTTGACTAATATTTTTGCCTCCTTACCTAGTTTATGATTATGTGTGTGTGTTGTTTGTACACTTTGTTCTTATGCTTGATATCATGCCTTGATACTCTTTACGTCATTCCTTATATGTTTGTTTAAACCTCATTTTCAAAGTAATACCTTGATTTAAAATCAAGCCATTTTCAAATACCTTGTAAGTCGATTGTTTTCACGATCGCCATCGACCTCACTTAGCCTTCTCTTGGGCCTTATACAACGATACTTGTTATATATTTCACTTGTAAGAGAGAGTCAAATCTTCGATTCACTTTCCCGATTACTTAGGCCCAAGGAGCCTTTCTTAAGTTTTGAGTGATCGTCATCCAATCAAAATACCAACACATTAATTCAACGTCTCGCTGTCGGGCGAGTAGAACTCTTTCCTAAAAGAATAATGTTTAGTACCCTCTAAACACTTGTTTGATAAAACAAATCAATAAACCGCAGTACCACGAACTACGACACTATGAATTTCCCATTGCACGAGGGAGTAAGTAGGCATAAGGGCCCCATTCCTCGGCGAGCACCCTAATAAAAAACAACCAATTTTCCCCCTTAGAAGTGAATCCGTTAGAAGATAACAAACAAACCTAGATAACTTTTCTCGAATCAAATAAAGAGGTTCCTGTTGAGTACCACAAACGTAGATGGTGCTAGTAGCTTCTCTCTTGCATAATCGACTCCCTAGAATTTAGTTGCGATGACCATGCTCTTAAATTTCAAAGGTTTATCAATATTTTCCTGTTCCTTCTTTGAAATGAATAAAGTGCGGTGGCAACTCTGTGTCAAACGTTTTTTCTGCGTCCATCGCGAGGATTGTATTTTTTGAGGTACGATAGATAGATTTGCATAACCTATTTTGTGTGGTTTTTGCAGATATTAGAAAAATGGGAGAAGTTATGCTACACATGGGGATGCTAATACTGCTTATAAGTTTATGAAATAATTTGAGGTCACATTAATTTTGCACATGATGAGAGAACTTATAGGAATTACATATCGTTTGTGTCAAGCTTTACAACAAAAATCTCAAGATATACTTAATGCTATACAGTTAGTCACGACTACAAAAACATTAACTCAAAAGTTGAGAAAAGATGGATGGGATGGTTTATTGAAACATGTAATATTATTTTGTGAAAAACATGATATTGATTCTCCCGATTGTAATGCAATTTATATAGAGCGTGAAGGGCATTCATGTTATCAAATAGATCACATCACCGTGGGTCAACATTTATGAGTGGATATCTTTTGTGTTACAATCGATCAACAACTACAAGAATTGATTCACAGGTTTTGTGAGCAAACAATGGAGCTTTTAAGCCTAAGCAATAGTTTGGTTCCTAAGGATATTTACAAAGCACTTGATATGAATAATATATGTGCTATTGTAGATAAATTCTATCCTATAGATTTTAGTGAGCATGAGAAAATTAGTTTGAGATATCAACTTCAACACTTTCATCTTGATGTTGTTGGTCATCCAGATTTAAATAACTTGTCAATTATGTCTGAATTGTGTGAAGCTCTAAAAAAGACAGGGAAGACAGATACATATTATTTGATTGATCGACTTATCTGTCTTATCTTAACTCTTCCAGTTTCTACAACTACTACAAAAATATCATTCTCAGCAATGAAGATAATCAAAACAAGATTGTGCAATAAGATGGAGGATAAATTTCTTGCTGACAATATGATTCTTTACATTGAAAAAGAAATAGCTGAACACTTCACCACTGATTTAATTATTGATGAGTTCAAGTCTTTAAAAGAGTGAAAGGAGATACTTTAATTCGAGGTTGGATACCTCTTTTAATATATTCTATTTTTATTTTGTTGAATTTAATTTTAATATTTGAAAAAATTGTATCTAAATTTTATAATTTTTAGTCAATTTCAATTATAATATTTTAATTATAATTTGCCGCCTCCCCCTCATATTTTAGTCAAGATTCGCCACTGATTACATCTAAGGCACAAAGGCCTAGGAAACGTTTCAGAAAATAAGTAATACAAACAAACGAAAAATCAAGCCAAGACATTTGAAGCTGAGGCACCAGGACCAACTCCTTGAGTCACACCGCAAACTTAAAAGGATCCAACACTTCAACACATATCACAACATCATGGCAGAACTCCCCCGCCTACTCCATGACTTGTTCTCACACTCCGAGCATGTTCTGACAGTCCACTGAAGAGAATTATGGAGCGTCCACCTCAGTCTGGCCACCACATCCTAGAGAGCTTTCAAGGCCTATGCATCTTTTAGGTACTTTTCCACTTGGAAATTTTTTTCCTCAATGGAATCATAAATGGCTTTGTATTACTTTTCTGCATCCTAGATAGAACCCTCAAGTTCAATCACATGAGTCGTCGGGGTAAAAGGGGAGCCATGTATTTTCATTGCCTCTTTCAAAGAGTTTGCAGCTTCAAACTCTTTCAGCAGAGTAATAAGATCTTTCTGAAGGTGGTTCACTTCAACTCCATAACTTCAGCCTTCTCTTTCCAAGTATCCTCTCCTTGAAGGGACTTCCTAAAACTAATACATTATTAGCTTGTCTAGCAGAAATAAGATAAAAATAGAAGCAACATTGAACATGATGTGAGCAAGATCAGAAGCCATTTCCATCTTATTCTCCTCAGGAAGATTTTGGAGAAAGGATAAATCCAAAGTCAAAACAATATTAACAGCCTCCTCACGAGTGCATTGAAGTTGGGAAAAGAAAATATTCGATATCTTTTTAAAGGGAGTGGCCTCCCTAGAAGAATCATCCTTAGCGACTCGAATCCGATTTGGAGAAGACCTTCCCCGGATTGATTATTGTCCCTCATCCTGAGCCCTCTTGGTTGGATCCAGAGGCGATGTTGGTTTCTTCACTGTCAAAGTGGCAGTAGTGTCCACAAGATCTACCTCACATATAGAAGAAAAAGCTTCTATAACAGGGGTAAGAAAAGAAGAAAGGGCCACATGAGGAGTGAGGGAAGAGACAAAAATACTAACATTCGCTCTAGCTTGGATGCCTTGGGCTCGACAAGGCTATGCAACATCTTCAACTTGCTTATTTTATCCATGCTATATGCAAAACACAATCACACATATCATTTTTTATTTATAAAAAAGCATGAAGAATCCAACGTCACAAAATATCTTCCTTCTCTCCTAAATATTAACTACACTCATGATAACATGAGTATCAATCCATTTTTTCCTCACTTAAGTAGGAGGGAGCTTACCAAGACTAAACCCATCCTCATAGACAAGTCTCTAAAACTAAGATTTCATCTCCTTCTTCATTGTTAACTCATTCAGAGAAAGAGAACCTGACTGGGTAAATAGGAGCCAACACCCTGGTTAAAGTGGATCTGAGACTAGTACTTAGGATATAAAGCCCAACATAATTAAGGAGAATCAATGGGATATAGTAGAAAGAAGAATGAGTTATAAGGGTGCAAGGATTCACCAAGAGAAAACATCTCAAGAAGGGGCAATCTTCAAAATGTTTAAGAATGATATGAAATTTATCCGGGGATGTGTGTCTCTGTCGAAAAATATAAAAAAAAAGCTAAGAAAGGGATTCCAAGATTTTTGCTAAGCTGGGAAGGGGAAATATTCAAATGCTTAAGAATAATAGCTCAAATTCAAAAAATGGCAGTCGAAGTACTATTCTTGTAAACTAGCACTCGTAAAAAGGGACCATGGAGTCATAAAAAGAGCTGCATATTCTCTTCTCCTCTCGCATCAGAAGGACCAACCATTTTGAAGGGTTGTCGAGCACAATGTCAGCATTACTAAGGGTGACCTTAGTGCTAAAAGCTAAGGAAGTACCCTCTACTTTTGTATCTACCCAATCAAACATCATTGCATCCAGCCGGTTACAAAGATTTAAATACTCTAGTACCTTAGCGTCGCTAGGCTCACAACCTTTAGTCCGAAGACAGACTTGAAGAAAATCTTTTGCACGTTCCCTCCTTTACAAATTGGCACGTATTTCCTCTTTAGATAGTACAGGAGGGGGCATTGGGATTTCAGCGTAATCTGTCCCTCTATAAAAATTTGATATAAAGGCGTCGAATGACTGTTACATCATATTTTTCGACTTAACTATAAATGGCAAGTGTTCATAAGGCTAGCCATAAATATGCCACAATGGAGATAAAAATAGAACAAGTCAACATGGTCGACATGACTCAAGGTCGAAAATCACCCAAGGTGATGCTGGTTGAAGGTGGTATGGTTGAAGAACATAAAAAGTATGGGGACTTAGTGAAATTAAGTGCTATGCTATACTAGCCACGTAGTGAAACTGAACACTATGTCACATTAGAAAAGAGTTCATCACTACAATGGACGATACGCTGAGAAATATTACTTTAACATAGTCGACGTTGAAGGTTTCGATAAGGGTCTTTAGTTCTTGGCGCTAGCAAAGCAGTTGAAATATTCAAAAGAAGGAACAAGGCGAGAACTACTACATCATCATCGATGGTTACTTAGAGCGTGGGGCACATCTGAGAGAAAACCGCTACATGATCTAACGACGTTTCATCATGGAGATAGTTTAGTAGTCTTATACAGTTATTTTAGGCTTGTATATATAGTAACTTAGGTTTATGTTGTAAGGGGTCCACAAATTGTACACATTTCCGCTACACTCAAAGTACATGTGTTGTGAGAAACTAGTGAGGAAAATGTACATGTGTGTTCCACCAATTTAATACATTCTAACATTTTTATCTTTAAAAAGTCTTTCTTTTTATGCATTTAAACCTTTCTTTATTTCAAATGCCTTTACGTTTCCCTGCACTTTATTTCTACTGCCTTTATTTTTCAGCAAACTTTACTTCTTCTGCATTTTGACTTCAAGTCATTTTAACTTCGAGCCTTTTCTTTTATCTTACCTTGCATTTTACTTGCATTTTCCCTTGTCTTTCCGAGAAATCACATTGTTGCATCAGAAGTTTGGGTTAACTTCGACGACCACCCTTATCTTTAACCAAAAACAACACACAAATATGTCCGGGAGATTTTTGAGTTTTGATCCCTTAAGTATTAATATAAACACACATTTTTTTGAGAAATTCCAACACAAACAAATTGACATACCTGGTAGGACTGTTCTATGTGTTTGTCTTTTATTTTATTGTTTTGTTAAAAACATCTTAAGTTTTCTACATCAGTTTTTTTTAACTTTTCACCGTTCACGTGCGTGAGTGCATGTGATTGAGGTTTGGTAAAATAACCAAGAGAGAAGTGAGGAAGCCTGTCGCTAGAAGATACGTTAGAAGAATGGTGAATCCTAGGAACAAAAATGGAGATCAGCCTTCTAATAATGCTGGATCGGGAATAGTTTCAGCGACAATTATTGAACCTATTCATTTAACTACTAGTACCACGATGATACCATCAATAATGGTGACATCAACGAGTCCGCCTGAGGGGAAAATTGTTACACCAATAACCCAGAGTCACACAACGACTCCTAGGCCTTTCGTGGCGACAAATTTTAGGCCTTTCGCCACAAATTTCACAATGCCATGCTAAGGCATGAACAACCATTTGGAATGTCAACTGTGGTTATGGAAAGTTTGCAGAATAACCCATCAACATTTGGGAATAATGCAGCAAACATGCTTTCATCTATTTTGGAGTCGGGCTCAGCCATAGGTAATCATGGTCGAAATGTGCCACCCTACATGGGAGCAGGATTTGGCTCGCAAGCAATGCCTGCTCTGACAATAAGTTCTATCATGGCAATGAGGAAGCAGATGAATGAGAGTAACCATGACATAATAAATACTCTATCACAACAGATGGGTACAATATTTAACCCATTGATTCAACATACAAATTAGAGTTACCAGCAATTGGCGACTCAAATGACAAGAATCACTGACTTTTTTGACGCTCCCCCAGTCTAAATTCGACCAGGGGCACAACCCTAAGCTACCAATCAGTTTTGAAATAAGGGAGTAATCTTAGATGAAACTTTGAACCAGGTACAACAAGTGATTCCTCAACACGTCGAGCAAGAAGTGCTTGGCGAAGACGGTAATCCACTTGTCATAATAGTTAATCGGCACCAGGATGCCGACCAGTTTGTCCATCATGTTCGACATGGAAATATGTTGGGAGAAAGTAACCTGACAACCATTATTGAAAGGATAATGGTGCAAAACATGATTAATATGGGATTGCAAAGGCCAAATTATACACCCCCTTTGTTAGAATATGTGTTACAGACAGAGTTTCCAAGGGGATGGAAAATCCCTAAGCTTACAAAATTCACTGGCGACACCAATGAGTCAATTGTTGAATACATAGCTCATTACCTAACTGAAGTAGGTGACATTGAAAATAATGAGAATTTGAGAATGAGATACTTCCTTAGTTCTCTTACAAAGAATGTGTTCACATGGTTTACTACCTTATCTCCTCATTCGATCCATAATTGAACACACTTAGAGAGATTGTTCCATGAATAGTTCTATAAGGGGAAATATAAGATTAGTTTGAAGGAGTTGTCGAGTGTCAAGCAAAAGTTTGTTGAATCAATTAATGATTACTTAAACAGATCCAAGTTGTTAAAAAAAGGTGCTCTACCTAGGTGCCTGGACATGAGCTTGTCGAAATGGTTGCTGGTGGGCTAGAATATCTCATTAGGAAGAATCTACACACTCAATACTTGAGAGATATAACCTAATTAGCAGATAGAGTTAGTAAATTTAAGAGACTGAAGGCCGAGATGGCCAGAACTAGTAAGGGTAAGAAAGAGCATTTAAAAGAAAGAGCATTTAACTTATGTCGATATGCAAGACCACAACATAACGTCTGAGGTTGAATACGAGCATGTGTAGCACCCCAAAAATTTCCCATATTTCAATTATATTTTGGCTTATGTTTCATTGCATTGTCATCCTTATTCTTGCATAGCATTATTCTAAGACAAGAGATCAAGGTATCATGGTTTGCTTCTCAAGAAAGAATGACATGTTTCTTCAACCCCAAGCAAGGTTTTCTACTTGACCTTGTGGCATTCCTAAGCCCCAAAGGTATATCATCATCAAGTTTGACTCAAGGCAACATCATTTCAACGTCATATGAGGTTCATCATGTCTTGGTTTGCAAGAAATGATCAAAAGATTCAAAGCTGGTTTGAGGTGTTTGACCTAATTTTGCAAGTTATGAATGTCATAATCAAATGGGCATAACTCCTTCAATTTTCAACATCTTGAAATGGTTATTTTTCTAATGAAATATTCTCATCATCCTCTACTAGTTATCTTTGCAAGGGAAGATCCAATTATGCTTGGAAAGTCATCAAAATTTGGAAGATATTATAGGTCATTTTGGATTTTGGAAGGATTTCCTAGTCAACTTCAAAACATCATAACTTGGTCCATTTTCATCATTTGGAGCCCATTATTTTTCTATAATGAACTTGAATATGTTCTCTACAACTTTAATTCAAGGTGGAAGATCAATAAGGGACTCATTCATACTCCCTCTTCATTCAGAAAGCTTCCCATATAAATAAGGGACTCATTCCACTCATTTTCACAAGCTTTGATAGCCAAAATCACCCCGCTGAGATCCCATTTGAATTCTTATGCTTGAACTTCAAATTTTCATTTTCACACCTTATTCACTCAAATTCTCCATTCAGTTAGCTTCACCAACATTCGATGAAGCTAACCAGCTCAAGAAATTGAAGGATCGTGGCCTGAATCAAGCTAGGGGACTCCATTTTCAGAGCTTTGAAGTTGAACTTCAACAGGTATAATTCTTAACCATTTCAACTCAAATTTGTTGCTAAGATATAGTCCTTGATGAGCTGATGCTGTTAGGATTGTTAGATTTTGGTTTTGGTTGAGCTTTGATGTTTAACTTTCAAATTCGTGTTTTTTTCCAAATTGAGTGAGCTATGGTTTAAGGAAATATGACGCGATGATATGGTTGAGATTGTCTTGAAAAGACGCATCAAATAAAACCACTATGAGCTCCAATGGTTATGGTTTGAAGGATCCACGAATTTCTGCATTCTCTGAAATTTTTGAGTGGCTGGAGGTTAAAGATGATGATCTCATCGTCCATCATGCCACTTGTTCTAATCTGGTGGTTTTGACTTTCGCTGGTTGGAAATGATGAGTTTGACTCAAATCCACCGTGGATGCTCGCTTTCTAGCCTTTGAATTAGCCACGTCATTTAATGAAGTTTGATTCAACGCATCTTGTTTTTTCTGTTTTCTTTTCTTTTTCTAATTTGTTTTTAAATTCATCTTATTTTCAGAAATTTATAGAAAATTCATTTTTAATCAGAAAAAATACCAAAATAATTTCTAAAATTTCCTTTTATTTTTCTATTTTTGTTTTTTTATTTTTGTGCATTTTTATTTTTCCATTTTTTATTTTTCTTGAATTTTAATTTGTTTGAGCCAATTTTAATTAGTTTAAAATTGTTTTTAAGTATTTTAAAATTATGAGAAAATTATAATATGATCCTATGATGGTTTTAAACCTATGGTGATTTTCTTGGTTTTTTATTTCTAGTTTTTCTATTTTTCATATTTTTGTTTTATTTGGTTAATTTCAATTAGTTTAAAATTATTTTTGAGCCATTTAAAATTATGAGGAAATTAGCATATGATCCCATGATGGTTTCTGACCTATGGTGATGTTGTTGGAATTTTGTTTGTGATCTAATCATTTTCCATCCTTTTTTAGGTTTTATTTGCCTTTTTATTTTGTGTTTTTGTTGATTTTAATTTGCAAAATTGAGATGGTGTGGTTTCTATCCATGTTTGAGTACTTTTATGTCCCTCTTAATGACATTTGAGTGTTTGATGCTTGTTTGATTGCGGTTTGCCTTTCATGTGTGATTTTGATGGTTGATTCTCCTTGAGGCATGTTTGGTTTTCACTTGGTTGATTTCATATGTATGATCTCTCTTGTGTATGCATGTTTGAATGAATGCTTGTTAACCATGTTGACGTGTGGCCTCTCTTTTTTTTCACACCATGTTCTTATGCTTTTCCCTTTTGGGATGCTTTATATGCATGCTTGTATGATTTGGTGTTGACTTGTGGATGAATGGTATGCATGACTTGTTGCCTTGTGCCCTTTCTTTGATCATTGGTATGATTTGAGTATGTTACATTGTGCTTGCTGCCCCACCTTGTTTCCTGTGCTATATGACTTCATCTTACCTTGCTTTGTGTTGGTGAATGTTCGTTTGATGTTGACTTGATGATGCTTGCTTCGTTTGAGTTTGAAATGAATGTGCTTGTTGTCTTCATCTTGGTTTGATAATGACTTCTTATTTGTCCATTCTTCATTCTTCTTCTTTATTCTTCATCTTTCTTATCTTTTTGGAACTTGTTTAAGTTTCATTCTTATTTTCATTTGTGATTGAATTGGTTGATGTTTACCTGTGTTTGCTCACATGATCCCTTAGGATTCCTAGTCCCTCTGTTTAAGATGGGAGTAGGAGAGACATTAGGCTTTCAATCCTTTGCATGATAACAAATAGGATAGCCCCTTTGTATCTCAACTTTAGGTCCATCATTTGTATGATAACATTAGGTAGATTTCCCTTTTATCCCAACCTTACGATCGTCTTGTATGACAACATTAGGATTTTTAGTTTCCCTTTAGTGTTTCCTTTTGTGTCTTCTCATCTTATCTCAAACAATATTAAGACACTTAATAAATAATGATGAACGTTGTGCTCCACGAGCCTTAAGTATATGAGAAATGATGAGTGGGGGTTTCCCCTCACTTGTCTAGAGTGTTTAGTGTATGCCCTTTGGGCGATATACGACACATTCACTCCTATGTCATAGTCTTTAGTGCAACTTTGAATCTCAAACAAATTCAAATCACTTCTCTAAAACTCACAAATCAAATTCAAACCTTTTATCCTTTGGAATTGTTTTAAAACTATTTTCATAAAAGAGTACGTTACTTTTCCGTTCTATCGCAAACAGGCATCGACCCTAACTGCTGGAATGAGAACTTAACGTCACTAATAAAAACACTTAAGCAATCAGTGGTCTAGTTTACTCGAACTAAGTTTGCTCTGATTTCGCATACCAGATGAGGATATGTAGGCACAAGACAGTGATGGCTTGACGAGCAACCTTCCCTCCATCACCTGTAGGTTTTCGAACTACGTTGACTCCGACTTTCCCATTGCACGAGGGAATACGTAGGCATAGGAAGGCGATGTCCTATCGAGTCTCCCTTTTTATTTCCCATCCCCGTTTAACAGTAGTTTTTAGATAACATACTCTTTTGATTAGACAACAAGCGTGGATCCCGTTGAGTACAACGTACGCGAGGGATGCTAATACATATCCCTTGCGTAACCGACTCTCGAACAATATTTGGTTGTGATGACCTTGTCTTCTCCTTTCTTTTAGGTTTTATTTGATCATTTCCTTTCCCTCTCTTTAGGATAAATAACGTTTAGTGGCGAATCTTCTGTTTGTTTCCGCCGATATTTTTGCAGTTGTGACAACATGTCGAAGAGTCTGAGGTTTACATGGCTGAGCTAAAGCCAGGTCCCCTATATGTGTGTAAGTTACTAACATTTGCGAATGGGAAGAATCCTCCAGAACCTAAAGAAAACGATAAGTTTCCTAAGAAAACTTACACCTTCGACGTAACCAAATGCGATGAGATTTTTGATTTATTGGTTGCATATGGTTAAGTACTTGTGCCTCCAGGCAAAAAAGTACCACCATTGGAACAAAGAAACAAACAAGGGTTTTGTAAATATCACAATTTCTTAGGACATATAACCTTACAATGTTCTATTTTCATGGATCTTGTGTTGAATGCTTTGAACGAAGGCAGACTCAAGTTTGCTAAAAGAAAGGCCCCAATGGAAATTGATATTGATCCCTTAAAAATTAGAAATGCCAGCTACGTGGAGCCTGCTATGATCAATATGGTCGAAATCTATGAGGGTTTTGACATGAAAGAATTTGAAACTGAAAACCAGATTGAAGTAGTGTTCTCAAAAGCCGATGATAATCTTATTGAATTTCTTTACAGGTGTCAAGCTAATGATTTCGAAGTGATGTTGTGCCCTAGATGCAGTGCTTTGTTTGACAAGAAAGCTTCATAGCAAGTCAAAGCTACTCAAAAGGCCAAAGACAACGAGAAGGTCCAACCTCAGTTCAACGGAGGTGTTCCTCAAAGGAAGGATTGAGCAACTAGCTTCCAAAAGGCGAAGCAAAACACATACAAGCCTTCAGCTGACATTCCCCCAGGGAAAATGGCCAAAACCTGCTGAGAGATAATGCAACAGGAACCCAAAATGGAGAAACTTTGAGATTGGTCGAGGTTCCTCCATGACATACAAGGAGAATTTTCAAATGTCTAAAAGGCGTTCCTATGTGCTTATCGCAAAAATACAAGGGGAGGAATCCCATGAATAGAATCCAATGGCGTAGATTCCATAGGAAAAAGAAAGCCGAAAGGGATGCTTCCAGTTCGAGCAATATCAATCCTCGACAGAAGCCTGAAGACGAGCAGTCAAAGAAACCATTTGGGAGGAAACTGTTTCGCTCTAGGAAGATCAACAGAGAGGAGCAAGCTAAAGAGGATGAGTTGGTAACAAATAATTTTGACTCAGGGTCGTAAGGTGACTTCAATGTCCTATATAATGTTGTCTCCATACTTCCTTATGAGTACGACCGTGTGACTGAGGTCATTGAAGAGGAAGACTATGAGGAAGAAGAACTGGCAAAACACAAGTCAGTTTGTTACTTTATTATGAACAATGGGTGCGTCGAAGAGCAAAATGCTTTCTTTGAGCACCCCATATAGGAATGAATAATCACTTGAAGCCTCTCTTCATAAGGGCTAAGGTCGAAGGCACTACAGTTAACAAAATATTGGTAGACGCTGGCACCGTAGTGAACCTGATGCCACATTTCATGCTGGCTAAGTTAGGAATGTATGAAAATGACCTTAGGCCCCACAACATGGTCCTTTCTAATTATGAAGGAAAGTTTGGCCAAACTATGAGAGGTGATGTATGTTTTAATTTCAAGCGTAATGTGACGCACCCCTTTTATACTATGTTTATAATTAGGGGTATAGAAAGGGGGTGTTACATATGTTCCTCATTACTTCTTCAGAAAATTGATCCCAAACGATTTAGTTCTATTCCACACCGAATTATGACATGGATACCGATCAACGATACTTAAGGCTTCCTTCGGCTCCTTCAGTGCCCAACAAAGCCTTGAGGGCAACTGTTCTGGACTAACCATATAAAAACAGTTCACATGCTATGAGAATGTACACAATCTTTGATCTCCAATTTCACTATACTCATGTTAAATCTTGAAATGACTTGAGCATTAGAGTGCTAACCATGCAGGTCCACCCAGCGCCAACATAAATGAGAGTAAAGTCACCGTTCATGATCAACTGTTATCCAACTCTCTTCATATTTAATTATATATATATATATATATATATATATATATATATATATATATATATATATATATATATATATATATATATATATATATATATATATATATATATATATATAATTTTAGCATTTCAAATTTAAATTTTATTTAAAGGAGTCTTTCTTATTTAATTATATATATATATATATATATATATATATATATATATATATATATATATATATATATATATATATATATATATATATATATATATATATATATATATATATATATATATATATATATATATATATATATATATATATATATATATATATATATATATATATATATATATATATATATATATATATATATATATATATATATATATATATATATATATATATATATATATATATATATATATATATATATATATATATATATATATATATATATATATATATATATATATATATATATATATATATATATATATATATATATATATATATATATATATATATATATATATGAACAAATCTTAGCATTTCCAATTTAAATTTTATTTAAAGGAGTCTTTCTTAAATACGCTAGGCCTATAGAAAGAATATTTAAAGGCTTATGTTAGGAATAACTTTTTAAATTTTAGCTAATTAATTGGCTTCATTTGAGCTGGTTCTCAAATAATTCGTGTTCATTTTGAATAAACACAAACTGAATGAATGGATAAGGAACTTACTTGTACATTACTACTATTTAAGGAAAATAAATAAATAATTCTAAATAGAAACCTTGAGTGACCTATCTCATTAAACACAAATAATTAAGCCACCTATCTAACTACTCGTTCATTTTTAGAACAACTTTTGTAACAATGATAAGATATGATAATATACAACTAACAAGAATGGTTTCTGAAATATGAAACTAACAAAAAATAAATTTCAACATAAACAACCAAATAATTGTTATAATTTTTTCCTCATTATGGAATTAACTTTAGTTGTAACATCGTCACATTTGCAACTTAACTGATTACAAATTAACTGATTTACAAATATGGATATTTAATAGCAACATCTTTCAATTTATCCAATGCATCCAAATTCATCATCAATTAATTAATTTCCTTAATTCTTTCTAATCATGTCATTATCATCTCCTCAAGTTGAATCTATAATCGAATTCACACCTATTTCTCAACATGATCATGATCATGGTCAAACGTTGAATAATAACAATGATCACAATCACATTCGTGTCAATAATAATATTAATCGTCCCATAGTAATCGAGCCTATTGAGAAACCTTTTGATTGGGAACTTTTAGTGATAATATTGCGTTTGGCCTTAGTTGGAACATTAATCGTCGGAGTTTCCTTACGCGAAACAAAAGTCAACAAACCAAAAACAATTCCAAATCCACCAAGAATCTTCATCAACAAGCTTGACATTCCTGAAATCAAAATCATTGATGGTGAATTATCGGCTATATGGGAAATAACATTAACCATATCCAATGTTATGAACGCGACGATAAACATAGGAAGACTCGACACTACGTTATGTTACAAGGAAGATGATACATTGGCATGGAAAACTCCTATATTGCGAAAATATGATGTAAATAGCCCGATTTTCTCTTTGATCGGGAATGATGCGAAGAAGGTGCATTTTAAATTGAATACAACAGGTTGGGAAAAAGATCAAGCTGTTGTGGATGATAGTGTGATTCAATCTATAGCACAAGATATGCAAAAAGGTAATACTAGGTTTAGTTTGCATATGTTGGTTTTGGGAGAAGTTGAATCTAGTGATGGGTGGGTTTTACCTTTTGGTATGTTCCCAATATGCAAAACTTTGGGAGTTAAATTTGAAAGGGATGATCACAAAGGTGAGACAGGCACAATGATTGATTCCAATCCTATAGAGTGTTTAGGTATTGTTGAATGGGAAGAAGAAAGAATGGGATGAGTGAAATTTAAATAGAGGATGCATGATTTCTTATAAGCACATATTGTTTTTTGATTTTTGTACAAAATTTTATGTGTTGTTAGAAATGAATATGATAGTTATTTTCTCTCTTTTTTTTGTTTAAATTTATTTTTCATTTGTTTTTTACTACCAAGTGTATTTTATGAGAATGTTTTTTTTATATGTGTGGCTAACATTTCTTGTGAGAAAAATGTGGTAGATGTATGGATATGGAACCATAGCCCATGTGAAAGTTATGATATTTTATGAGTGAGAACGTGTGATTGGATGAAACTATACGATATTTATTTATTTTAGTTAAATAAGTTTGTGTATCTTCTAAATATATCGAATTCCGCTATTAGTTGTTCAAAATAATTTCTTCAAATTTTAATTTTGTTGAAGTTTTTCGTCCACACTATCACATTTTGTTAATTTTTTGATAAATTGGTGTAACAGTCTTCATAATATATATATATATATATATATATATATATATATATATATATATATATATATATATATATATATATATATATATATATATATATATATATATATATATATATATATATATATATATATATATATATATATATATATATATATATATATATATATATATATATATATATATATATATATATATATATATATATATATATATATATATATATATATATAGAGAGAGAGAGAGAGAGAGAGAGAGAGAGAGAGAGAGAGAGAGAGAGAGAGAGAGAGAGAGAGAGAGAGAGAGAATACATTATAAAAAATATTAATTGGTATTGATACAACACAAGTGCCTAACAACATCATTATATACATGTTCATAACATAAAATACAATGCATGACACATGAAATACAATAGGGTCTAAACAAAAACCAATATCCATGTACAATATCCTCATTGCATATAATTCACAGCGGAAGATCACGATAACAAAGTCTTCGAAACATCATCAGACAACCTTGTCTTTGCCTGTAACCTACAAAGAACTACCTGAAAACCATAACAATAGTGGGGTCAGAAAATAATCTCATTGAGTTCTCCTATCCTATGGGTTAACTCGGGTTTAAATGGATCTCTTATAGATCCTTGACTTAAGCCTTTCATCTTCGTCCTACTTGTGTACACTTACACAATAGAATAAGGACTTAAGCATCTAAAGGAATTTACGTTTCGTATAGAAAAACACGACATGAATTGACATAACTCAACAAATTACTGTATGGAATGCAAAATGTAACACAAGGGTGATTATCCCAAAATTATCAGAAAGATCTACTAATCCATCCGTCAGATATGGTGAATGGTATACTAAACATCCACTGTACGGACACACTAACACCAGATATGGCCAACAGAAATACCCAACCTCCACTGTTTAGAATACACTATCTACTAGATATGGCCATCGACACTCCTAGCCTCCATGTTGTGGTTATAGCCAATTTATCAAATATGGTCAACGGTAGTCCTAGCCTCCACTAAATGGATTCATAATCTATAATATATGGCCAACAGTAGTCCTAGCCTCCACTGAATGAAATACGCTTAACAGAGTTACATTCATCTATCTCAATGATTCCTCTTTCTCAATTACCACTCTGTATAAGTCTCAAACTCGGGACAATCACAAATAAGGGTTATTTTCGAATACATGATAGGTCTCAACAATCTCCATGTGGCTATATCACAACCACCATGGGACAATACACAATTCCTTCTGATTATATCAAAATCACAATATAATATAACATGTTTCCATACAAGATTATTGAATTACAACTATGACATTGCTCTCCATCTATGCCTTCGACATTCTCGTGGATGAGACGACACATCCCTAGAGACTTCTAGCTCATGAATGCACGTCGTGGTAACTCATACATTCGAGTATCACAACCTAAGTTATTTATCGTAACCTAAGTTATCTTTCTAATTTCGTTCATCTAATTATAACTCTAGATTTTAGTCTCACTCATCATCATTGGTTTTAATCTATTATTGTTTATTCAACGCAAATAAATTATAACATAAGTCATAAGGCACACATAAGAAAAGGAAGGTATAATCCATTAATCAAGAGCATATATTCAAATAAGTATCATCCAACATCATCATCAGATAAAGCCTATAAAAAGCTTTCCAACACATATGACCGCATCTCATTTTGAGTTATGAAACTCAAGATACGCTATTTCCAATGTAGCTAGAATTTTCATGACAACAGATCTCGCTAAGCGAGAATCTCTCTCGCTCACCGAAAATGATAAGACAAAAAACTAAAATCTCATCTTTCAAATATTACGGGTTAACGACTTGCTCATAGACCAATAATATTCTTAAGAGAACCTCGTCTGAGTGTAGTGTCGTGTATCAACCATTCCAAGCCTACGCCAGGAAGGTCACTACACTACGTCCTAAAAAGCCAGATGAGTTAAAAGTGTTCTAAAGGTCTCCCAGAATCCCATACTCCTAGGTCAAAAATAACAACGCCATTACGACTACTCACATGAAATTAGTACCTCCAAAGGGGCCTCATCTGAACGGCGTTCTCATACCAACTTAACAACGCTTAACGCCCATAAGGTCGACATGACTATACCACCATCCTATCTTAAGTGCGCTCAAGTCCGGGCAGGGGTCTTATCCTCACCACATAGAGATCACCAAACACCCAAAAACAAAAAGTAGCAAACAACAACAAAAATATACAAAACCAATAATAATCACAGATAAACAAGCCAAGCTTAACCCTCTTCGGGACTACTCCTCATCAGAGTCGTCAACTGTCGCGGAAGGAAAAATTGAGATTAAACTATTAATTAACTTAACTCGAAAAACAAGATTCGCCACCTAAATTTATTGTTTCCAAAGAAAAAAGGGAAAAGGTCAAACCAAATCCATAAAAAGCAAAAAAAGGCTAAAAAAGAGAGATCTGGATACGAGGGTTGTTTATGCAAGGGAAATGTATTAGCACCCCTCACATCCATTATACTCAACAGGAACCACTTGTAAATTCGTGTTTATCAAAAAGATGGGTTGTTTGTTGATTTATTTTAATTGAAAAGATGTTTTGTCGTATTCGAGTGGAAAAACTCAACTTACTACTCACAAGTGTGAGGAAATAAGCATTTGCATCATCTTGCTATGGAGAACTTTGACTTGATCTTTCTCACAAGCACATCTCAACATTCAAGTGGAAAATGTCAATCATTTCTCAACATCTTGTAGAAGTATAGTGAGTTTCATCACTATAAGAATATACTAATATCCAATCTTTTGAAAAAGGCTCTTAAATAAAAATGCACAAAGGCACAAAAAAAGAAGTTTGATGAGGTTTGTCTTTTTTAGAGTTTTGAAAAGAGTTTGAATATGCTTAAGTATTTTAGCATTTATTGAGAACATATTTTTTGGATCACTTGACAAAGTCAAGGTTTATAAGAAAGAGGTGTGAAGTTCAAAAACAATAAGTTTTTGGAAATAGAGAGAAGTTTTGAAAATTTAAAAATTGGAAAGGAGAAAAAAAAACTATCCTAAAGTATAAAGTAAATGGTTTCATTGTCAGGTAGCCCAAGAGAAAGCCTTTATATGTGCAAGTTTACTAACCACAAGAAGAGGCAAGCATTTGACATAGGTCAAAATCAACATTCCTTTCCCTTTGGATTGAGCCACGAGATGAACACGCACATAAGTAGATGAATACCACAAGGTCCAGACAAAGGTCACAAGGTCTCAAATAAAAGTCAAGTCTCAGATGAACCAAATGTCTAGATGAATCTTAAGTCTCCAAGCAAAATCTCAGGTATCACAAAACATCAGATGAATTACTCCAAGCAAAGGGAAATAGACCCTATATCTAAGTCCAATAGTCCGGAGTCTCCAAGCATAGGATAGTAACACAAAGTCCAAATGAGAACCACATTAAAGTTTTTTAGGATTTTGATTATTTATTAATGTTTTTGGTCTTTTGAAGATAAAGAAAGCAAAGGTGCATGAAGTAAGAGCATAAAGTAAAAATGCTAAAATGTAAATGACAAAATATAAATGTTAATGTAAAGATTATAAGGTAAATGTGCTAAAATGTAAATGACAAAAACATAAAAATTGCATTAATGTAAAGATTATAAGGTAAATGTTAGCACAATTAATACTGGTTAATGTTAGTGTCAATGAGAATTAAACTGATTCGGAACAAATTTAACGCTATGTTAAGCAATCATAAGTGGACTTATGTATAAGGCACACCTATCTGAGGCCGGTCAATAACAATTTATGTGTCATACATGTTAGAGAAATGACATAAAGTCATCCATCCTAAAACAATGTAAAAAAAGTCAAAACAAAACAAGAAGAAGAAGAAGGAGATATAAATGATAAACCACAAAGGAAAAGAGGATTATCTATCATCAACTTCAATCAAACTTCTTCATGATACTTTGAGATAAACTTATCATCAATCCAAAGTACCAATAATAAAAAAAATGATCATTTAATGATATATTTGAAATGATGAATGTTCAATCTATAAAAACATCAATCCAAAGCCTAATTGAATGAAATTAAGCATTAATCAACCACAAATTATCAAGGTCAACAAAAGTCAAAGCATAAAATAAACCAAATATTTTAAATTTTTTTAAAAGGTTTTAAAATGGAAATTAAAAACAAAATACCAAAGAGGTATCAACACATCAAATAAATGTCCCAAAAAATTTGAGAAGATCACAAATACTATAAGTAATTGAGATCTCAAAAGTTTGGATAAAAACTGTTTCAAAATGGTGAAAAATTAAATGTTGGAAGCTAATGAAAAGGAAAATAAAGAGAAAATAGAAAAAAAAAAATGCTAAAAATCATTTTTAAAATCTAAAAAAAAACATACGTGGTAGAAAATATTTTTATTGATTTATAAAAAATGGAGTGAAAAAGGTTTTTGGAGCTATTTTTTATGATTTTTTTGAAAGAAAAAAGAATTTAAAAACTAATTTTAACAAAATAAACAAAAGTGAAAAAGCTTGAGCCATTAGATCTGATTACTAGAGTCCAATTCATCATATCACATGGCCAAGATTTAAAGTCAAAGTGCACTTACCATAGGATCACTGCACACTATCACAACAGACAAAAGATTAAAAAAAAAAGCACGCGTCCTCATCTCATTGAACGGATTCATATGTTTTTGGAGCGAAGTCCGGAATCATGCACGAAGCATGTTCGTCTTCAACCTCCATCCAATTTTTCCAAACTTATGAAACTCGTGTTTAATGGATGGAAATAAGCTCATGTGATGATCCTTACACATCATCGTTTTAATCTCCATGCTTCAGAGCAATTGATTTTCTATAAGCATTGAGAATTTGCTTAGCAACCACAAGAACCCTAAAAGTTCAAAGTAAAATTAAATACTGAAAACTGAATATAAATTCAAAGTAGGTTAGGGTTATTGATCAGTGAAGTAAGACGAAGCTACTGGTAACTTGTTTAAAGTGTAATTTTACTCAAACTACCTTGTCCAAATCGAAGCTCGAGATTGAAGATGGTGAAAACGGTTAGAGAAATTCACTTGATCTCAAGGATCGATTTCAGTTGGAGAAGGTTCAGAAGACGCTGATGAATATTTCTTGGTAAAGAAATGAGATCAAACGAGCTTGGTTTAGTGCAACGGTTTGCTGGTTTTGGAGTGAATTTGCAGAGAAATGGTAGGGTTTATGTGGCTTTCTAAGCTTGCTCATGAAGGCAAAACGATATTATAGTTATATGAAAGGGAGTAAGGTCATGGTATATGCTAAATCCGATCCCAAACGTGTGAACCAAGTTGAGAAAATTCTATATCCAAACCGTGTGAAAAATTGACATGGAATATGTGAGTTGTGATCATTTTCAGATCGTTTTGTGTAGTAGTGTACTCGTTTTGAAATGAGGTACAAGTTTGCACATGGTTTGGGTGGTCCCAAGTTGAGTTTTATATCATTACCAATTATTGGTCATGGTATAAAATAGAGTTTAGGTCACCATGTTCAAGCTTAGGTCAAATGGAATCTACTCGTGCGTTTTGTGATTTTCTCCTGGAAAAATGATATTCTCATGAAGAAGGATACAATTTAAAAGAGAACCAACTCAAAAGCATGCTTGAGGTGAAAATGGCATGATTTGACAGTTGAGGTCGTGGCACTGAAAAACAGGTATGGCATTAAGTCAAACATGTCATGAACCTAGTATTGTGCACATGTGGCCTTTGAGCAACATCAAAATTTGATGGACTTAGAGGCTGAAATGAGTCTCAACCCTTGAAGTAAAGTTGTAGAGGAAATAAAATGTGACATTTGGCTCAAAGAAGATCCAAAAAATGTTAAAGAAATAAGGGAGTTATGATATATGGACCAAAAGGCACGCCATACTTGATTTTAGGTCAACCAACTATATAACAACTTGATTTTTCTCGAGTTTCCATGCATCCAAAGGCTCAATAATGATAACTTGAACACCAAATGAAGGAAGCTTGACTGTTTTTTGAATATCCTTGGTGATTTCTTGAGAATTAAATGAAAATGGCATGGAAATAAACACATGAACCATACTTGAATCATCTTTGAATTTATGCATCAAAATTGAACTTCTTTTGGTCAAATGATGTTGAATGAAACTTGAAATGAAGATGGACTAAGATTATAGGTCATGCCTTCAAGAGAAAAGCTTTGTGGACCACTTGTTGACCAAAACTTTGACTTAAGGAACCAAAGCCCTAATTTAGAAACCAAGCTTGATTCATTGATTCCAAGTCCTACCTTGTACAATAAAAAAGAGGAAACAACACATATTTTTGTATTTTGAATAAGGTTATTGATGTTAGAATATAAACAATCAAAATAATAACAATAAAACACAAAGGGTGCTTGGTGATCTCCTACAAAGGCAAATCCAAAGAAAGGGGGTTAGGGAGACACCATGCTTGTGATTTGATGAGATGCAAATGATATGATAGGTGAAATATTAGGGGTAAAAATTAGGGTATGACAGGAAGGAACAAACATCTTTTCCCATATATCACATACCAAAACCTCAATATATCATGTTTCAACACAAACATATATGCAACAACAAGACAGGCATGCATCAAGATCAATTTAACACATAAGTATGTTATCACACAAAACCCAATTAACAAATTATGCATTCCCCCACCAAAGCTAAATCTACCTAGGAATCCACCTTTGATAGATGAAAATTCATGATGAAATTGACATGCTTTGCTTATTGATTCAAGCTCTCTTCTTCTTCAAAGTTTCCCTTTTTTTTGTTTCTCCCCTGCTTTCTCTTCTTTCTTATATTTTTTCTCTTATTTCTTCTCTTTTTTCCTCTTTCTCTTTTCTACCCACTTTCTTCTTTGCTAACTTACTACAAATTGTAAGTGGTTGGCAATAAAGAGAGGAAAATATATTAAAGTGAGATATTTATCTTCTAGAGGATAACTGACCATTCATTAATGTTACCAAAATGTTCCTTTTTTGCAAACTAATGAAGGTCAACCTTACTGAGTAAGAATTATGCTCAATTGAGTTCACTAATTACTCTGTTCCAAGTGACAACAAATAGAGCACATATGAGCTCAATCTTCTCAATTAAAGCATATAGAAGCTCAATCTGTCCCAATTGACAAGGAACCGAGTACTTAATAGGGTATTTGTCGTACCTCATAAAAATTACGATCTAGCGATGCGCGTCGCGCGCTCACGGGAAAGATGGACTAACAGAGTCGCCACCAAACTTTATTTATTCCTAAAAAGGAAAGGGGAATATAGATAAAACCCAAGAAAGAACGACTATGATTATGGTCGTCCCAAAGAAATCAGGGTTCAAGAGTCAATTACGCAAGGGGGGGGGTATTAGCACCACTATGTCCGTTGTACTCAACGAGAACATGTTTAGTTAGTTTCGTGAAATAAATGTTAGCATGATGTTAATTTGCGGTCTTCTACTTATTGAGCAAGAAAAAGAGAGAAAAGAGAAATGTTTTTGGATTTTTTTATTAATGTGCCTGACAAGATTTCAAAATCTCACTCCTATATATCTCCAGGAGCGATGGAAAACTCAAGGATACATAGTTCTGGGTAGAACAATGTCTATTTGTGAGTTGATTTTTAGAAAAAGCTATTTTGTTGCAATCGACGAAAAACATTGTTTAACCCAAAACAGGTGCGGAGCGGGCATTTGCATCACATTGAATGGATTTTTGCATATCAACATTCATGGGAAAACGTCACTTATCTTAATTCACACGATTATGGATGAAGCATTGTTTTGCATCATCTCGAGATAAAATTTCTTTTGTTTGGAAAGGTTTTTGAAGATTGCACGGCGGCGAGATAAGAGTTTGATTGACTGGATTGCTTTTATATGAAAATTAGATCTTTGCAGTATATGAGTAAACATTTGAGCATAGGTGTGCACCAAGCGCGCGTTTGCTCGGAATTCTCATGGATGTGCTTTCATTGTCTTTTTATTCCAAGTTTGAGTTAATGTTTTTTTAATTTGAAATATGATCACGACTTTGTGAGTCTATCGGATTATCTAACTGCAAGTATACAATCTATTGTGTAGTTTTAAAAGATATTGAACCCATAGAGACTAATAATCAATATATTATTATCTATTGATACTGTGTAAAACTAAGGCTAATGAATTTTTAGATTTGGAGAAACTAAAACTAAAAATAAAACTAAAATAAGATTTAAGAGATATATCAGACAAGAGAGACCGGAATGTGGATTCCGTGCACCTTGGGGACTCTGTAATTCATCGACTTTAGTTTACGATTAAATTGCTTTCAGTAGAAAATACCAGTTTAAAAACTTCGTTCACACTCTCGCGCTATTGATTAAAGCTACACTCTATGACCATGAGATTTTGCTCTCGCTTGCCCATTTCAATCAAAAAGCGTTTTTTGAAAACTAAATAAGTCCTAATTGATACCTAAAGTGCTCTCGCTGTATTTAGGATCAATGCCTAATTTTCACTATCCGGTTCAATCCTCACACTCTTGCGCTATCGGCTCAAACCTTTATTTTTTTTCACTCTCGTGTAAAACCATTTGAACTAAAATTGAAAATTAAATCCAGAAGAGAAATTTATGAAAAGTTAACGCCAATTTTATTACCGAGTCCCTTCGGAATGAAAATCCTAACATACCGAATTCAAAGAGATTTAGTCGGACATGTTTTGAAACTTAAACATAAAAATCATGCCAATTGAAATTAAGGACATCATGATGAATAAACTAAAATGCGATAAACAGAAATATAAAGCAATGATATAAAAACATGTAAAAAGTTAAATTAAATTTGAAATACTTCGAGTGCAAGGAATGAAAACAAACTAACTTCAATGATGTCGGCAAGATTAGGATCCAAGAGTATAATAATAAAACATAAAACTAATGGTGTGATAACCTCTCAATGTAAGAGATTATCACTTCGAAAGTAAATATTTTCCTAAAACTAAACTGACATAGCTTCCGTGCATAAACTTGGATATCTAAAACCTATGAAAACTGGTCTTATATAGAGATGCATTATTTTTATCCGCCTTTAGAATCGTGAAGAAGTCATGGAGAAAAAGTAGGGAAGTGGGGGAAGAATGAGCCAAATTCTGTTTTCGCGTTTTGCTGATTCTGCGCGTCTATGGTGAAGGTCATAAAGTCTATGGCGAACACCATGAAGTCCATGGCGAATGCCATGAGCTTAAGTTAGATATGACGTGGTTGAGGTGTATGGAGAATGCCATGAGGTGGTGGCGAACGCCATACACCAGAAAACAACATATTTTGCCAAAAACGTCTTTTTTCTTGCTCTTTTCAATGTTTTCTTGCAATGACACTCCATACTCGACAAGTACCTAAAATGCAATCAAAACACATCATAATAGTACGAAAACATGATAAAAAAAACACTAAATAGCATGTGAATCAGGTCAGAATATACGATACATTTTCACGTCATCAAAAGACTAATAGTCATTTTGAATCCAGTGTGCTCCGAGCGCTCGACTATTAAAGGGTGTGAAGAGATGCGCATCCCTCAGTCCTTTTTCCTTTTATTTTTATTATGAAAAAGGTTTTTATGTAACAACTTGATGTTGGATCAAACTTCTCAAAATGATAATGAAAAAGAGTTGGAATTGATGGTCGATAGTGAAATGGATTTGAAGTTAAAATGGTGAAAACTCGGTCTTGACCAAGTGTTTTTGAAAATGGAACTTGATGTTGACCAAATATTTTTTATTTTTGAAAGGGTTATTTTATTATTATTATTTTTGTGTTATTCATTCTTAATTACATATTACCGAGCTAATAAAAATAAAAGTAACAAAAATAAATAACAATTACAAACAAGGGGTTAGGGGAGGGGGGGGGGGGGGGTGTTTGGTGGGTGGTGGGTGGGTTACACTTGACATTTAGAAAATATGAGAAAATGAAAAAAAAACAACTAAATAATAAAATTAAACTTAAACAAACACAATAAATGATATATAATAAAACAAAAAAAAGTAAAATAGTTAAAATAATAATAAGAAAGGAATTTCTTTTTTTATGACTTTTTATTAGGGATGACAATTAACCGAACCAACTCAAAAATAGATTGGAATTCGGTTCGACAATAAAATTGTTGAACTAAGTTCATGAACCAAATGAGTTGAATATGAGCGAAAAACTAAGTTCGTTAACTAAATGAGCTGAACTTGAACTATACATAGTTCAACTGTTAGGTTCATGAGTCAACTCGATTATATTGTCTTTAAGAGTAATTTTAAATAGTTTCTTCAAATGTCAACTGTTGCGGTGAAAATTGGATATCAAGCTATTAAATTAGCTTGAATCTTAATTCTTTTATAACCGAACTTTATTTTATCCAAAGGAAAGGTCTAAAGAAAGAAAAACTTTTTTCGCGATGTAACGACAACGCTTAAGAGATTCGGGGATCGGGGGTTGGTTATACCTAGGGAAGGTGTTAGCACCATAAGCATCTGTAGTACTCTACATGAACCTTTTGTTTGTTTGCTTACTAAGTTTGTGATATGTACTATGGATTGGGATTAGGATAAGGGATATAAGTTGAAACCTAAAGTTATATACACTAAGTTTGCTCGCAAAGACATCGCATATTCTGCCTACGTATCCTAACTAGGATAGAATGAGAGCAATCGTAGTTCACCTCACAAGGGATGAAGAACACTTGATTATGATCAAGGTTCAAGGGGGAACAAACATGACAATGTTTGTGTGGAGTTTGACAAAACTCCCTAATCTAAATTGTAACACTCAAAAGGGGAAGTAAGAAGTGATGATGATGATTCTTACATAGAGTTGACAAACTCTATCCTAGGGTTCTAGTTGAAGAACATTCCTAGTACAGGTGGGTCTTGTAGACTTAAAGCAAAGTCTAATGGCTTCTAAAATAAAGTTTAAGTGACTTAACAAAGTCAAGAGAAAGGTGTATGAGCTATCCATGACATGAGGGTCAAATGGAAAGACTTTTCCTTTGGAAGGAGAGAGGGGAGGCAACTGGGATAAAAGCTAACAAGCTTCATCACTTGGGGAAAGAAAACATTAAGCAAAGCAACAACATAATAAAGATACATACATGGTGACAACCATTAAATGAGCATGTGAAATGATAAAAATAAAGATGCATTGATGACAATCAAAACAGTTGATAAAGCAGGAAGTGTGACGACAGATCGGGTTTAACTGCATTCCTCAGGGGGGACAAAATAAACATGATAACAACCACAAATAAAATCCTAGCATGTTGACTAACATTAAGGAAAAAAAGGTAATCAAATATCATGACATTCAAAAGTATAACAAGAGAGAAATTCATCTGCATATGTGGAAACGGTTACAAAATGCACTTTAACTTGCAAGTAGTCAAAATGGATGAAAAATCAGGCAAACATGGAATTTTAAAATATGACATAAAAGTAGACATAAAAACAAACACAATGCAAAAAGAATGGGTGCAAAATGATAAAATAGGAGAGACATGAAAAATGAGGGTTAAGTTGCAATATGGCAATTTTGATGCATATGTGAAAAGTTCAAATCAGGTTCTAGGCATATTTAGATCAAACCAACACTTCAAATGCACCTAGCTTTGGAGATTTCTTCTTTTTGAAGCAAGGATCAAAACTTCAAGACAGTTGGAGAAATAAACTCCAACACTGATCCTTAACACTTTAGACAGTTGAGAAATGATATATGTGAGGTGTTTGAGTGATTAGAACATCAAGCAAATGCCTAGAACAAGTTTTGACAGATTTTGTGGCTTTTGGTCAAAGTAACTTGGTATGGAAGTTGACTTTTTGAATGTTGAGGTTTTTGAGTGGTCTAAGGTTTTTGACACCTTCTATATCATATTTAGAGATTGTGTGGATGATTGTTGGGGAGTTTGAATGTAGAGAAATGATTTTGGTAGCAATTGTACCAAGACAGATTTTGGTGGTTTTTGGTGAAAATGTGATTTTGTGATTTTGAAGCAAGGTGTGAAAGAGAAAAGGCTTGAGCTTTCTCTGGTTTTTTAGAGTAGATATCTTGTGTCAAATGAAATGGTGAAGGCCTCTATTTATAGGCAAATGAATGGAGGGGGCAGATTTGGAGATTTCCTTCATATGAAGGAAATATTTACTTTTTTGATCAAACCTCCACAAAGAGGTTTCCTTGGATGATAGGTAAGCCTTAAAGTCAAGCTTCATGACAAGTTTAAAGTGGCTAAATGCAGGCTAGAATGCATAGGTTGATGGCTGGTTCAGATTTGTCTTTCCACCTCATGCTTGTCATTTTCACTTTTAAGTGCAAGTTGTAAAGCCACTTGCAAGGCCACTTGCAAACTTGACTAATTCCATTTCCTATGCATTTTCATTGTATTTACATGCTAAAAAGTCTCTACATATCAGATAAAACATGTTTCAAAATCTGAGATTGGCCCAATTGATCAAAGGAATGATTTTTGAAAGTTTGTCAATGTGGGACTCAAGTGTGAAAACACCAACTTGCCATAACCATAACTCTCAGCTCACAAATCCTTTTGAGATGTTATAGTACTTTTTAGAAAGCCCTCAAATAGATCTAGAAGATTAATGTTTTCATGAGTTTCAAATTCTCAAAGGAACTTGGTCAAAAAGCTTCTCAAAGTTGCTAAAAAATGAGCTTAAAAATGAAAATTTACGAAGTCCCTTTCCCTTCTTGAAATGAATTTGATCATAACTCCAAATCTATGCATTTTCTGATCATGGACCACTTAGGGACTTTTGTAGGATTTGTCAAGAGGTTTCAAATGAGCTTTGAACCAACTCAATTGGATGTGTGGTTAAGGAGTTATGGTTTAGCCCCTTTCGAAACCCTAATTTCTCGATTTTTCGATTACTTCCTCATCCTTGATCCAATGGTCATGAAAATTGATAGGAAAGTGCAATATGATATAAGGAACATTTTTTATTCACACTTTGAAGTCCAATTCCTTAAATTTGAAGAGTTGACTCTTTGGTCAACCGTACGATCGATCGGTGACCACCGAGTCGTCTGTTGACACTCTGGACCTCCTGAGACTTTGAAACTTCTTGAATGATCTTTATTAAGCTATATGAACTTCATGGATCATAATCCCACCATTAAAACACCTTCCAACACCAAAGTCAAACTACAGTTGACTTTTACTAGTAAAAAAACCCTAATCGGGTACCCTGAAATGCCCTGTTCTTGATTCTGGGGTAACAACCTCAAATTGGATTCTCAATTGACATAATATGATACCCTTGATCTTGTTTCATGATTGAGTTAGCCTAAAACTTTGATTGATCACAAACCTTGAAGCTTCGATTTGACTGTACAAAACCCTGATTCATCTGTAACTTGACAAAGACAAACTTGCACCAGGTTAGGGTTAGATAATTTATGAGTATGCTCCTAAAATGAATATGAGAATCTAAGGGGTCAAAATTTGGGGTGCAACAGTTGCCCCTATTTAAATATCTTCACTAGATGGAACTGAGAGATGACAATCCTCGTAGAATCGCAGTGAAAGGTATTTAAATATAGAAAACCAAAAATTTTGTCCCTTAGATCCGATGATATGCAAAAGGACAGGTCATGATATGCCATGAATTCTAAATGATGTCTTATGATGCTTGGATGCAAGACATATGCAGAGGATAGAAAAAACAAAACAACGAGTAACTACTCATGGGGACCAGGTTTTGTGGATCCGACACTAGGGAAAACCGAGGTTTAACAATCCATAGTTCAAACATGACTAGTGATAACTGAGAGGAAAATTTCACATGAGAATGCGAGAAGTCCAATGAAGATGACAATCTCACTAGGGAAGAACAAACACTCCACTAGGGAGAGAAGTGGATTTCCACCGGGGAAAAAGAGCGATTTTATACTGGGGAAGTGAAGAACTAGAGACGTGAACCTCACTGGGGATGATCAGATGAGGAACTTCCTATAGTGAAAAGTTCAAACGGGATCTTCAAGAATGGACTAGAAACAAGGACATAACATACTGGGGATACTAGTGACGACTAGATCTCCAGACTTGTCTGGGGAAAAAGGTTTCGCTGGGGATAATGATGCCGCCCAGTTTTAACAGATGGTTCAAAACAGCGCTAGTAACCACTAGACTTTCCAGAGGTAATGGTAACGACCAACCTGAGATAATGACAAATGAGATTTCTCAAATCCAATTGGTAACACATAGGACTTTGACTGGGGAAATTGGTGACAACCGAATTTCAAGCAATGCTAGTAACTACTGGACTTAAAAGAGATTAGTAACGACCAAGTCCGGGTACCTATGACGATTGGATTTCAAGTAATGCCAGTTACGACTGGTCTTTGAAAGAAAACATGGTGACGACCAAATCAGGGTATACCAACACATGTGGTTATGAGAATGCTATCAAACTATTAGGCTTTAACTGGGGAGGTTGGTAACGACCAAACCAAAAGATACCAATAACGATTGGATTTCAAGTGACGCCGGTTACGACTGAACTTCATGGGGAAGGTTGGTAACGACCAACAGAATACCAATGCCAATAGGATTTCGAACATCTGCCAGTTACGACTGGACTTAAACGGATGTCAACTAGTAACGACTAGACTTCAGAGGGGATTTGCTAGTGACGACTAGACTTCAGAGGGGATTTGCTAGTGACGACTAGACCAAAAAGATAATAACGAGTGAAGTTAAGACAATGCCAGTTACGACTGGAATTCAAAGGAAAATATGGTGACGACCAAAAGAATACCCATAACGATTGGATTTCGAACACTGCCAGTTACGACTGGATTTTAAAGGAAAAAGGTGGTGACGACCGAATCAATAGATACCAACGAGTGGAATTAAGACAATGCCAGTTACGACTGGTCTTAACAAGAAATATGGTGACGACCAAAAGAATACCAATAACGATTGGCTTCTAAAACAATGCCAGTTACAACTGGGCTTTAGACGGAAATTCACTAGTAGTGATTAGACATTCACGGGGAATCAACAGATAGCACACCGAACCCGAGAGACAAAATGAATCACACTGAACCCAGGATGAAGGGTGTACGTAGTCTTGAAAATAAACCCAATCCTAACATGGAAACAGAGCTTTAAGCCAGCTAGTCAGAGATGACAAAGTAAATTCCACACATGCTCAGAAATCCTCCGCTGGGGACAAGTCTTCACATCATCATAAGAAGTTCTTGAAAGACAGTCTTCAAGCTTGATAACCACACATGACCAAAGGAAAATCAACAGTTCAACTTGCTTACACTTCACTAGGGAGTGCGATAGGATTGCGTATCAAAGTTTCCGCTACCCTGAGGTTTCGGGGAAGTATGATTTTCCTCGATTCTTTTCCATGAGTTGAAGTTTTTACGTTTAATCTTTTCAAGTTTTATTCAATAATATGACCCTAATGCTTTCAAAATTATCGTTGATCAACGAACAATATTTTACATAACAAAGAAAATAAAGGAAATGATAAATTTGCAAAAGAAAGAATGGCTCAAAAACTGATTTTATTCGGGGATGAAATCTTGCAAATGACAAAATTCCATAGAAATTTTACAAGTGAAAAATGGCAACGTGGATAAGGTTACATTGAATCCCATGACCAATTATCCCTAAAGACTGAAACTCCCCAAAATCCTTGCTTCTGACAAGAGCGGTTGAAATGGTTTCTTTGTAGAATCTTCTGCGGTAGTGACAACTCATCTGATGTAGTGAAATGCCTTTGTCCCTAACTTTTGCCTGGATCGCCCTTTCGGGTTTTCAATCCACCGGGACGCTCATTTTTGCCTGAGCCGCCCTTTCAGGTTTTTAACTTAGCGAGCTCTTATTTTTTCTTTTTTCTTTTCCTTTTCTCTTTCTCAACCCTAACTTTTGCATAAACCATTCTTTTTGAGTTTTCGGCTTATCGGGTTCTTTTAGGCGTAATATTTTCGTACTGCATCAGAATTCACTGGATGAGTAAGCCGCTCTCCATCCATGGTTGTGAGAATTAACGAGCCTCCTGAGAAGACCGTTTTTACAACAAACGGGCCATCATAATTAGGCATCCATGGTAAAAATCTTTTTGAGTACAAGTTCCCCTTCTCGGAATTCTCGGACACGAACTTTCTTGTCAAAAGCCCTCTTGATCCTTTTCTGATATAACTGACCATGACACATCGCAGACATGCGCTTCTCGTCAATAAGATTCAACTGATCCAACCTTTCTCTCACCCATTCTGCTTCTTCAAGCTTGGTTTCCATTATGACTCTCAAAGAAGATATCTCGACCTCAATAGGAAGTACCGCATCCATTCCATATACCAAAGAAAAAGGGGTTGCCCCTGTTGAAGTGCGGACGGACGTTCTGTACCCATGCAAGGCAAATGGTAGCATCTCATGCCAATCTTTGTAAGTTTTCACCATCTTTTGCAAAATCTTTTTGATGTTTTTATTCGTGGCTTCTACAGCTCCGTTCATCTTGGGACGATAAGGAGAAGAATTGTGATGTTCAATTTTGAAGTCATCGCACAACTCTTTCATGATTTTGTTGTTCAAATTGGTACCATTGTCCGTTATGATCCTGCTTGGAATTCCGTAACGATAGATAATCTCCTTCTTGATAAAACAGGCCACTACTTGTCGAGTGACATTAGTGTAGGATGCGGCCTCGACCCACTTTGTGAAATATTCAATAGCAACCAGAATAAATCGGTGTCCGTTAGAAGCTTTTGGCTCAATTGCCCCAATCCTATCAATGCCCCACATAGAGAAAGGCCAAGGTGATGACAACACTTTTAACAACGTCGGTGGTACATGCATCTTGTCCGCATAAATCTGACACTTGTGACATTTCCGGGCATATTGGATACAGTCAGTTTCTAAAGTCAACCAGTAATAACCAGCCCTCAAAATCTTTTTAGACATAGCATATCCATTGGCATGGGTGCCAAACATTCCCTCATGAACATCTTGCATCAACAAATCTGCTTCTCGTCTGTCGACACACCTAAGCAGGACCATATCATGATTTCTTTTGTAAAGCACATCATTACTGAGAAGGAACTTGGATGCTAATCGTCTCAGAGTTTTCTTGTCAAGTGACGTAGCATCTGCTAGATACTCTTGTTTTAATAGATAATTCTTTATTTCAAGGTACCAGGGCTTATCATCAGTTCCTTCTTCAACCATCTGACAGTAGGCAGGCTCGGTCTTGCGTTCAATTCGGATGAGAGTGGCATCATTGACATCCCTGACCTTTCACATTGAGGCTAACATGGCTAGGGCATCGGCGATGTGATTCTCAGATCTTGGGACATGCTTGAAAGTGATTTCATTAAAATACTCCATCATTTTGACGATGTAGGCTCTATAAGGGATCAAATTCTCATGCCTAGTCTCCCATTTACCAGTAACTTGATAAATAACCAAAGCTGAATGCCCACTGACTTCAAGAAGCTTGATTTTGAGGTCGATAGCTGCTTCGAGGCCGAGAATGCATGCTTCATATTCGGCGATATTGTTTGTGCATTCAAAGTCTAATCTGGTTGTGAATGGAGTGTAACCACCCTCCAGATTCATTAAAACAATGCCTACGCCATGCCCATTATAGTTGGAGGAACCATCAAACATCATTTTCCACCAAAGACCTTTCTGCGGACCCTCATTAGGACCCGACTCTTCACAATCTTTTACCAACATAATGTCTTCATCTGGGAAATCAAATTTGAGAGACTCATAATCTTCCACTGGTTGATCTGCAAGATATTCTGATAAAACACTACCCTTGATAGACTTCTGGGCTACATACTGGATGTCATATTCTGATAATAACATATGCCAACGGGCGAGCCTTCCATTCTGAGCAGGCTTTTCAAAAATATACTTTATCGGATCCATTTTTGAAATCAACAAAGTGGTATGACAAATCATATACTGCCTCAGGCGTCTAGCAGCCCATGCCAAAGCATAACAAGTTTTCTCCAGAAGTGAATATCGACTTTCACAGTCAGTAAACTTCTTACTCAAATAATAAATAGCATGTTCTTTTCGTCCGGACTCATCCTGTTGACCTAACACACAACCTATTGAATTCTCGAGCACTGTTAAATACATGAAGAGAGGTCTTCCTGGAACAGGAGGTATTAAGATCGGAGGCTCTTGAAGATAGCCCTTAATCTTATCAAATGCTTGCTGGCAGTCTAAATTCCAAACAACCGTTTGGTCCTTTCGTAACAACTTGAAAATGGGCTCACAAGTAGGAGTCATATTGGAAATAAATCTGGATATGTAGTTCAGTCTTCCAAGAAAACCTCTGACTTGCTTCTCAGTTTGTGGAGCTGGCATATCTTGAATGGCTCGGACTTTATCTGGATCCACCTCAATCCCTCGGTGACTGACAATGAAAGCGAGTAACTTTCCAGATCTTACTGCAAAGGTACACTTGGCTGGGTTCAATCTCAACTGATATTTCCTGAGTCTCTTAAACAATTTCAAAAGATGTTCCAAATGGTCCTCCTCGCTCTGAGATTTGGCTATCATGTCATCAACATATACCTCTATCTCCTTATGCATCATATCATGAAATAAAGTCACCATGACCCTTTGATAAGTAGTTCCTGCGTTCTTCAGACCAAAAGGCATAACTTTGTAACAGTAAGTCCCCCACGGAGTGATGAAAGTAGTTTTTTCCATGTCATCGGGATCCATTTTAATCTGATTGTAACCGGAGAACCCATCCATAAATGAGAAAACTGCAAAACGAGCTGTATTATCCACCAACGTGTCAATATGCGGCAAAGGGAAATCATCCTTCGGACTGGCCTTGTTTAGATCCCTGTAATCCACACACATTCTGATTTTCCCATCCTTTTTGGGTACAGGTACGATATTGGCCACCCATTCGGGGTATTTGGACACTGTTAAGAAACCGGCGTCAATCTGCTTTTTCACTTCATCTCGAATCTTGAGAGCCATGTTAGGTCTTGTTTTTCGGAGCTTTTGTTTAACCGGTGGGCATTCTGGTCGAAGCGGTAATTTGTGAACTACTATGTCAGCGTCTAAACCCGTCATATCTTGGTATGACCAAGCAAATACATCCACATACTCTTTCAGAAGCTCTTCTAGTTGCTGCTTGACTTCTGCCCCTAGAGCTGCCCCAATCTTGACTTCTTTCTTGTCTTCTTCGGTGCCAAGATTAATGACTTCTACCTGTTCTTTGTAGGGCTGAAGTTTTGTGTACTCATAATGTGCCCCTTTTACCAGTTCATCAGGGATTTCAAAATCTTCGTCCTCATCTTCAGCTTGGTATATTGGTGAATCAAAGTCAGGAGGGAATGCAAAGTCATAGGATTCAATGGGTTTTAGGACATCACTGCACGTTGGAATGACTTAATTTATTAAAACACACAAAGACAAATGCAGCACACAAAAGAGAAAATTGTTTTGGGTTTTTCAAGATTGCCATTTTTCTTTTTAAAATGAAAGCAAAAGCAGTAAAAGAAATAACACAAGGAAATTAACAAAATAGTTCATTTTTAATTGATTCTCTTGAAAGCATGGGGCCCTTACAAAACATTCATATAGTCTTGGGCATGGCTATGGAGATTCAAAACAACAATAAGAAAAGACAAACAAATTACTTTAACTCAGGAAAGACCATAGGAATCTCAATAGCTTCCCAGTTGCTCAATGCAGCGTTGCAATGATACACTAACTGTTCAAGGTCTTCATCTTCAAAATCTTCTTCCACAGCACTGACTTGGAATCCTCCACTGATGAATACTTCTTGTATAGTCTTTGGGCGTCCTTTGTCATGTGTCAGTGCTTCATCATGATTTGGTTTGTGACCCAACCCTTGGCGGTCCATCTTTGGCTTCACTTCAATAACCTCTCCCCAGCCTGCAGGAGTACCTTCTTCCAGTGTAGACTTGATGCTCTGAGCGGATGCAAAAGACGGACCACTCTTAGCCACTGCTTCCTCTAACATCACTGCATTAGCTATCTCGAATGCTTGAAAGGAAGTTTCTAACGCGCCTTCATCTGCCTCAATATACTTAAATGATGACAAATTGCTCACCATTAGGTCCTCTTCACCGTGTACAATCACTAACTTATCATTCACAACAAATTTCATTCTCTGATGCAATGTGGAAGTTACTGCCCCAGCCGCGTGAATCCACGGTCGTCCCAACAAACAACTATAAGCTGGGTTAATGTCCATGACTTGGAATGTAATATCGAACACATGAGGTTCGATCATGATTGGCAATTCTACCTCTCCAACAACTGTTCTTCTTGAACCGTCAAAAGCTTTTACAATCAATGATGTCGAATTCACTTCTGCCCCTGCATATGCTAACCTTGCGAGCGATCTTGCAGGCAATACATTTAATGAGGATCCAATGTCGACTAAAACTCGTGCCATTGTGTCTTCCTGGCACCTGACAGATATGTGCAACGCACGGTTCTGATTGTGTCCTTCTTTTGGCAACTCTGCATCACTAAAACTCAGGGTGTTACATGCAGTAATGTTGGCTATTACTGAATCAAATTGGCCGAGAGTTATGTCTTTTGTCACATGTGCCTGCCTCAACACTTTTTGCAGAGCTTCTCTGTGAGCTGGAGAGTTCATCAAGAGAGACAAGATCGATATCTTTGATGGGGTTTGGTGAAGCTGATCAATAACCATGTAATCACTTTTCCGAATAATCCTTAAGAATTCCTCGTCGTCTCCCTCAGTACTTGGTACTTCTTTTGTCGCAGCAGGGGTAACCTCTTTTGGAGTGGCTACTGTCATCTTTGGCTGATAGATTCGACCACTACGGGTCATTTTGCTTGTACCTGCAATGTTTGTCACGTCCACTTGGTCGTCTTTCACTGTCTCTTTCTGACTAACCCTCCCAGATCCTCGGTCTATCACAGTCATGTCATATTTCTATGGAACGACCTTTGTGCTCTCAAAAGGGAATGGTTTTGGTTTCTGAATAATAACCGGTTGAGGTTGATCGATAGCCGACTTGTTGAAGACAGGTTTTACACTTTTGTTGGTCGTATTGAACACTGGAACTCTCTCACCTTTCTTTGGTAAATTAAAAACAGGCTCAATTACCGAAACCTCTCCTTTCCTCACTTTGCTGCATACTTGCAATACTCCATCATCAATCAATCTTTGTATATCTCTTCGTATCACATCACACCCTCTAGAATCAATAGAACATTCTTCACAATCATTATGGGTATCTTCTATCAATCCTGCTTTCAACAGCTTCTCGTGAAGTAACTTTACCGGAGTCTTGATTTCTGATACACCTCAGACTATCTTTTCATCTGAAACTTCTTCTACAGCATTAACCCCTCCATGATTCAGCAATGGATTGCTTTTAACATTAGGGGGTACATCATCAAAAGATAAGATCTTCTTTTCCATCAACTCCCTTACAAGATGTTTTAAGGCAAGACAACCTTCTAAATCATGACCGGCAGCGCCTTCGTGAAAGGCACAATGAGCATTTGGATTATAGTAAGGAGATGTAGTGTCTGGATTTAACGGCCGTGTTGTTACCAATCCTTGTTGCACCAAGGCGGGGTACAACTCTGTGTAAGTCATCGGTATCTAAGGAAGTGGAGGTTTTGTTGTTGGTCTCCGGTTCTGGTAGTTCTGTCTGGGTGCCTAAGCTATAGGCTGCTGATGTTGTTGATGGGGTGGAGCGTTGGGCGCTCGTTGATACCCTTGTTGAATTGGCTGATATACAGGTGCTGGCACTGCCTGATAACTAGGGACAGGATGATTGAAAGCTGGTGTTACAACTGCCACATATGGTTGTTGGGCATACTGCAACGAATACATTGGTCGTTGTTGCTGGGATTGCTGAACATAACTTGCTTGAGGCTGCTGAACAAAGCCTTGCTGAGGTTGTTGAACATAACTTTGCCGATACTGTTGGTAAGGCGGTCTCCAGGTGTGACTCTTTCTTTCTACAGTTACTGCATTTGTCTCCCCTTCTTTCTTTTTATGAAAATTACTGCTGAATTTCTTGACATTGTTGTTACCAGAACTGCTGGAGCCACTAGCCAGCTTTCCATTCTTCATTCCTAACTCCACTCTCACCCCTACTGCTACTATATCAGAAAAACTTGCGGTTACACTACTGATCATTTTCTCATATAACTCTGGTCTCACCGTGTCGACGAACCAATCTGTCAGCTCTTTTTCACTCAAAGGAGGTTCAGCCTGAGAGGCGGTTTCCCTCCACCGTTGTGCATACTCTTTGAAGGATTATGAACTCTTCTGCGACATACTCAGTAACTGTCTTCTATCAGGGGTTAAATCCATGTTGTACTTGTAATGTTTTACAAAAGCATCGGCCAAGTCTTGGAAACTGTAAATACGAGACTGATCCAAACCCAAATACCATTTAGCAGGAGCTCCTTTCAAACTATCTTGGAAACAGTGAATCATCAACTTGTCATCTTCTACATGAGTGGCCATTCTTCGGTAATACATAATCAGATGCGTCCGAGGACAAGTATCCCCAGAATACTGATCAAAATTGGGAACCTTGAATTTCGTCAGAATTACCAATCCAGACACTAAGCACATATCTCTGGCATCAGTACCAAAGATGTCATTTCCTTCCATTGCTCTGACTTTCTTGCCTATAGTCTCTACACTTTCTTTTGACTTATCATGTCGTCCACTCTCCTCTTTATACCCGTCGAGACCTTCGTACACTTGTGGAGGATTATGAAAAACAGGGCACGCTTGAATCTGAGCAGAAGGCTGAGTGTAAGTAGGAATAGCTTGAGGAACTTCTACCCCTAGGGGAACTGCTTGTTGATTGACTGCTGGTGGAGGTACAAAGCCAGGCGGTAACCCATATGGTGGAATATTTGCAACAGTGACTGCCGTTGGGATCGGCTCTACAACTATGCCAGTGATTTCAGAAACAATAGTGGTTTAAGTGTCCAACTTTGCACGAATGACCTATAGGGATTCCATGATCTGCCCCATGTCTCCTCGTAGCTCTCCGAGTTCATTATCAATCCTGTCCACATCCAAATTCTGTCCTTCCATTCTTAGGCGAGCTTGGGCTCGGGTGTTGTATCGGTGTTGAGGATTCAGTGTGATTCTTTCTGGAGACATGACAGCAAGATGAGACGCAACACAAGAACATGCACATGCAATGCTTATGAATGCAAAATGTAACAATGCAAAATTAATCATTCAAGGAATCCAAAGAAATATTTGCAAAAATTATAACAATGGGGAAATAAGCAAATTCAAAGTCTTCATAGATTAATAACTGAGAGTTTTACAACAATGATTCTGAAACTGAAATACAAGTCTCAAATACAGATACATGATGAAATAAAACAGAAAACAAAAAGATCTTAGATCTTCTGGTTGGAGGGCCCTTCGTCTTCTGGATGATTCCTCTTTCCACCTTGATGGACCAACTCTTGCAGCTCCTCCTTCTCTTGCATAACCCTGAAATACTTATCCCTCCAAGTCTTTCCTTCTTTTTTAGCTTTTGCCAAAGCAGCTTTCAATTCTTCTACGAGAGTAGGTTTGGGTGAGTCAGGCTCAAAGAGAGTATAGAACATCTTCGATGCTGCTTCTTTTACCCATGATAAGTAAGATTCTGAAATAGTAGTGTCATGGAATCCTAAGGCAGTTATTCCCCTCATGTGGATGTGACGCCAAGCATACACAATTTGAGCCCTGTAAGCGGGATTCTTCCCCTCTTCAATGTAGAAGCTTCTCAAAAAGTCTGGGTCTGGTTCACTCTCCATCGGGTGCCCCAACTGTCGATGAGCCAGAATAGGATTATAGCTGATGCAACCATCAACGCTGATGAGCGGTACATTCGGGAAATCTCCACAGCTTTGGATCATGGCAATCCCCCCATACCTAGGGTCATACCACTTAATATCTGAATGTTTGAGTAACAATAGCTTTTCAATCCAGGAGAACCTGTTTTGCTTATCCCAGAGGGCTGGACTTTTTGGCAAGTGTGAAATAAACCACTTGCGCAAGAGAACGGTGCAACACTCAATCTGTCCAACTCCATAACGGTTCCTACGATGGATGAAAAAGTACGTGTCAGCCAACAAGGTAGGTACATGATTCTTGATTAAGAAAAGGTTGATTGCATTTGCATCCACAAAATCCTTAGCAGTCGGGAATAGGAACATTCCATAAATTAGTAAAACCAGGATGACCTCAAATGCTTCAATATTCTTCGACACGGCATAACTTTGAGCTTTTTCGTACAGGAACATAGCTGGAAGTCCATACAACCCTCCCTTAGTAATCATATGTGATCGTACCTCGTCCACCTCCAAATACGTGGCCTCTGCAACTGCTCTTTCATTAGGAGTCCCTTCTCTTCTAGAAAATGGTCTAGGAGTGACGCCTACTCCTATCAGGGCGGAATATTCTTCCAAGGTTGGCAGCAACTGATAGTCTGGGAATGTGAAACAATGATAGGTTGAATCATAGAACTGCACGAGTGGGGACAACATCTCTTCATATACTTGAACTTCTAGCAAAGACAGCATATTCCCATACTTCTCTCTGAACGCCTCGGGGTCTTCTACTAAACTTCCCAGTTTCTTCAAGTTCTCCAATTTTGGTCTTTGGAACATAATCTCTGCTTTCTTTCCAGAATCCATCCTATAATATCTGCAAAACAATATTTAGTTCCTTGAATGATTAATTAATGAGAATGAAAATGCAAAGGTTTCATGGAACTCAGATCAAAACATCATTTCATTTCATTGATTTTTCAAGTTTTGAATTACAAAATAGTACATCTTACAAAAAGTCCTAAACACAGAGCTAAAGATATTCTAACAAAAGTTCTTTCTTGCTTTGATCTTCTTAAGTTCTTCTTCTATCTGCGTTTTCTCAAGAATGAGCTTGTCCACCATTAACTTCCATGGAGTTGACTGATGGCTGGAATAGAATAAATCTTCTTGCGACTTCCTCTTCTTACAAGCAATCAATTCTTCATCCCTTATCTGAAGTTGTCTACGGAGTTCATTATTTTCTTCCACGGCCACTTGGTACTTGTACCTCCATGCTACTTCAGTTTGTTGTGATTTCCTCAAAGCATTCTTCAACTTCTCCTCTTCAGACATAAAGATCATTGGGGGTTCCTCCTTCAACACCATGGGTGCCTGCTGAGGATAAGGCATCTTCAGCTGAATGACTCTCTTTCGGACCCATTGGAGATAAAGCTCGAGAGAGATGCAATTAGGTTTCCCTAAGTCTTCCTTTCCTTTCTTATGCACATGACCCCAAGCTTTTAGGATCTATTTTCTTAATTCTGATTCTCCCTTAAAGAAAATATTCTCCACATGAGTGCTATTGGGTTTGTCCTTCAAAGGATATCCAAGCTGTCGGCGAGCGAGAACAGGGTTGTAACTGATTCCTCCATTTGTACCAAGAAGAGGTACGTTACCAAAACTTCCACAACTGTCAATAATCTTTATCCCATCGTAATTACGGCTGTACCAATCAATATCAGAGTGAGTGAGAGCCATAACCTTTTGAGACCACCAACCTTCCTTCCAAAAAGCATGAGCCTTAGGTAAGTGAGAAATAAACCACTTGTATAATAAAGGGACACAGCAGATAATCATTCCTCCCTTATGCAAATTCCTCAGATGAACAGAGTGATAGGCGTCAGCTAGTAGAGTAGGCACAGGGTTTTTCTTCAAGAAAATCTTAATGGCGTTGAGATCCACAAAATTATCAAAACTTGGAAACAAGAAAATCCCATAAATGAGCAAGGCGTGGATAGCTTCGAATGCATCCATACTCAAATGATCAGCATAGTATTGTGCTTTCCCAACCAAGAACTCGGCAGTCAAACCAAACACTCCTCCTTTAGTAACCATATTTTTCTGAATATCCACCAATCTGAAACGTGTAGCTTTAGCAATTTCTTCCTCCTTAGGGTCCTTCTCCATGATTGGAAAAGGAGAGTCCTCAAGAATAGGCAAACCAATCAAGCAAGAATATTCCTCAAGTGTAGGTACCAGCTGATAATCAGGAAAAGTGAAACAATGATATAGTGGATCATAAAACTAGAGAAGTGTGGAGAGAAGTCCCAGATCCATCTTCTTCTTTACCCTCAATAATGACAATAAGTTCCCATACCTGCTCTTGAATCCTTCTAGATCTGTTATCAAAGTGCTCAACCTCTTTATGTCATCCAAGTTAGGACTTTTGTAAGTGTACTTCATGGTTTTCTTTTTTCCATTATCCATGAGGATCCTAAGGTTTACAAACAAAATCTGAGTTCCATGAAAATTTTATGATATGAATGCATGAATGCACAAATACAGGTAAGCACAAATTCACATATACACAAACATAAACAGGTGAAGTTTTAGGTTTGGAGAACATGAGCATGGAGCCAAGGTCTACCCATCCCAAAAGTATGTACTAGGGCTTTCAAAAACTGTAGAACAAGGTTCTAAAAAGGTTCCCAGAGTCCTCGACCCATCTTTCGGATATTATCAATTTCCCAAATACTTGGTGGTCGATAATATTCTCAAGAAAGTCTCGTCCAAGTGTAGTATCGCGTATCAACTATTTCGGAATTACTCCCTTATAGTCATCGCACTACGTCCTAATAAAGCCAAAGTGGGGAAAAGGTAATCTAAAGGTCCTCAGTATCATGGGCTCCCATGTAGAAAGTAGCATTGTGTTCACGAATACTCGATCAACAATACTAACTCTCAGAAGGGCCTCTATTGAGCGGTGGTTTTCTCAAGTTAGCTTGGTCGGGAATCAACTCCCTACAAGCCTCCTTGAATATACCACCATCTTATCATAAGTACGCTCAAACACGGGTGTAGTGTCGTCTTACCACTCAAAGTTCCCAAGATCCAACAGGGCACAAATGTACATATTTACAAGTATTCACAGATAAGCTAGTAATCAAACAAGATAGGCTAAACCCTCAAGGCAACTAGTCCCCAGTGAAGTCGCCATTTCTGTTGCGGTGAAAATTGGATATCAAGCTATTAAATTAACTTGAATCTTAATTCTTTTACAACCGAACTTTATTTTATCCAAAGGAAAGGTCTAAAGAAAGAAAAACCTTTTTCGCGATGTAACGACAACGCTTAAGAGATTCGGGGATCGGGGGTTGGTTATACCTAGGGAAGGTGTTAGCACCATAAGCATCTGTAGTACTCTACATGAACCTTTTGTTTGTTTGCTTGCTAAGTTTCTGATATGTACTATGGATTGGGATTAGGATAAGGGATATAAGTTGAAACCTAAAGTTATATACACTAAGTTTGCTCGCAAAGACATCACATCTTCTGCCTACGTATCCTAACTAGGATAGAATCAGAGCAATCGTAGTTCACCTTACAAGGGATGAAGAACACTTGATTATGATCAAGGTTCAAGGGGGAACAAACATGACAATGTTTGTGTGGAGTTTGACAAAACTCCCTAATCTAAATTGTAACACTCAAAAGGGGAAGTAAGAAGTGATGACGATGATTCTTACATAGAGTTGACAAACTCTATCCTAGGGTTCTAGTTGAAGAACATTCCTAGTACAGGTGGGTCTTGTAGACTTAAAGCAAAGTCTAATGGCTTCTAAAATAAAGTTGAAGTGACTTAACAAAGTCAAGAGAAAGGTGTATGAGCTATCCATGACATGAGGGTCAAATGGAAAGACTTTTCCTTTGGAAGGAGAGAGGGGAGGCAATTGGGATAAAAGCTAACAAGCTTCATCACTTGGGGAAAGAAAACATTAAGCAAAGAAAAAACATGATAAAGATACATACATGGTGACAAATATTAAATGAGCATGTGAAATGATAAAAATAAAGATGCATTGATGACAATCAAAGCAGTTGATTAATCAGGAAGTGTGACGACAGATCGAGTTTAACTGCATTCCTCAGGGGGGACAAAATAAACATGATAACAACCACAAATAAAATCCTAGCATGTTGACTAACATTAAGGAAAAGAGGGTAATCAAATATCATGACATTCACAAGTATAACAAGAGAGAAATTCATCTGCATATGTGGAAACGGTTACAAAATGCACTTTAATTTGCAAGTAGTCAAAAGGGATGAAAAATCAGGCAAACATGGAATTTTAAAATATGGCATAAAATTAGACATAAAAACAAACACAATGAAAAAAGAATGGGTGCAAAATGATAAAAAATGAGAGAGATATGAATTTTTGAAGTTTGGTAAAATAAAATGGAAAAATGGTAAAAGAGTTGCCCTCCTCAGGGGTCGAACCCAGGTACATGCAGTGACAGGCGCTTAGGTGACAAGGTGATTACCACTGGGGTGGCTGTACATCCAAGTACAAATGCCACCCCATAAATATATAAGGGATATTTTCTAAGCAGGCTGGGCATAAAACATGAACATCAAACCAGTTTTGCATTTTCAAGTGTAACTTAGTCAATTCTCAATGGTTTTAAGCAAAATTTAGGTCTAAATTGCCTAGAATTTCATGAGGATCACAGTGGTGGCATTAGTTTTTTGAAATTCCTCCCCCAACTCAAAACCCTATAGTACATGCTTTGGAGATGTTTGGAATGCATTTTGATGTGTAACTCCTAATCCAATCAGTTTTAAATCAACATGATCATGCACACACACCACATAAACATTAATGAATGAATTCATGCAAGAGGTAGAGTTCAATTCATGCTGTAATGGAAAGTACTATGTGAAATGCAAATCTGTTATGCATGAAGAGATGAAGATCAAATTCCAAACAGTTTCAAACCAAACAAATCACATACACACCTTGAAAATACATTGATGAATGAATGTAGGCACAATGATAAGTTCAAAACTGGCCCTGGTGAAAAGTAGCAACCAATATGCAAAAATGGTATTGGTGTGCTCATGAAGATGTTCAATTTTAATTCCAAGCATTTTCAAGTCAAACACATTATTCATACACACTATAGTCATGCTAGTAAGTGAGTCTAAACCACAATTTTGATGTAAAACAAATTGGTGTAAAAAGTGGTGTTCAAGCTGTCAATTTGTGTTTGTGAGGTGCAGGACAATATCCAATTTCAATTAGAAGTACTTTCAAACCCTTTCAAACACACATACACCTTACATATATGTTATTGAGTGCATTCATGCCAAAGAAACAAATCAAAACAGTTGGATGAATGGAATAATGGGAAAGATGCAAAACTGTCATGAGAAATGCAAGTTGATGTTCAGTTTTGTTTCTATGTACATTTTGACCAATTTAAACACTTAAACACATTGAATACATGATGTTGGATGAGATTGGACACAAAGTAAGGCTTTAAACTGACTGGTATGAAATGTAGTGTTCAATATGCAAACTTGTGTGTGTGAATTGCATGAGCATATTCAATTTCAATTCAAAACATTTTCAGACTAATTCAAACATATACACATCACATATACATGATATTGAGTGGATTCAAACATCAAAACAAGTTGGAAAAAGACTGCTATGAGAAATGGTTCACAAATTGCAAGTTTATCATGAACATGAGGCATGATGAGATGAAACTTCAGTTTCAAACATTTTCTGATCCAATTGATCACACACATAGCACATATACATGATATTGAATGGATCTAAACAAGAATTGAGGCCAACAACAGACTGTCATGAAAAATGAGGGTTAAGTTGCAATATGGCAATTTTGATGCATATGTGAAAAGTTCAAATCAGGTTCTAGGCATATTTAGATCAAACCAACACTTCAAATGCACCTATCTTTGGAGATTTCTTCTTTTTGAAGCAAGGATGCAAACTTCAAGACAGTTGGAGAAAAAAACTCCAACAATGATCCTTAACACTTTAGACAGTTGAGAAATGATATATGTGAGGTGTTTGAGTGATTAGAACATCAAGCAAATGCCTAGAACAAGTTTTGACAGATTTTGTGGCTTTTGGTCAAAGTAACTTGGTATGGAAGTTGACTTTTTGAATGGTGATGTTTTTGAGTGGTCTAAGGTTTTTGACACCTTCTATATCATATTTAGAGATTGTGTGGATGATTGTTGGGGAGTTTGAATGTAGAGAAATGATTTTGGCAGCAATTGTACCAAGACAGATTTTGGTGGTTTTTGGTGAAAATGTGATTTTGTGATTTTGAAGCAAGGTGTGCAAGAGCAAAGGCTTGAGCTTTCTCTGGTTTTTTAGAGTAGATATCTTGTGTCAAATGAAGTGGTGAAGGCCTCTATTTATAGGCAAATGAATGGAGGGGGCAGATTTGGAGATTTCCTTCATATGAAGGAAAGATTTACTTTTTTGATCAAACCTCCACAAAGAGGTTTCCTTGGCTGATAGGTAAGCTCTAAAGTCAAGCTTAATGATGAGTTTGAAGTGGCTAAATGCAGGCTAGAATGCATAGGTTGATGGCTGGTTCAGATTTGTCTTTCCACCTCATGCTTGTCATTTTCACTTTTAAGTGCAAGTTGTAAAGCCACTTGCAAGCCCACTTGCAAACTTGGCTAATTCCATTTCCTATGCATTTTCATTGTATTTACATGTTACAAAGTCTCTACATATCAGATAAAACATGTTTCAAAAGCTGAGATTGGCCCAATTGATCAAAGGAATGATTTTTGAAAGTTTGTCAATGTGGGACTCAAGTGTGAAAACACCAACTTGCCATAACCATAACTCTCAGCTCAAAAATCCTTTTGAGATGTTCTAGTACTTTTTAGAAAGCCCTCAAATATCTCTAAAACATTCATGTTTTAATGAGTTTCAAATTCTCAAAGGAACTTGGTCAAAAAGCTTCTCAAAGTTGCTAAAAAATGAGCTTAAAAATGAAATTTTTCTAAGTCCTTTTCCCTTCTTGAAATGAATTTGATCATAACTCCAAATCTATGCATTTTCTGATCATAGACCACTTAGGGACTTTTGTAGGATTTGTCAAGAGCTTTCAAATGAGCTTTGAACCAACTCAATTGGATGTGTGGTTAAGGAGTTATGGTTTAGCCCCTTTCAAAACCCTAATTTCCCGATTTTTCGATTACTTCCTCATCCTTGATCCAATGGTCATGAAAATTGATAGGCAAGTGCAATATGATATAAGTAAAATTTTTGATTCACAATTTGAAGTCCAATTCCTTAAATTTGAAGAGTTGACTCTTTGGTTAACCGTACAATCGATCGGTGACCACCGAGTCGTCTGTTGACACTCTGGACCTCCTGAGACTTTGAAACTTCTTGAATGATCTTTATTAAGCTATATGAAATTCATGGATCATAATCCCACCATTAAAACACCTTCCAACACCAAAGTCAAACTACAGTTGACTTTTACTAGTCAAAAAACCCTAATCGGGTACCCTGAAATGCCCTGTTCTTGATTATGGGGTAACATCCTCAAATTGGATTCTCAATTGACATCATATGATACCCTTGATCTTGTTTCATGATTGAATTAGCCTAAAACTTTGATTGATCACAAACCCTGAAGCTTCGATTTGACTGTATAAAACCCTGATTCATCTGTAACTTTACAAAGACAAACTTGCACCGGGTTAGGGTTAGGTAATTTATGAGTATGCTCCTAAAATGAATATGAGAATCTAAGGGATCAAAATTTGGGGTGCAACATCAACCATATATTGTCCCTTCCATACTAGTTATGAAAGTAAAGCTGACAACTGTATTTAGGGTCCGTTTGTTTTGTCTTTTTTTAAAAGTGACTTTTATGGTGTACCAAATTTTTTAGTGTAAAAAATTTAGGATTAAATATGTTTTAAGTCCTTATAAATATTCCAAAATATAGTTTAAGTTTCTAGAACATTTTTGTTCAAAGAATCGTCCTTATAAAGTTTTTTGTCACTATTTTTCGTCTCTGTCGTCTATTCCATTTAACGGAAGCCTATGTGGATAGTGAGTTGACAATTTTTTAAAATAATTGGACAATATGATAGCCACGTCAGCATCATCCTCAACCTCCCTTTTACTGTGATTTTGTTTTCCACTCACAAACCACACATATTCCCTCATCACAACTTGCAGCAAAACAACCACTACATCTTCCTCACTCTTCACTCCATGCAGTAACCATCACTCCACCTCCAACCATCCATCATCTTCTCACTCAAACAAAAAGCCACTCCATAACTTCTCACAAACACAAGCCAACTCCTGGTCAACAACTCCAAACTCCGGCGAAGCACCACATCATTACTCTCTTCAACGACAGCCACTCTTCATACCACTGTTAACACTACCACCATATAACCTCCATCTTTGGCCAAAACCACAACAAACCACCATCATTTCATTCCAACACAAACTGCACCAACTCAACCTACAACCACACATTATCCGCTTGCATTTTCGTCACCACCAACACCATTATTTCAGCAATTCTGAACCAATAAAACCTCCCTTTTACTGTGAAGAGGAACTACTGTCCGCCCTATTATAAGGTCTGCACAAATTGAGAATGAAAAGTTGTTGTGATAATTGTCTGCTATTCTTACACTGCCATGGTGGTAATGTTAGTGAGGAAAGGTCTACACAACTGCAAGTGGGTGTAAAGCTGCAGTATACTTATCCTAATTAGTCAAAAATCACGAGAATAATGTTCATATGCTTTGGATGAGAAGGAAAATTTCCAACATAAAAATAATTGTCAGTTTCAAGGGTTTTTATCATTTATTAGATTGCTCTGTGTACTTAGCAACCTATGACAACTTTGCAGACCAGTGCAGTTTAATTCTGATTGCAGTAGGTTTTCAAATATGACATCGTTTCAATGAAGCACATGATGTTTCAGTCTCTCAACAGGTAGAAATTAGGATGAACTCAATGTTTGTAGTCATAATATATCTTAAGAGATTGATCATTTCTAGTCACTCAAATAAAGGAAACAACAAAACCATCTACTTAATGCCACAAGAAATGATTAACTCTATGGGTACATACATGCATAACCCATGAATCATTGTTCTTCATGTTAGTTTGGTTTTGTCTATTCTTCATACCAGTGTAGAGGTCACTTCGTTAACTACGATTAAAGATGTGACGTTATTAAACCTTCACGTAGCTTCATTGCTAGAAAAATTTCAACATATGTTACGAAAGATGAAGTTCTAATCACAAATTTTCAGAGAGTTGACAAAGTTGTGTGAGGATGGAGAGTGATGAAGAGATGGAGCCAGAGAGTTGAAGACGAGGTGAGCGGATTTGGTGGATTTTGTTGGGTACAATAATGATACGGGTTCAGAGCCTCCTTCAAACTAAAGTTCTGCTATTGGGTCTAAAGAGGTTGGAAGCCCAGTGTTGAGAAAGAGTCAAAGGGATAGAAAGCAACCCATTTGGATGCAAGACTTTACTTCCACTTGTATTGGTCATGTAGCAGCTTCCCTGTGATCCGGAAATCTAGGGAATTTGTTAGAATGATTTCCTTTTCTTTATAACCATCTTTTACATGAATGAAAGGTAGCCAAAAATTTATCCCAATTTCACATTGGATTCTAACCTCTTTCTTCTTTTTGTTGGTGTAAGCCCTAGAGGCCAATACTTTTTGGTACTTGTATCGGATTATTCGTTTAATAATAAAAGGTATTTCTTTATTATGTTTGTCTTTCAGAATAATAAAGTCCCTAGAATAGTTAGTCTGTTTAATGAAATGTTAAGTGTGACTTAATCATGAGATCCCATTAAACATAAAGACATTATTCTTAAAATATCCGTAGTCAAGCTTTATTGCAAAGTGGGATAACATTAAAAGCATTGAGACTATTATGAAGATAGACTGATGATCACATCTCATGGATCATAGATAAAGAGTTATCAAGTCTTGACATAGGTATAAATATTAGGAGTAATATTTATACGGGATTGACCCGCTATGAGAATACTACATAGTATGTTATGCAAAGTGTCATAAGTTATTCTCATGGTGATAATGGTGTATTACCACCCTTCGACCTGAAACCACTATGGACCCTAGATGTAGAGTCGGGTGCTTTATTGCTGATCAAACATTATCCGTAACTGGATGATCATAAAGACAGTTGATGGGCACTCCACGAAGCATGCTGAGGGACATGAGTGTCTTAGATGGAATTTGCCAATCCTGCATAACAGGAGAAATGTCTAAGGGCCCAATATTGAACTGGACAAGGATGACACAGTGTATGCCTTGTGTTCAATATAGACATAGGGGCAACAGGGTAATTGTACAAACATATATTATCACGAAAAAGGTTTTGTCAGATCACATGACATTTTCGTGACTTGGGTAGCAGTGATGTGTTGCTAGATACCGCTTACTGTTTATTATGTTAAATATATATAATTTAATATAATTACCAACGTTACGAAATCCTACAGGGTCACACACATAAGGACAGTTTGATGAGAGATAGAGAAATCAAAGGAACACCGTAAGGTACGGTGCACTTAAGTAAAAAATAGAAATTCGGATAATATAATAATAATTATTGTTATTTTATAATGGTTATAAAATAATAATAAAATAAATATATTTATTATAATAATAGTTATTATAATAATATATAATATTATTATGGATCATGTGAATTGGGTTTTTAGCCCGCAACCCACAAGAGAGTCTATAAAAGGAACCCTTGTGATGAAGCTTTCACTTGATGCATTTTCGTTTTTGATTCTCTTTTCTCACTCAAATAATTCCGTTCGTAAGCAGCTAGCACTGTGACCGGAAGCTGTTCGTGTGGACTGAGTAGAGGCGTTGCACTTCATCAACGCTTGTGATCGCTGCATTAAAGATCTGAATCGCCACAAAGAGGTAACGATTCTATCACTGACCATGCTCATTCGTAAGGATCACTAAAGGAAATTTTTGTTTTCCGCTGCATTTAGATCGCAATTTTCCTTCACTTTTCTGGAGTTGCTCTAACTCGAATAGAGCTGATAGGTTAATACCCTATCATTTTGGTGCTTTCATTCACCATGCCTCGCGGTGATCCTCCTAAAGTAACATCAGAAGATGTGTTAGCTCAGATGAAAGAAATGCAACTGGCTTTTGAACGACAATATACAGTAATGGCAACCGAAATTGCAACTCTCTGAGAGCAAGTCATTAACCACAAACCTTCAAGTAGTGGGCCCGCTCCTCCCACTCCTGCTCCTAAAGCGGCCAAGGTACGATTGTCTCCGTTTGATGGTTCCAACCCTCTTGAGTGGATATTTCAAGCAGAACAGTATTTCGACCTCACGAACATGCCAAACAGTCAAAGGCTGGCCTTGGTTCCGTACTTCATGCAAGGCTCAGCTCTTGGGTGGTTCAAATGGCTTCACTCCACTAAAAAACTCTCGACGTGGTCGGCTTTCACTCGCGTGTTGTAGTTGCATTTTGGCCCTTCCTCTTATGTTAATCATCAAGCAGCATTGTTTAAGCTCCGTCAAGTCGGCACAGTGATGGAGTACCAACTACAATTTGAGACGATTTCCAATCAGGTGTTGCGTCTTTCAGCTGAATCTTTGCTTAATTGTTTCATTTCAGGGTTACGTGCCGACATTCAACGTGAGCTTGCAATTTTGTAACCTCACTCCATTACTCAAGCAATTGGGTTGGCGAAGTTGGTTGAGGCGAAAATTCTAGATTCCAAACCTTCTTATGCAAGACCGCCACGAAGTGCAAGCTCTCCCTCGTTGCTTGAACCTGCAGGAAACCCTCTGCCGCCTTCAATACCTATTCGCCGGTTATCCCCTACTGAAATGCAAGAGCGGCGTAGCAGAGGGCTTTGTTTTAACTACGATGACAAGTTCATCCCTGGTCACCATTGTCACAAAAAGCAATTCCTCCTGCTTTTGGCGGAGGAGGAGCCACCTCTAGAGCCATCAACTCTGCTGCAGTTAGACTCTGCGTTACTCGATCAGCAGGTTGAACCTGTTGCTATACTGGTGGTGGAGGAACTAAATCAGAGTGCTGGACACTTTCAGCTTTCCCAGGTGGCGCTATTAGGTCCACCTTCTCCAAAAACTCTGCGTGAATGGTCACATTAAGGAGTTGGGGGTTACCATTCTAATTGATTCAGGAAGCTCTCACAACATTATGTAACCCAGGATTGCTGAGTTTCTGGGCATTCCAGTTGTGGCACACACTCCCTTTTTGGTGATTGTGGGCAATGAAGATTCCATTCAATGTAATGGGTGTTGTTAAGACGTGCAGGTGAGAATTGCTGAACAAGATTTCCACATCTCATTCTTTATATTGCCTATTCATGGAGCAGACCTTGTCTTAGGAGTTCAATGGTTACAAACTTTGGGTTCTTTTCTGTCTGACTATTCGATTCCATCCATCCAATTTACCTATAACAACAAACCGATCACCCTCACCGGCTCTACTTCCATGACCCCTACTGCGACATCTTATGCTCAGTTTTGTAGGTTTATGTTCACCCAAGCCATTGACTCTATCCATTCACTTCACCTTACTTCCTTTGATAAACCCGATTCCAACACCACAACCAAAACAGAGCACCTAGTCAACAGTAACATTAACCCTGCCATTAAAGACTTACTTAACCAGTATGCCACCATCTTTGACACCCTTCAAGGCCTTCCCCCAGATAGACACCAAAACCATCATATACATCTAAACCCAAACATTCACCCTATCAATATAAAACCGTACCATTACCCGCAATTCGAAAAAGAAATTATGACAAATATGATCCATGACATGCTCCATGAGGGAATTATTAAACCAAGTACCAGCCCCTTTTCTTCTCCTGTTTTATTAGTCAAAAAGAAAGATGACACGTGGTGATTTTGTGTAGATTATCGTGCATTAAATGATGTTACGGTTAAGGACCGTTTTCCTATTCCCACAGTTGATGAACTTCTTGATGAACTCCATGGCTCCTTGGTTTTTTCTAAGTTGGACTTGCGTTCGGGGTATCACCAAATACTCCTTGCATCAGAAGACACTTTTAAAACATCTTTTCGGACCGTGGACGGACACTTTGAGTTCTTAGTGATGCCGTTTGGACTCACCAATGCTCCCTCAAATTTTCAGGCTACAATGAACGAGGTGTTTCGACCATTTCTACGCAAGAGTGTGCTTGTTTTTTTGACGACATATTGGTTTATAGCAAGGATTGGAAGTCCCATTTGCAGCATCTCCATCAGGTGTTAGAAATTTTGGTCGAACACAAACTGTTTGCTAAATTCTCCAAATGTGAGTTCGGAGTTAATCAAATTGGTTATTTTGGGGATATTATTTCGACCGATGGAGTGGCAGCTGACCCAGAGAAACTACAGGCTATAGCAGCATGGCCCGTGCCTACTTCAGTTACAGCCCTTCGCGGTTTTCTTGGATTGACAGGTTATTACCGCCGTTTTGTTCGAGGTTATGCAGCCCTTACTAGTTCCTTAACAGAACTTTTGAAGTCCAAAGGTTCATTTGGAATGAGCAAGCTTTAGAGGCATTCCAAGCACTTAAGGATGCTATGATCCATTTGCCTACCTTGGCTTTACCCAGTTTCGAACTTCCGTTTGATGTCACCATAGATGCTTCGGGTATCGCCATTGGAGCAGTGTTGTCTCAAGCTACTTACCCTCTTGCATTCTTTAGTAAGAAGTTGTTCACACAAATGAAATCAGCATCTACTTACGAGCGTGAGATGTTTGCGATCACGTTGACTGTGAAGAAATGGCGCCATTACTTACTTGGTCGTCATTTCTGCATCTATACGGATCAAAAGAGTTTACGGGGCATGTTCTTGCAAACAATCCAAACTGCGGCGCAACAGAAATGGCTCACCAAATTATTGGGTTTTGATTATGAAATACTTTATACTCCAAGGCGCAGTAATGTAGTAGCAGATGCACTGTCCCGAATTCCAGAACCTACAGTGTCAGTATACACTAGTCTGTCAGCAAGTCAGCCACTGTTGTTGACACAATTGGTTGATTTTTATGCAAATATCCAGATTGGGCTGGAATTATTGTCTAAATTGAGTAGCTCCAGTAGCACACCCATTCACTTTACAGTGCAACATGGTCTTCTCTATTTCAAGGTACGTTTATTCATTCCTTTCGAAGCCAATTTGCGCTCTCAATTGCTACATGAGGCACATGCTTCTGCTGTAGGAGGTCATTCTGGGGTCAAAGCGACGATGGCTCATTTGGAAGCCACTTATTATTGGCCCCAAATGATTAAGGATGTCAAGTGTTATGTGCAGAACTGTGCAACCTGTCAATAATACAAGACATCAACGCAGAAACCAGGCGGATTGCTGAACCCCTTACCCATTTCGGGTCAGATTTGGGAAGACATTAGCATGGATTTCATAACTCATTTACCTCCGGTGCAAGGAAAAATGACTGTGTGGGTTGTGGTAGATCGGTTATCCAAGTACGCACACTTAAAATGAAGCCGTTTATGGTCGCTCTCCCCCCTCCACCCGTTCCTACAACACCACTCACCACACTGCCATTAAAATGACCCCGTTTGAAGCCGTTTATGGTCGCTCTCCCCCCTCCATGCATTCCTACATCACAGGGTCCACAGTGGTTGCATCTCTTGACGAAACCTTGGCAAGACGACACCAGATGCTACGGCTCATTAAGGAGAACTTGGCGTTGGCACAGATGCGTATGCGCAATCAGGCCAATGCTCATCGACAAGATCGTTCTTTTGAAGTTGGTACTTGGGTTTGGCTTCGTCTCCAACCATACCGACAAATCTCAGTTCGGGGAAGAGCCTCACCTAAACTTTCAAAGCGCTATTTTGTAATATTTTGAAAAGCATTTTTATAGAATCCATTTTCAAAAATACAAAAAAAAATACTATTATTAAAGGTAAACCAAACTGACCCTAAGAGTTATCCTTGTTGAAGGTATTATTGTCATTTGTTAAAATAGCATGTGTAATGAAGATTGCAAGTGATGTAATTATTTTGTGATGGAAATGTATCAATTTCTAGTAATTTTTGATATACAATTTCGTTAAATTTATAAGGTTCATAAATATTTAGATGAAATTGTGGATTTTTGAGATAAATTTAAACTCCAATTGAGTTGTTTTTGAATTAGACTTTCAAATGTATCTCTTTAAAGTTGTTTGATTTTTGAATTAGTAGATTTTTGAGACAAAGTTAAATTCCAATATGAAAACTTTTCTTTTATTTCAATATTTTTTTTAAAAAAAATATTAATTTAAAATATTAAATATACATTAAAAAATTGACTTTAAAATGACTATTAAGTCTGTGAAGCCAGTGAGATGAACCTAATAAGATGAATTTAACAAGATGAATTGAATTGTTCGTGAACTTATAACGAGTCGAGTTTGAGCTTAAAAAAAGTTCGTGTCGAACTCGAAGCGAAATTTGAACTGAACCAATTCTTAACGAGTTGAGCCGAGCTAAGGCGAATTCAACTCGACTCGGCCCATTTTCAGCTCTACTTTTTATTAATATTCTCTATGTTTTTCCCTTTTAAAAAATAATTATAAAGATAAAATAAAACATTTATCATTATCATTATTATTATTTATAAAAAAAACTCTCTTAATTCTTCTTTTAATTGTTTATATACTAAATAAAGCTTAATTATATATATATATATATATATATATATATATATATATATATATATATATATATATATATATATATATATATATATACACACACACACACACACACACACACACACACACACACACACACACACACACACACACACACACACACACACACACACACACACACACACACACACACACACACACACACAAACTAAAATCAATACAAATAAAGGAAAAAGAGGAAGAGCTCCTAGGAAGTGTGCCTAGAACGGGCTTGGTGTTGATAATAACAAGCAAAAGAGCCCAACAAAATAAATGTATGAGGCCCATGGAAGTGGGCGGATGGGCCGTGCCAAAATGGGTGTCCTAGTCAAGTTTGACCTGACTTAACCCTAGTTACAAAAAACAACAAAAAATCGATTTCAACGTAAGCCTCAACCGTTCTTTTCTTTCCTAAAAACCATTCTCTCTTCTCTCTCAAATGATACGCTCAACACAAAAGGGCTTCTCCTTCACCGAACACGAAAAAAAACCTACTAATCATCAAAAATCCAACCAAACCTTAAGAAAACAAAATCGCATCTTCACAACATACAACAAGAAACAAAATAAAAAAATCCAACCGTTCTTCTCTTTCAAAAATTTATTCTTTTATGGTCAAATTACTATGTTTTGGATTGGAATAAGAAGTGGTGGATCCTCCTTCTGCAGCGAAGTGTTTCGTGGAGCTGGAAAGCGTGTTGTATTGTTTAAAATTTTTTACAGTGGTTTTCTTAGTGTTTGATCTTTGAAGATTGAGAGGCTTTTTGTATCAGTGATAAGTGTATTGGAGGTTGGGGCTTGTTTTTTTTTTTCTCATTCCCTCTCTTCTATTATAAATGTTTTTATATTGGGGATTAAGGAATGAATTATTTAGGATAAGATCAAGGGATTGTACTATTTGATTAGCTATAAAATTGGAGTGGGAGAGTAGTGGGATGATAAAATTCCATGGTGTACTGCTCTATGTTTTTTTTTGTTGCAGAATTTGTGAAACTGTTGTTGCACTATGTTACCGTGGTGATTTTTCTTGCTCTTTTTCCTTCCTTTTTTTGAATTTGGTCTCTTGGTCTTTTGTTGCACCCCAAATTTTGACCCCTTAGATTCTCATTATCATTTTAGGAGCATACTCATGGACTGTCTAACCTTAATCCAGTGCAAGACTGTCTTTGTCAAATTGCAGATGAGTCAGGGTTTCGTGCAGTCAAAATCAAAACTTCAGGGTTTGTGATTAGTCAATGTTTTGGGCTCATTCAAATAAGAAACAAGGTCAAGGATATTACATAATGTCAAATGAGAATCCAATTTGAAGAAATCATTTCAGAATCAAGAACAGTGCAGTCCGGAGGCCCCGATTAGGGTTTTTAACTAGTAAAAGTCAACTGTGGTTTGACTTTGATGTTGGAAGATGTTGTAATGGTGGGATTGAGGTCCATGAAGTTCATGTAGCTTATTAAAGTTCATCCAAGAAGTTTCAAAGTCTCAGGAGGTCCAGAATGTCAACAGGCGACTCGGTAATCACCGATCGGTCGTACGGTTGACCGAAAAGTCAACTCTCCAAATTTTATGAATTGGACTTCAAGTTGTGAAACAAAGTTTTTCCTTATGTCATATTGGACTTGCATATCAATTTCATGACCATTGGATCAAGGATGAAGGAGTAATCGAGAAATCGGGAAATTAGGGTTTTGAAAAGGGCTAAACCATAACTCCTTAACCACACATCCAATTGAGTTGGTTCAAAGTTCATTTGGAAGCTCTTGGCAAGTCCTACAAAAGTCCCTGAGTGGTCCATGATCAGAAAATCCTTAGATTTTGAGTTATGGTCAAATTCATTTCAAGAAGGGAAAAAGACTTGGGAAAATTTTACTTTTTAAGCTCATTTTTAGCAACTTTGGAGGGCTTTTTGGCCAAGTTACTTTGAGAAATTGAAACTCATGAAAACATGAATGTTTTAGAACTATGTGAGGGCTTTCTAAATTGTACTAGAACATCTCAAGAGGAGTTATGAGCAGAAAGTTACATAGGTGCAAAGTTGAGGGTTTCACACTTTAGTCCCACATTGGCCAATTTTCAAGAATGACTTATTTCACTAATTTTGCCAAATTATCTTGATCCAACTTGTTGTATGTGATGTATCAGATATGTGTAGCATGAAACAAGATAAAATTGTGGAAGAATAGCCCAAAATCAAAGCTTGGACTTCATTGCCATACAAGTGGGCAAGTTGCACTTCCAAGCATGAGGTGTAAAGTGAAAGGTTGTACGAGCCCCTTCCCTATGATCTATAGGCTGCAAAACACATCAGAAATCATTAAGGGACTTTGAAAAAAAATGGTCTTGTAGCAAAACAAGTGGAAAACCCTCCAAGGGAGGTTTGTTTCAAAAAAAAATCTTAAAGCTTGCTTCAAGGTGAAGAAAGGTCTCTAGCAAGCACCTCAATCCATTTCTCTATAAAAAGAAGGCTCATTCACCTCATTTGATACACAATTCATCTGATAAAAACCATAAAGAAGCTCTGTCATTACAATTTCCACACCTTGTATCAAATTCTCAAAAATCACAAAATTCATGAAAACACCAAATATGTCATGAAGTGAAATTTGCTCAAAATCATTTCTGCCCTTTCCAATACCTCAACCACCCTCCACACAACTTATAAATAACATATGGAAGGGGTGTAATCCACTAAACCCTCAAGAAACCTTAGAAATCAAAAAGTCAACTTCCCTCCCACACTACTTTGACCAAAGCTACAAAAATCACCATATCTCGTTCTACTCATTTCCTTGGCATCCTAAGAGCTCTAACACCTTGCATATGTTGTGTCTCAACTGTTCAAATTGATAGGAGTCATCAAAAATTCACATTTCTTCCATTAGCACCAAAGTTGCATTTTACTCAAAATTTCAAGTTCAAGGCAATAAGGAATTTCAGCCCCTCTGGTTTTCTAGGAGTAATTTGGCTTGCTCAACTGCCTCATCACAGGTATGTAATACCTAGACTATTTATTTTCATCACCATGACATAGAACTCATTTTTCTCATTGTTGCTTATGCTTTGGTGTATGATTACAATGTTGTGTTTTTGATGTGAATACTATTGCTTGTGATCAATGTGCCTAAGAACTATAATGCAAGATACTTGATTCTTGATGTATGAATCTAACCTGTTTTGGAGGCTAAACCATTATGGTAAGGAATTGTGTTTCATTTTGGTTCATCAAAACTGTCTGCATATAGGTAGCAGCTTTGTCACTTTCTGTTTGGTATGTATATATGCTACATCATTCTGTTAGTATTTTTGCTGGTGTGTAAATGTTGTTACCTGGCATCTCTTCACATGAAATCAAATGACCTCTGTCAAGCATCAGGGGTTGGCAGCATTAACAAACCTGTTTGACCAAACCATAGCAGACTGAACACCCTTATACCTCACAGACTGTTTTGGAGTGTCTCTTTTGTGTAGGCATCTTTGTTCATGCATATGTGGTATGCTCAACCTGCTTTTTCTGATGACATCTTGTATTTTGTTTTGCTGCTGATATCTTTTATCCTCTAATTCTGTGAAAATGTTATGATTAGCTATTAAGGTAGTGTGAAGGGGCTGTTAGAAAGCCCTACTGTTGGTAAACTTGCTTGGCACTACAAGGCTTTTGTGTGCCTAGTATCCTGATACAGTTTTAGGTTTTCTATGGAAATGGTAGGAGCAGACCCCTTTGGTGTTTAAGTTACTAAAATGTTGATGTTGAACACAAGTTTATTTCAGTAGCTTAGTTATGAAACAGCAAGAATTGCATGTTCAGGTCTTGTTTAGAAGTTCTTCAATATAGACATCCTTGGCATGAGTAGCTTTTTATCTGCTGTCATCACACACCATAGCAGCTGAAATTCATATTTTGCATAGAACCATACAATGCTGATTTTACCATTCAAACATGTTTCAATATACATTTGGAGTGTGTTTGTATGTCTACCTTGCTCTGTTTGCACATAAAATCCAAATTCACATGTTGCCACAAATGCATCAAAATTCATCAAATCACTCACACCATTTTTTTGCACAAACTCATTTTTACATCAAAGTTTTCATTAAGACACTTCATATTCACCATTTCAAAAGTGTAGACATAATCACTTTGACCTCAAAACTGTTGTCTCAAAGTTTCATGCTTCAAGCCACTTCTCACATACACATTCAAGCTACACAAATGCTACTTTTTGCATAAAAGTTATTTTTCACTAAAACCACATCACACACACTTCATATTAACCATTTCTAGGATGTTGGCATAATCACTTTACACTAAAACTCTTTGCATCAAAATCTCACTCTTCAAAAGCTCATTTTCTTCACAAAGTGACATATCACACACCATTTTTTGCATCAGTTTATCTTTCACTAAAAGACTTGATCTAACACTTCATATTTGTCATTTATAATGTGTTTGTATGATCATATGACTTTGAAACTGTTTGCATCACCACATCACACTTCAAGATACACAGTTGCACAAAAAGCCACTTCACATGCTACTTTCCATTTCTGCATGAACTAAGCTAATGTGAGTGGATAGGATCATCACCTAGGACATGTATGTGCTGTGTAAGTAGATCCCCATGTCAGAATTTGCATAGAAATTGAAGTTGCTTTTTTCATGTACCCTTTGTTTTTACCAAATGCAGTCATAATACCAGTTTTGCAACAGATAAAATTGAACTTGTTTACATACCTACTGTTGCGGTGGAAATAGGATCACAAACTATTAATGAGTTTGAATCGCAATTCAATTCACAACCGCTCTTTGATTTATCCGAGGGAAAAGGTCAAAAGAGGGAAAACCTATTTTTGCATCGTAAACACAATGCGGGGAAATTCTAGGATTCGGGGGTTGGTTAAGATTAGGGAAGGTATTAGCACCCTAAACTTCCGTAGTACTCTACGGGAACCTTTTGTTCAATGCTTACTATTTGCTTTATTTATTTGCTTAAGGTATATGTACAAAGGGATTAACAGTGAGAAAATAAACCTAAGGGGTTAATTCTAAGTTTACTCGGCAAGACATCGCATCTTGTGCCTACGTATCCTTACGGGAGTGGAATCAGAGTAATCGTAGTTCCCCTCAAAAGGGAGGTTAGAGACTTCTTGACTGTGGTCAAGGTCTCAAGGGGAATAAACATGTCTTAAGGACACGCTTACGCGGAGTGTAGAAACTCCAAATTTCTACGTTGAAATGTTAAGTTGTAATTAGGGTTAGGTTAGGTTAGGTTAGGGATTCCACGGCGGGAAACCCTAAAATGAGCGCGGCGGCTCTTTGACCTAATGCTAGGGGTAAAATTGTAACTTTGCCTGCGGCGAGGCATTTGTGAAAATTAGGGTTTGTGAGGTTGTAAGGGTTTGAAGTTGAGGTTGAGGACTATTGGCGCGGCGACCAAAAGCTAGACCTAACCTTCGGATGTGTGTAGTGTGATAGAATAATTGATAAGTGTGTGAAATAATTGAATCATGCAAACAGAGAATAATGTCCTAATTTAACTATGCGAGCAGAAATTTAAAGGCAGTAATTAAAGCGCGATTGTTAGGGTTCGCGGAGGTTACAACCGAGAAGCAGTTACAATAATAATAAAACTTAAACAAAACACCACGCAGTAGTAAACATGAGCTGCAAAAGCTGAACACCGGTTAGTAAGCAAAGTTAGACAGTAATGGGACGGGTCAGGAGAAAAAATGCAATATTGGAGATTTTGGTTGTTTTGAAAAAGAAATTTGATTAAGTGAAGAGATGTTAACATAAAAAAGATTAATTTTAATTTTCGAAAAAATGGCTTTAATTTAATTATCTACAAATTAAAAAGATTTGATGTTATTATTTTTTAAAAGTATTTTTACTTATTATTTTTAAAAAGGTTTTTAATTTTATTATATGAAAAAAAAGAGGTTTTTTATTATAAACAGTTTTTTTATTTATTATTTTATATAAAAAATGTCAATATTAGTTTTAAAATTTTTTTAATAAAGTTTAAACTAATTATAAAAAAGGAAAAAAAGTAAAAAGAAATAAAGGGGGTTGGGCCGGTCATCACTTCCGGACCCAACCCGGTTAGTGGGTAACAAAAATCAAGATGCACACTTAGGGTTTCAGAACCCTCTCGTCTTCGCGGCGCATGCTTTTCTCTCGTTGTCTCCTTCGAGTTCTCTTCGATTTTTTCTTCGTCATGGCTAATCGCGCTTCACTTCTCATTTTCCTGAAACTAAACACAACGAAAACGTGATAATGAGATTGCTCACCTTTCACTAGGGTTTGGAGCGGTTTGCCTCAATCCGTTGTGATAATGGCCGATGATTGTTGTTGAACGTTCATTTTGCTAAGGCCAGTGATGCATGAACTGAGGCCGGAGGGTGATTGTCCGTCGTTCTTTGTCGACGGCGCTGATGGTCGCTCCGTTTGGTGGGCTATCCTTCGTGATCGATAGTGGATGATACGCGGTTTATGTTGGGTGACTCTTTGAACGATGATGACGATTAGTCTTTCGTCTGAGTTCGCGGCCGTCTTTTGATTCGTTTAGGGTTTTTGCTTGTGATTGTTGATCGCCCTTTTTTTCTAGGGTTTTACACAGGTGATACCGTTCCCTTTTATAACCCTCTTTTGACTCTCTTTTGGGCCTTGGATTTGCGTTGATTTTACGTTATTTTTGCAGATGGATTTTGAATTAATGATGATTTGATTTGATTTGATTCTTCTGATATGGATTGATTCTGATATGGTTGGATTTGCCTCTGCGGATTTTCTGATGTGATTTATGAACTTGGTGCTTTGACTCGTTTTGATTCACCTGATACCAATTTAATTTTCCCCGATATGGATTTGGAATTGATATCAATTCTCATATCAAAATCGCTTTCTGTTATTTTTCCTGATATAGTTTGCCTTGCACCTTCAGGTTGGATACGAATTCAATGTTGGATATCCATGGATACGGTTATGATTTATGATATCTGATTATGTCATGGATTTGGTTTGTTTTTCAGATGCTGATTGGATTCATTCCGATACTGATTGAATCTCTTTTCCTTTTTGATACAGATTTTGTTTTGTGGTTTATCAAAACACGTTCCTTGATTGAATTATGGATTCATTCGTTTTGGATATCCATCTGGTTTGATCTTCACGACTTTTGGCTTTTTCCACTTCGAACTAACTTTTCCTCTTCTTTTTCAGTGAACTAATGCTGAGGCTTAGGTCGAGTCAGAGTTGCCGAGAATGGTCACATGGTGATGATGACTTTGTTCTGAACCTTCGAGGGATATTCTTCGATGATGCCGCTGTTGCCTCTGCTGTGTCCTTTGCATTGTTTGAATTCAGAGTCACGGTTTCTGGGCTTATGAACTGATATGGTTTGGATATGGGTTTTGTCTGGTTTTTTCTACTTGTTCGGTTTCGGAGCTGATGTTAGCATCGATTAATTTCTAACACAAATGCTTTGATGCAGCCTATTTTTGATGCCCCTGACTTTTTGATAGTTTGGTTGTGATTGATGCAATTCGGTTTTGATATTCAGTCTGGGTTATTACTGCTGCTGAATTCTTTTTTCTGGTTCATCTGGTGCAGCTGTCCCTGTGTTCTGATGTTAGACTTCTGTTTCATGTGGGTACAGATGAATTGGTTTCTGATTTGATAATGACGCTTCGGTATCTAATGCAGTTCGGATTCTCATCGCTTTTGATGGATTTGCTGCTGATATGTTTGATTATCCACTTGTGAAGTCTGAACTCAGTTCCGACTTGGATGTATGAAACCAGTTTGGGATCCTGGTTTTACTTGATAGGCATTCATTTGAATCCAATTTTGGCGCAAATCCTTTCGGCTTTAGACTTCTTTTATCTCTTTCTCTCTCAGCTGTCCCGTTAAGAACAGATGCTACCAGTTGTACGCCGGGGTCGGGAATAGGAAATGGGGGTAGGTTTCGGCATTAGTCGTGCCCTCCCGACACCCAATGATGACACTGTTCCGAGGGTGTCAAAATATTCCTAACACTTTTCTCTGCTTTGTTTGTTTGCTTTGCTTGTGCAGGTATTCAGAGAGAAATCGCGTATGAGAGATCGAGGTTGAAGGCCATTAGCACAATTGTAGTCTTTAGCAATTAGGAAAAATGTCATTTTGTAAATTGTAAACATAAATTCCAAATATTTCCAATCAATTCCTCCTTGTAATCCACTTTATTTTTCTATTACTCTCCGCTTCTTTCTTGTAATTCAAATATGTCTCAACTATACAAACCAAAAATTCCGACTAAATCCACTTTGATTGAATGTCTAAAAAGAATCCAATTAAATCCGACTTGCTCAAAACTCCGGATAGAAATAAATCAATTAAATGATTCCACTCCTAAACGGTATAGTCAACTTCACCGTATGGATTCAATATGAATAAATTCAGAAGTCAAACAAATTTAGCTTCACCGTTTCAACCGTGTCGCCTTTCTCAAAGCATGGTATAACCAGCAGCTTCGGTTCAATATTCCCATATTAAACTGCGCTTTGCCTATGTGATAAAATACCAACCCTTAAACCAAACTCAAACCATAAACCTTGATCAAACATAAGTCAAAACCGCTTTAACTGAACCAAAGTTGACGTCTCAACATAATACAACCCACGTGACTAAGCAACTGTCCTGGAAGCGACTGACAACAAGAATTCGGCCCCTGAATAGATTACCGTATACTGAAAACTCTGATGCCCAAAGTTCACTGTAAATTTCTGTTTATTCTCAAAATAAGGAAAATAGGAGACAGAGGTTTTGAATCATTCCGAAGAACCCTGGTGAAAGCTCATCTTCAAAAACCGTCAGTAAATAATGCACAAATTACCATTTTGCCCTTTTCATAACCAAAAACGCCTCTGATGCAATTCCTGCAAAACAAACAGACTATGTAGCCTGTTAGTGGTTAGTTGATGCAAAAAATGAGATGCCATGCGATATGAATCGACTAAATATAAGGGTAAAATTTGGGGTATTACACCTACCTTCACTCAATAAGTTATTTTTGACATGAGTATGTGTTTACCTTGAGCTAGTTGTGCATAAAAACCATATTGTCATCATGCTTACTCCTCATGTATGCCTATTTTGCATTTCTTATGCCACAACTCACCACAGTATGAACTGAGCACCACACACTGTATAAACACTCTCCATATCATCATTGCATGTTGTGTGCATATTTGTTTTGGTCTGAAACACACTGCATCAAGTTACTCCCCACAATTTGCACTTTGCTCTTATTTTTGCATTTCACCATACCATAAATATATCCTGTTGAAACTCAGAAGATTGGAAGTATTGGCAGTGTTTTATTTCATGTTTAAATGCTGTATGTGTGATTGATTTAGTTTGAAAGTACTTAAGTTGGTTTGAAGATATCAAAATGCATTCATAAGACCTCAAGAACAAGTACTATCGGTTTTTTCACTAGAAGGGGAATTTGAGAAAACTAAGACCACCATCCTCTTCCTCATTCAATTCTACCCAATTTGCATATAAATTTTGTGTCGATCCGATTAGCGGTTAGAAAGTTACGGCGTAAAACGTATTTGGTTTGATTTATGTTCTTGCCCAGCCATAGTCCTAAGTTACCCTTATTATTTATTAGGGGTGGCTTCATCAATGGATGTATATCCATCCCAGTGGTATGACCATGCGCCTTTCACCCCTTGTTCCTGAGTTCCTCCCCTGAGGAGGGCAACTCTTTTATCCATTTTTGTGATTTTTAGTGTAAACTTCGAAAATTCGTATCTCACTCGTTTTTCATCGTTTTTCGTCCGCTCTTTTTCCGCTGTGCTTTTATTAATGTGTACTTTCATGCCATGTTTTTATTTTTCATGTTTTCATATTTCATCACTAAGTTTGTTTATGTATAAAGTGTGCGCGTTTTCGCGATCGTTCATGTAATTGCAGATGAATGTTTGTGTGGTTCCTTTCAATATTTTTCTTGAAAATTGTTTGAATCCATGCCCATATATGTTAGTTAATATGCTAGGATTTATTTCTTGGTTTTTACCATTTTTATCTATTGATTTTCATTAAATGCGAACTGTTGTCACAGTGTCGATTATTTCATCTGTTAACTGTTACCTTCATGTTTCATTTTTACCATCTCTCATTGTTTACTTGGTTGTCACCATGAATATGCTTTATCTTGATTTTTATCTTGTTTAGCATTTATTTACTTTTCTCCCCAAGTGATGAGGCTCATTAGCTTTCATCCGGTTATTTCCCCAGTCTTCCTCCAAAGGAAGGTCTGTCCTCTTGACCCTCAATGTCTTGGACAATTCAATCACACCCTTGACTTTTTTTAAGTCATTTTCAACCTTATATTAGATGCCTTATACTTTGCTTGAAGTCTAAAAGACTCACCTGTACTAGGAGCGTTCTTTAACTAGAACCCTAGGAAAGAGTTCGTCAACTCTGCGTAAGAATCATCGTCATGATCTCCTACTTCCCCTTTTTTACAATTTAGCTTAGGGAGTTTTGTCAAACTCCACACAAACATTGTCATGTTTGTTCCCCCCTTGAACCTTGATCGTCATCAAGTGTTCTTTTCCCTTGTGAGGTGAACTACGATTGCTCTGATTCTATCCTAGTCAGGATACGTAGGCAGAAGACGCGACATCTTTGCGAGCAAACTCAGGAAACCACATAGGACTTTATTTATTTTTATCTTATCCCTTAACCATAGCACAATTCACAAACTTAGCAATCAATCAAACAAAAGATTCTTGTAGAGTACTACAGATATTTAGGGTGCTAATACCTTCCCTAGATATAACTAACCCCCGATCCCCGAATCTCTTAGCGTTGTTTACATCGCGAAAAAGGTTTTTCTTTCTTGAGACCTTTCCTTTGGATAAATTAAAGATCGGTTGTAAAAGAAATAAGATACAAGTTAATTAATAGCTTGTTATCCAATTTTCACCGCAACAGAAATGGTGACTTCACTGGGGACAGACGATCTTTTTGTTTTGAGGGTTTAGCCTATCTTGTTTGAATACTTGCTTATTTGTGAATACTTGTAAATATGTGCATATGTGCTCTGTTGGTTCTTGGGGACTTTGAATGGTGAGACAACACTATACCCGTGTTCAAGCGTACTTATGATAGGACGGTGGTATATTCAAGGAGACTTATAGGGAGTTGATTCCCGACCAAGTTGACTTGAGAAAACCACCACTCAGTAGAGGCCCTTTTGAGAGTTAGTATTGTTGATCGAGTATTCATGAAAACAATGCTACTTTCTACATAGGAGCCCGTGATACTGAGGACCTTTAGACTACCTTTTCCCCCACTATAGCTTTATTAGGATGTAGTGCGATGACTATAAGGAAGTAATTCCAAAGTAGTTGATACGCGATGCTACACTTGGACGAGACTCTCTTGAGAATATTATCAACCACCAAGTATTTGGGAAATTGATAATATCCGAAAGATGGGTCGAAGACTCCGGGAACTCTTTTAGAACCTTGTTCTGCAGTTGCGGGAACCTTAGTACATACCTTTTGGGAGGGTAGACCTTGACTCCTTGATCATATTTTCCAAACCAAAACCTTTATCTGTTTTTATCCATGTGTAAATGTGAATCTGTGCTTACCTGTGTTTGTGCATTCATGCATTCATGAACATCATATCATAAAGGTTTCATGGAACTCAGATCTCTTGTTTGTAAACAATAGGATCATCATGGATAATGGAAAAAAGAAAACCATGAAGTACACTTACAAAAGTCCTAACTTGGCTGACATGGAAAGGTTGAGCACTTTGATAACAGATATAAAAGGATTCAAGAACAGGTATGGGAACTTATTATCATTGTTAAGGGTAAAAAGAAAGATGGATCTGGGACTTCTCTCCACACTCCTCCAGTTTTACGACCCACTCTATCATTGTTTCACTTTCCCTGATTATCAGCTGGTACCTACACTTGAGGAATATTCTTGCTTGATTGGTTTACCTATTCTTGATGACTCTCCTTTTCCAATCATGGAGAAGGACCCTAAGGAAGAAGAAATTGTTAAAGCAACGCGTTTGGGATTGGTAGATATTCAGAAAAATATGGTTACTAAAGGAGGAGTCTTTGGTTTAACTGCAGAGTTCTTGGTCGGAAAGGCACAATATTATGCTGATCACTTGAGTATGGATACATTCGAAGCTATTCTTGCCTTGCTCATTTATGGAATCTTCTTGTTTCCAAACTTTGATAACTTTATGGATCTCAATGCCATCAAGATATTCTTGAAGAAAAACCCTGTGCCTACTTTACTAGCTGACGCATATCATTCGGTTCACTTGAGAAATATACATAAAGGAGGAATGATTGTCTGTTGTGTCCCGTTGTTGTATAAGTGGTTTATTTCTCACTTACCTAAGGCTCATGCTTTTTGGAAAGAAGGTTGGTGGTCTAAGAAGGTTATGGCTCTTACTCACTCTGACATTGATTGGTACAGCCGTAGTTACGATGAGATAAAAATAATTGACAGTTGTGGAAGCTTTGGTAACGTACCTCTTCTGGGTACAAGTGGAGGAATTAGCTATAACCCTGTTCTCGCTCGCCGTCAGCTTGGATATCCTCTGAAGGATAAACCAAACAACGCTCATGTGGAGAATATTTTCTTTAAAGGAGAATCAGAATTGAAGGGGGAAATTCTAAAAGCTTGGGGACATGTACACAAGAAAGGAAAGGAAGACTTGGGGAAACCTAATTGTATCTCTCTCGAGCCTTATCTCCAATGGGTCCGAAAGAGATCTATTCAGCTGAAGATGCCTTATTCTCAGCAGAAACCCATGGCTTTAGAGGAAGAGCACACAATGATCTTCATGTCTGAAGAGGAGAAGTTAAAAGTTGCTTTGAGGAAATCACAACAAACTGAAGTAGCCTGGAGATATAAGTACCAAGTGTTGCACCCCAAAATTTGACCAACCGGGTCCCGTACTTGGTCCTATGTTTCGACGCATGACCGCATTCGCATCTGCATATCGCATACAGTGCATATTTTCAGTTGTTCTGATTTTATCGGGATCACAACCCTCGTCTCGCATCTCAGGTGTTTTTAATCAGTTTAGATAGGTAGAATCGTGTTTTTTTGGGAAGTCGTGCTATTCCCGATGTTTTCAGCTCGCGCTGTTGTTTTTAGGGATATTTCGGTGTCCGTTGATTTTTACCGGTTGTCCCGGTGCGCTCTCGCAGTGTTATTTGTCGTTCGGTGCTACTTTTGTTCCCTCGGGAATTATTATGATTTTTCTGGATTTTATTAGACATTATTAGGGTTTTATTAGATTTTTTAATCATTTTAGGATAATATAGAATATTAATAGTTTAATATTTTTTAATAGTTTTAATCTTTTTTAGAAAATATTAGGTATTAAATAGATTTAAATCTTTTTTTAGCATTTTATAGAGTTTAATAGGTTTTAAAAGAATATAGTTTTTTTCTTTTATTAATAAGAGATTTTCTTTTATAGAGCTTAATAGAGGTTTAATACAATTTTTTAGGGAATTATTAGAGTTTTTTAGATTAGTGGGTTTATTAGAGTTTTATTAATAGAAATTGATTAGAGTTAATATAGATTTTAGGATAATCCTCTTTCTTAGATTTAATTAGGATTTATTAGATTAATCAGGTTTTAAGTAGATCAATTTTTAGTCTTTAATCCATGGTAATTAGCCCATTTCAATTCAGTTTTTTGTGGTTTTTGTTAATCCATTTCGTGGGCCCAGATTTTCGTTTTTGGAGGCCCAGTTTATGCTTTTTGTCCATTTCTTTAAAGGTCCAGAAGAACCCATTGTATTATAAAAATCAGCTACACGTGTAATTCTGGGGAGCTAGCCACGTTATTCATTCCACACGCAGACACCTCACAACTTCATTCTCCCTCTCTCTGCCACGCCCTCACACGTGGCGTCCATGCATTAACTCACCCACCACGTGTAAGCCATGCACTCACCGCCTCCACTACCAGGGACACTTGTCACCACTTCCTCCTCCCCCTTATGCATGCAATCCCGCCGGTAATCTCCCACCGGCCGGCATGCAATGGCCACCGACTCCCGAACCCAGGTTTTGGTTGCGATGACCATACCTTTTCTCGTTTTTTGCGAGGTTTACTTCGAGCGTTTCCTTTCCCTCTGTTGGGATAAATAACGCACGGTGGCGACTCTTCTGTCAGCCGGCGCCGATTTTCGCAGTAGCGACAGCTGGCGACTCTGCTGGGGACCCAACGTCCCCTGGCTGCTAAGGACTGTGATAGTCCCTATGCATGTGGGATCCAACGTCCCCTAAGAGAGAGTCAATCCTAGCGCTTGTTTGCTTGTCTATTGGGGTTTATTTATTGATATTATCTGTTGCTGTTGGGGTGTGACGGGTGTTCTATGATTGAGTGAGAAGCCGGACCTGGGCTTGAGTGCACCTTAGACTTAGAGTAGAAATTAGTGGGCGCGCACATGCTTTGCATGTCCTAGTGTCCCGCGAAATCTACACTCAGACGAGGTTCTTCTGGTTGGCCTCTTGTCCCACCCTTTGGGTGGCTCGGGTTGCTGGTTAGTTGGATTGTCGACTCTGGGAACCGATCATTTGGAAGTTAGCTAAGTGAGGCCTCTTCAAGACTTGATGATGCCACTCCTTCTGGGAATCGTATCGTCAGTTTTGAAAGTCTGTGACACTGACGACCGCATAGGATGCCGTACCTTGACAGATATAGGTCCATACCTGTGAGTGGGGTTTTTTTTTTTGCAGGAAACTTGACTTCTAACCTACCCGTTATTTTGGTCTTCTCTTCAGAGCAGACGTACTCCGTCACCAGCGCAGCAGTATTCAGATCGTGTGGGGGCTGTGATCCCGTGTTTGTTGCATTGCATTGCATTTGCATAAGCATCTTCGCATCATATTGCATAGCATTTCTCCAGCTAGTCAGAGTTCTAATCCAGCCTTTGTTTCCTGAAGGTGAGTACCTGGAGTTTGGATTGAACAACTGTTGATTGTCAGAAGACGACCAAGAGGGTGGAGCAGACTTAAGCAGATTTGGGAATCAAGCAGTGTAGTCAGTTACAGGTAATTGATAGCTATGTCTGAAGGCAATTTCCAGTCTCCTAACACCTTGACAGGGTTTGCTATGACGTCCAACCATCGGTATGATTCTATGGAAGGCTTCCCGCAAGCGAACAACCTGACTGCAGACCCAGTTGTACAGCCTACTGTTGAGAACCGAGATCGACATGAGCAGTTTGTTGCCCGAAATGAACGTCCTCCTCCTGTTAACAATCAAGGTGCTGTTTTCCTTGAGGGGAATCCACGCAGAGATATCCTGGTAGCCAGGATTGTAAACTCAAGAGCTCTTGAAAGTAATAGAAGGTTCCGAGCATTGGAAGAAAGAGTTAAAGCTTTGGAGGTCAAAGACGCTGTTAACCTGAATGCTGCAGACATGTGTTTGGTCCCTGACCTGGTGTTGCCTTATAAGTTCAAAGTGCCGCCCTTTGAAAAGTACACGGGAGATAGCTGTCCGAAGCTGCATTTGATGATGTTCTGTCGAAGAATGACTGCGTTTGTGCGAAATGACCAATTGATGATCCATTGCTTTCAGTATAGTCTGACTGGGGCATCCTTGAAGTGGTATGTGCAGTTAGAGAGTAATCAGATTCGATCATGGGTGGATTTAGCCAGAGCTTTCATGAAGCAGTACGAGTACAACCTGGATATGGCTCCTAGTCTCGTACATCTGCAAGAATTATCTCAGGCGGAGAATGAATCATTCAGAGGGTATGTGCAAAGATGGAAAGAATTGGCTGCTAGTGTTCAACCACCGCTTCAAGAAAGGGAAATGGTTGACATCTTCTTGGGCACTCTGAAAGGCCACTATTATGACAAGTTGTTCGGTTGCACAAGCTTTGTGGGTCTAATGAGAATGGGGGAGCTTGTTGAGAGAGGACTCAAAAGTGGAAAGCTTCGAGGTGCTCCTTATATCCCAGAGTCAGCTGTCAGTTCTCAAGAAGAGTGGGAAGAAGGAAATGACGTCGTCTCAGAATCTCTAGCATCTCAGGATCGGTTTTCAGACACTTCAAGTCAACGGTCATCCTATCGTCGATCGCGTCAGCACGCCCAACGAAGACCAAGGAAACCTGAAAGGCAGTTTACTCAGTTATCGGTGGCGTACAATCAGTTGTTGCCAGATCTGGTCAGAAGTGGATTGATAGTGCCGAAAGAGACTAATCCGATAATTCCACCGTATCCTCCAGGTTTTGATGCCAGCGCCCACTGTGAGTACCATGTTGGGGCACAGGGGCATTCAACGAATGATTGTAAGGTGCTTAGAAGCCAGATTCAAGATCTGTTAGATTCTAACCGGATTTTCATCACGCCCCAGGGTTTTGTTCAGATTAACGATTCTCCATCATCCAGTTGTGTGGGTTCGTCAGTTAATGTCATGGAAGACTCCACGGGAAGTGTGTGCTCTGAAGATTGTCAATCAGAGAGTTCAGTTGAATATGGGAGAAGTTTCTAGAGGTTTCTGTGCCGGGTGTCACATCTGTTTCTCTGCCTAACCCGTTTAGCTTTTGTGCTAGTGTCTGCTGACCACCACCAGGATTGTTGGCTGGGGTCATTGTATTCGTACTCATTTGTGCTTACGTGCTGCTTTTGTTGGTTATACATGTGTGGGAGATGTTCGTCTGGGTGCTTATAGCTTGAGTTTCTCTTTGTCTTGTCATGAATATGTGTTTGCTTTCTGCGTTGCATTATCGTTTAACAGGTACATCAGAACCGTGGGTCTTATTTCCTCATCATCCAGTTTGTTGCAGGAATTCCTTCAGAGATATGGAGCAGAATCAGGTTGAATTGGTTGAAGTCCGAAGCCAGTTAGGGCAGATGATGAGAGACATGCAAGAGATGCGTCTGGAGCAGAAGATCCTCAAAGAGGAAAATAGTCAGATGAAGACCCAAATGAGCTTGATCATGGAAGTAGTCAAGAATGTGCTTAGGAAAGAGGATGATCAGCTGTTTGAAGCCGCAGTGAAGAAGCTCGTGCCACCTGTGCCTGTGGAACCTGAGCAACAACAACAAAAGATGCACCCGGCTCAACGGAGGATTCAGGAGGGGAAGCCAAAGAGGGTATTTGAGGCGCCACCTACCACGTATGCTGAGCTCTTGCAGACTTTATTGAGGTTCAAAAAGGTTGAAAAAAGAACGTTGGGTTCACCCACAGGAGCGCTTCCTCATGGGTATGATGCCAGTAAGCAATGTGAATTTCATTCCGGGGCACTCAGACACGACATCGAGGGTTGTCATGCTTTTAAGCACAATGTTCAAGACCTAATTGACTCAAAAGATATTGAATTCTCGCCAAGCGGTGTAGCTGTACGTATTGCTCCTATCCCAGTTGATGTTAAAATGATGGATGTTTCTAAAGCTACAGTAGGTCAGAAACGTATCCTAGATTCCATGATGTCAGAATCTCCATGCCCGAAACTATTACCTATTCCTGGGGCAGATCTGAGAAAGAAAATGGCTAAGCATGAGGAGTGCCATGATCAGTACAGTGAAAGTCAGGAAACCAATGTTGTATTGGCTACAAAGGTTGTTCAACAGTCAACTCGATACCAGCAACAACAACAACGATCTCAACAGTGGAAAAGGCAACATCATCCCAATCAGCGAGGAGCTCAAAATCAGAGGCCGTTGAGGGTATTTAGTGTGCCTCCGATGCCATATGCCGAACTTCTTTAGGTGTTGCTACGATTGCAGTTGGTTGAGAAGAGGAAGTTAGCCCCGCTGACAGGTACGCCTCCAGCAGGGTATAATCATTGAGCGCTGTGATTTCCATTCAGGAGCACAGGGGCACAACATTGAAGATTGTCTGGCCTTCAAGCACAAAGTGCAGGACCTACTTGACAGCGCAGCAATCAACTTCAGGCAGGAAGGGCCCAAAATCATCTGAATGAGGAAGGGCTCTATAATTTGGTTGGGTCGCTAAAAGCAGATCAGGATAGCATCGGGTTGCCTCTAATAACTGATTGTGAAGATAGCTGGTTCAGCAGCAGGACAGATGTGAAAGCTCGGGTCTAGGAAGCTAGCATTTTTCTGTGTTTTATCTTGTCATTTCTTTACGTTGGTAGTTTCTTTCCTGTTTAAATTGCAATCTTGTTTGTAAAACTTGTTGTTTTCATTCAATTGATGATAATGAAATAAATATGCATGTTTTGATTAAATCCATTCGTGTTCACTAATTGTTTTTACAAATGTCCAACGCCTGGTTAAGAGGAATCCGGGGAGGATGACGAAAATGAACGACACGCAAAATTCTGATTGTATGCTTTTTGAGATAAAACCTGCTGATGATGTACAGGCATTGTTTCAAATCCCTAAACACCGGTGATATAAGGAAGATAATCCCTTGTCAGCCCCTTTGAGCCTTGTAGTAGGAGTTTCTTTCTGAAAATGAAAAACCCTCAATCTTTAACCTGGGGCAGGGTAGATGTTAGCTAATTTGACCGAGCGTCCAAATTGCAAAAGGAGTGTCCGTTCGAGGATCAATCACACCTCTAGAGGTCGTGCCGAAAAAACCACAATGGTTAAATCAAGAGTGAGACAATCACATTATCCTCCAAAGAGTTGGACAACCAGTGTCACACGACTTATTCAAAAAAAAAGAAGCAAAAAGAATCAAAAGCCCGCTAAGTCAAAGCTTCAAAACAAAGGACTTAGGCAAAAATGAGGGCATCCCGCTGGACTTAAAAGAATCAAAAGAGACTCAAAAAGAGTCAGTTCAGGCAAAAGTTAGGGATAAGAAAACAGATGAAAGGATGACAAAAGAAAAATCCTCAAATGAGACACAAGTCGTGTGACCCCGAGTGTCAAAGACGAAGAGTGAGTGGCTGTCACTCCAAAAACTCATGGTTCCTCGAACTATCACTCCTATCTTTCAGCCTCTGAGAGGCGAGCGCTAAGGTCGAATTAGCTGAACGTAGGATGGGAGAACATCAAGGAGAGCGGGTGGGTTAAAATAAACTTTGAGCCTTTATTCCTTCTTTCAAAACCGTGAACCTGACCACGTTACAACCTTCAAAAGTCCTAATTGAAGCAGGTCATTTCGAAAGCATACTTCGGTAAAGGTCGCGTCGATTCTGACTCCTAGAAGGGTTTCTCTTACCATGTTGGTACTGATGTTGATAAGTAATCTGTGCATTATATGCTATAAACTGTTTTTCCCTTTTCCCAGTGAACAGATTGGATGTCAAAACTATCATATGTGTTGCATTAATACGTCTTTTACGCAGAACAACTTGTTTTACTTGCGAGTAAGTGCTTGACAGCAGGAAAGTTTCCTACAATGGAAAGTAGGGTCAGGATAGAATGCAGAGCGCCCGACTGTTCCGAGAGCAGGGGCAAGCTACATCCGGTGATCCCCAGTCAGGTCAGCCATTCAAAGTCGGTTATTCTGGGGCAATCAGGTCGAGATTCGGTAAATATTTCGTAGTCAAGGGGCACTACTCTGAATTAGCTAACCAGAGGCAAGGTCATTGCAGTCAGGGGCAGGCCATCTTAAGCGCGCAGAGTTTATTCGAGAAGCAGTTGATGTAAAGTATCTTTCCGAAGTTCAGAATGCCGGGGCATTTCATATCAGACCATCAGGGTGCAGATTTTCAGATTTCCTTTCGAGGACTATCCCCACAGAGGTCCCGCAGGCTGGGGCATATCAGAAGCGAAATGATTGTTCTTCTCCGTATCAGCAGGGTTATTCAGAGTTATTTGAGCAGATTCAACCAATTTTCGAGTGCGAGGCGAATGTCGGGAAGTCGTGTCACTATCCCTTGACTCTTCAACTAAAAGGCTGCGTATTCAGACAGAGTGTTTTCCAGCGTCAGTTGTACTTGACCCATCGCAGTTAGCCTAAGAGTCTAAGTCCGTGTTGGCGATCACTGTGAGGCCCATCCGTGTTGGCGCATCAGTTTCCAGATCCGAGCTTCATCAGTACGCAGGAAGACTCCGTACATTTTCTCCAGGCGCGGGTAAGCTATCCCTAGAGAAGTCCAATCATACTTGGCACATCTGCTATTCTCCAGCAGAGTTATATTCCTCAGCAGGGTGTCACTTCGTCGAGGTGCTCGGTTAAGTTCCCAAATTCCCCAGCTAAGTTGATTTCACTCTTCCAGCATTTATTTTGCTGGAGTGATTCTGTGATATCCAGTTTATCCCCAGCGGAGTTGGCTTCGTCTTCAGCATTTATTTTGCTGAAATGGTTTTCTGTACCCAGCTTTCTCCCGCAGCTCGAGCCTGCATTAGCATATTGCATGCATCATCATATTTGCATCATACTTGCATTTCATTTTCAAAATGCGTAGCATTTCCATCCTGAGTAGAGCATTACGCCATAGAAAGATTCAAGCATATGCATGTGCATACGAAGGATAAGCCAGGTTTTCTATCAGCCTCATATGGCAGGTGAACTACTCTGTGATCAGTTCAGGGGCATTTCATCCAGCAGCAGTGTTCAGCCAATTCAGCAGTATTCGTATTTTCAGATCATACAAAAGTTATGCTTTGATCAATCAGTCATCTGGTATCGACGGACTTTTCTTCCCGTCTATCAGTAGACGATGTGAAGTGGCAGGTGATTTTTTCAGCGGGTTTCTTATCGTCAGATCATACAGATGGTGTGTTTCCCCAGCGAGTCTTCTCCAGCTATCATTAGATGTTGAGGGGTTTCAAAGTGATCTTTCGGATAATGGGTTTCTTTCTGTTTATTGGATGAGATGACATTTCAAGTTGGTTTTTGTGATTGTCGATTCTTATTGACGACGTGGCTCTTTGAAGGTGGTTTTCTTCCCGTCTATCCTTAGACGATGTGAGTATTGAATTTTTTTCCTTCGGGATTATGGGTGTCTTCCCGTCTATCCTTAGACGATGTGAGTATTGAATTTTTTCCTTCGGGATTATGGGTGTCTTCCCGTCTATCCTTAGACGATGTGAGTATTGAATTTTTTTCTTCGGGATTATGGGTGTCTTCCCGTCTATCTTTAGACGATGTGAGTATTGAATTTTTTTCTTCGGGATTATGGGTGTCTTCCCGTCTATCCTTAGACGATGTGAGTATTGAATTTTTTTCCTTCGGGATTATGGGTGTCTTCCCGTCTATCCTTAGACGATGTGAGTATTGAATTTTTTTCCTTCGGGATTATGGGTGTCTTCCCGTCTATCCTTAGACGATATGAGTATTGAATTTTTTCCCTTCGGGATTATGGGTGTCTTCCCGTCTATCATTAGACAATGTGAGTATTGAATTTTTTTTCCTTCGGGATTTTGGGTGTCTTCCCGTCTATCATTAGACGATGTGAGTATTGAATTTTTTTCCTTCGGGATTATGGGTGTCTTCCTGTCTATCAGTAGACGATGTGAGAAGATCAGATGTTTTTTTGCAACCCTCAGGTTTGTTATCAGTGGTATTACGCGAGTAATGGGTGTTAAAATCAGAAGTTCTTTACCAGATGATTGATCAGTTTGTTGCCGTGACGGCTGGACTCGGTTCTGGATTTTATTCCCCAAGCAGTTTTACAGTATATTTTCTGCGGTTGGCAAATTTTTGGGTTTTATTGGTATTCAACCGTCTCGTACCTCTGAATGTTTGAAGGCTGAGCGCTCTTCAACCCTTCAGGTCCAAGTCGCTTGAATAGGGGCAGCTGTTGCACCCCAAAATTTGACCAACCGGGTCCCGTACTTGGTCCTATGTTTGGACGCATGACCGCATTCGCATCCGCATATCGCATACAGTGCATATTTTCAGTTGTTCTGATTTTATCGGGATCACAGCCCTCGTCTCGCATCTCAGGTGTTTTTAATCAGTTTAGATAGGTAGAATCGTGTTTTTTTGGGAAGCCGTGCTATTCCCGGTGTTTTCAGCTCGCGCTGTTGTTTTTAGGGATATTTCGATGTCCGTTGATTTTTACCGGTTGTCCCGGTGCGCTCTCGCAGTGTTATTTGTCGTTCGGTGCTATTTTTGTTCCCTCGGGAATTATTGTGATTTTTCTGGATTTTATTAGACATTATTAGGGTTTTATTAGATTTTTTAATCATTTTAGGATAATATAGAATATTAATAGTTTAATATTTTTTAATAGTTTTAATCTTTTTTAGAAAATATTAGGTATTAAATAGATTTAAATCTTTTTTTAGCATTTTATAGAGTTTAATAGGTTTTAAAAGAATATAGTTTTTTTCTTTTATTAATAAGAGATTTTCTTTTATAGAGCTTAATAGAGGTTTAATACAATTTTTTAGGGAATTATTAGAGTTTTTTAGATTAGTGGGTTTATTAGAGTTTTATTAATAGAAATTGATTAGAGTTAATATAGATTTTAGGATAATCCTCTTTCTTAGATTTAATTAGGATTTATTAGATTAATCAGGTTTTAAGTAGATCAATTTTTAGTCTTTAATCCATGGTAATTAGCCCATTTCAATTCAGTTTTTTGTGGTTTTTGTTAATCCATTTCGTGGGCCCAGATTTTCGTTTTTGGAGGCCCAGTTTATGCTTTTTGTCCATTTCCAGAAAGGTCCAGAAGAATCCATTGTATTATAAAAATCAGCTACACGTGTAATTCTGGGGAGCTAGCCACGTTATTCATTCCACACGCAGACACCTCACAACTTCATTCTCCCTCTCTCTGCCACGCCCTCACACGTGGCGTCCATGCATTAACTCACCCACCACGTGTAAGCCATGCACTCACCGCCTCCACTACCAGGGACACTTGTCACCACTTCCTCCTCCCCCTCATGCATGCAATCCCGCCGGTAACCTCCCACCGGCCGGCATGCAATGGCCACCGACTCCCGAACCCAGGTTTTGGTTGCGATGACCATACCTTTTCCCGTTTTTTGCGAGGTTTACTTCGAGCGTTTCCTTTCCCTCCGTTGGGATAAATAACGCACGGTGGCGACTCTTCTGTCAGCCGGCGCCGATTTTCGCAGTAGCGACACCAAGTAGCCGTGGAAGAAAATGAAGAACTCCTTAGACAACTACAGGTGAAAGATGAAGAAATGGTTGCTTATAAGAAGAGGAAGACACATGAAGGCTTACCTTCTTCCAGCTCTCAGCCAACTCCATGGAAACTGGTCGTGGACAAACTCGTTCTCGAGAAGACTCAGATGGAAGAAGAAATCAAGAAACTCAAAGCAAAAAAAGACTTCTATTTAGAATACTGTCAGCCTTATATTTAGGATTTTTGTAAAATGTACTAGATGTTTTGTAATGCAATCTTGAAAATCAATGAAAATGAAATGATGTTTTGATCTGAGTTCCATGAAACCTTTGCATTTGCATTTTCATTAATTAATCATTCAAGGAACTAAAAATTGTTTTGCAGATATTATAGGATGGATTCTAGAAAGAAAGAAGAGGTTGTGTCCCGAAGACCAAGATTGGAGAACTTGAAGAAACTGGTAAGTTTAGTAGAAGACCCCGAGGCAATCAGAGAAAGACATGGGAACATGCTGTCATTGCTGGAAGTTCAAGTGTATGAAGAGATGTTATCCGCACTCGTGCAATTCTATGATTCAACCTATCATTGTTTCACGTTTCCAGATTATCAGTTGCTACCAACTTTGGAGGAGTATTCTGCCCTGATGGGAGTAGGTGTTACTCCTAGCCCATTTTCTGGAAGGGAGGGGACTCCTAATGAAAGAGCAATTGCAGAGGCCGCGTATTTGGAGTTGGACGAAGTGCGATCTCATATGGGTGCTAAGGGAGGGTTGTATGGATTTTCAGCTATGTTCCTATATGAAAAAGCTCAGAGCTATGCCTTGTCAAAAAATACTGAAGCATTTGAGGCCATCCTGGTTTTACTTATTTACGGACTGTTCTTGTTCCCAACTGCTAGTGATTTTGTGGACGCAGATGCGATCAATCTTTTCTTGATCAAAAATCCTGTACCTACCTTGCTGGCTGACACTTACTTTACCCTCCACCGAAGAAACCGTTATGGGGTTGGACGAATTGAATGTTGCACCGTTCTCCTGCACAAGTGGTTTATTTTGCACTTGTCAGAAATTCCAGCCATCTGGGATAAGCAAAATGGACTCTCATGGACAGAAAAGCTGCTATTGCTCAAACACTCAGGCATTAAGTGGTATGATCCTATGTATGGAGGAATTGCCATGATCCAAAGTTGTGGAGATTTCCCGAATGTACCACTCATCAGCGTCAATGGTTGCATCAGCTATAATCCTATTCTGACTCGTCGACAGTTGGGGCACCCCATGGAAGATGAACCAGATCCAGACTTTTTGAGAAGATTTTACTTGGAGGAAGGGAAGAATCCCGCTTATAGGGCTCGAATTGCGTATGCTTGGCGTTATGTCCACACAAGGGGAGTAACTGCCCTAGGCCCCCACAACACTACTGTTTCAGAATCTTACCTATCATGGGTAAGAGAAGCGACAATGAAGATGTTCTATACTCGCTTTGAGCCTGACTCGCCCAAGCCTACTCTCGTAGAAGAGTTGAAAGCTGCTTTGGCAAAAGTTGAGAAAGAAGGGAAAACGTGGAGAAGTAAGTATTTCAAGGCTGTGCAAGAAAAAGAAGAACTTCAAGAAGTGGTGTATCAAAGTGGAAGGAAGAATCAACCGGGAGGTGAAGGGTCATCCAGTCGAAGGATCTAGAATCTGTTGTTGTTGTTTTTCGTATTTTGTAGAAGCTTGTATTTCCATTTCCCGTTTGATGTTGTAAACTCTCCAGATGTTATCAATGAAGATTTGTCTGTTTTTCCTATTATTTTTATAATATTTGCAAATAAAGCTTTTATTCCCTTGAATGTTTAAAATCTACATTTTGCATGTCTGCATTTCATAAGCATTGCATATGCATGTTCCTGAGTCGTGTCTCATCCCTCTGTCTTGTCACAGAATCACACTGAGACCTCGTCATCGATACAACACCCGAGCCCAAGCTCGCTTAAGGATGGAAGAACAGAACTTAGATGTGGACAGAATTGACAATGAACTCGGAGAGCTCCGAAGAGGCATGGGACAGATCAGGGAAGCCTTACAAGTCATTCGTGCAATGTTGGACACTCGAGCCACCGTTGTCTCTGAAATCACTGCAGATCCAATCCCGACGGCTGTTGCTATTGCAAATATGCCAACCTATGGGTTACCTCCAGGCTCTGTACCTCCACCAAGAGTCACTCAGCAGACAGTTTCCCTAGGGGGAGAAGTTCCTCAGGCAATTCCTACATATACTCCAGCTGCTGTACAGATTCAGGCACGCCCTGTCTTTCACAATCCTCCACCAGTATAAGAAGGTCTTGAGGGGTATGAAGAGGAGAATGAGTCACATGAGAAGTTAAAAGAAAAGGTTGAAACTATAGGAAGAAAGGTCCGAGCAATGGAAGGGAACGATATCTTTGGTACTGACGCTAGAGATATGTGTCTAGTATCCGGATTGGTGATTCCACCCAAGTTTAAAAGTCCCAAGTTTCGATCAATATTCTGGTGCAACCTATCCTCGCACACATCTAATCATGTATTATCGAAGAATGGCTGCACACGTTGAAGACGACAAGTTAATGATCCACTGTTTCCAAGATAGTTTAAAAGGGGCTCCGGCCAAGTGGTATTTAAGTTTGGACCAATTGAGGATTCACAATTTCCAAGACCTAGCTGACGCTTTTATGAAGCACTATAAGTACAACATGGATATGGCCCCGGATAGAAGACAATTGTTAAGCATGTCACAGAAAAGTACAGAATCGTTTAAAGAGTACGCGCAACGGTGAAGAGAGACGACATCTCAGGTGGAACCTCCTCTGAATGAAAAAGAATTAACAGACTGGTTTTTTGACACAGTAAGACCAGAGTTTTATGAAAAGATGATCAGTAGTGTGTCTGCAAGTTTTTCTGATATCGTAGCCGTGGGAGTAAGAGTAGAGTTGGGAATGAAGAGCGGGAAGGTAGCCAACAGTACCAGCAGGTCCAGTAACAGCAATATCAAGAAGGTTAGTAGTGGTTTTCACAAAAAGAGAGAAGGTGAGACAAATGCAATAATGGGAAGAAGGAACCGTATTTTGAGACCACCGTATCAGCATTACCAGCAGACTCAACAAGGGTTTTTCCAGCAAGTTCAACCAAATTATGCTCAGCAAATTCAGCAACAGCAACCAATATATCCGGTACAGTATGCCCAACAGCAATATGTGGCAGCTGTAGCCCCAACATTTAACCATCCTGTCCCAGGTTATCAGTCAGGGCAGCCAGCGCCCGCATATCAGCCCAATCAACAAGGGTATCAACGAGCGCCCAACGCTCCACCCTATCAACAAAACCATCAACAGAGAGTTCAACAACCCAGACAACAATACCAGAATTGGAGGCCGACCACAAAACCTCCACTTCCACAAATACCAATGACATACACAGAATTATACCCTTCTTTAGTTCACCAAGGTTTGATAACAACAAGACCACTGAATCCAGATAAAACATCTCCACATTACAACCCAAATGCTCACTGTGCTTTTCACGAAGGTGTCGCTGGCCACGACCTAGAAGGGTGCTTTGCGTTGAAACATCTTGTGAGAGAATTGATGGAAAAGAAAATCTTGTCTTTTGATGATGTACCACCCAAAGTTAAAAGTAATCCACTATCAAACCACTGAGGGGTTAATGCCATAGAAGAGTCAGAGGAGAAGATAATTGATAATGTGTCAAAAATCAGAACGCCGCTGAAGACATTACATGAGAAGTTGTCAAAAGCAGGGCTACTGGGAAGTATTCATAATAACTGTGAAGAATGTTCGGATAATTCCAGTGGGTGTGATGTGATACGGAAAGATGTACAAAGATTGATGAATGAGGGGACATTGCAAGTGTGTGGTAAGGTAAGGAAAGAAGAAGTTTCTGTGATTGAGCCAGTTTTCGATCTGTCCAGGAAAAGAGAGAAAGTTCTAGTATTCAACAAAAGTGTGAGGCCCGTCTTCAACAGAGCTGCTATCGGTCAACCTCGGCCAATTGTGATCCAAAAGCCGAGACCGTTTCCTTATGATAATACAAGAGTTGTTCCATGGAAATACGACGTAACCGTAGTAGACCAAGAATCAAGAAGGGTTGTTCAGACAGATGATCAGGCAGATGTAACAAATATTGCCGGCACTAGCAAGATGACCCGCAGCGGTCGGATCTATCAGCCAAAAGTATCAGTAGCTATTCCAAAAGAAGTTATTCCTGTTGTGGTAATCAAAGAAAAATAAACTCCGAGCACAGAAGAAGAAAATGATGAATTTTTTAGGATTATCCGAAGAAGTGATTACAAGGTGGTAGATCAGCTTCATCAGACGCCAGCAAAAATCTCAATCTTGTCACTTTTAATCAATTCGCCAGCTCACCGAGAGGCATTACAGAAAGTATTGAGACAGGCCCACGTAACCAAAGATATTTCACTCGGTCAGTTTGATTCAGTAGTGGCTAACATCACGGCGTGCAACACTTTAAGTTTCAGTGATGCTGAGTTACCAAAAGAAAAGTGCAATCATAACCATGCACTGCACATATCCATCAAATGTCAAGAGGATACCCTAGCCCGTGTACTGGTCGACACAGGATCTTCGTTGAATGTACTACCCGCAAGATCACTGTCCAGATTAGCCTATATTGCGGCAGAGATGAAACCAACTTCATTAATTGTAAAAGCTTTTGACGGCTCAAGAAGAACGGTCATCGGAGAAGTAGAATTGCCGATTTTGGTGGGACCCCATGAATTTAACATTGTGTTTCAGGTGATGGACATAAATCCAGCTTACAGCTGCCTACTGGGACGTCCCTGGATCCATGAAGCAGGGGCAGTAACTTCTACCCTGCACCAAAGAATGAAGTTTGTGGTAAATGATAAGCTAATAATTGTTCATGGTGAGGAGGAGTTAATGGTCAGTAATCTTTCATCGTTCTGGTACATTGAAGCAGAAGAGGACGCGCTAGAGACGTCATTCCAAGCACTAGAAATAGCAAACACAGTGATGATAGAGGAGATGGTGGCAAAAAGTGGTCCAACTTTCGCATCTGCTCAAAGCGCCAAAGCTACGCTGGAAGAAGGCACTCCCGCGGGATGGGGAGAAGTCATTGAGGTAAAGCCGAAGATGAACCGCCAGGGGTTGGGTTACAAACCAACTCAAGGTGAAGAACCGATGCATGACAACAGCCGGCCAAAGGCTATTCAAGAAATATTCGTCAGTGGCGGTTTTCAAATCAACGCCGTGGAAGGGAATCTTGAAGATGAAGACATAGGACAACTAGGGTATCATGACAAAGCTGCTTTGAACAACTGGGAAGCTGTCGAAGTTCCTGTAGTTTTTCCCGAGTTAAAGTAATTGGTTGTTTTCTTTCTTTGTTGTTGTTTTAAAATCTCCGTAGCCGTGCCCAAGGCTATAGGAATATTTTGTAAGGGCCCCATGCTTTCAAAGAAATATCAATGAGAATGGACTATTTTGTTAAAATTCCTCGTGTTGTTCCTTTTACCGTCTTTTTGCTCTGTATGTGTTGCATTTGTTGTTGTGTGTTTTAATAAAGTAAACCCTTTAAACATGCAGTAATGACCATAACCCCATTGAATCCTATAACCTCGCATTTCCTCCAGACTTGGATTCCCCAATATACCAAGCCGAAGACGAGGATGAAGATTTTGAAGTCCCTGAGGAACTGGTAAGATGGGCACAGTCTGAGTACACCGAGTTTCAGCCGCACAAGGAACATTTGGAAGTTATTAATCTGGGCACTGAAGAAGATGTGAAGGAAGTCAAAATTGGGGTAGCCCTAGGGGCAGAAGTAAAACAGCAGTTAAAGGAACTCTTAAGAGAATACGTAGATGTGTTTGCTTGGTCTTATCAGGATATGCCGGGTTTGGATACAGACATAGTGGTTCACAAGTTACCACTCCGACCTGAATGCCCGCCGGTTAAACAGAAACTCAGAAGAACCAGACCCGATATGGCTCTCAAAATCAGAGATGAGGTAAAAAAGCAGATTGATGCAGGCTTCCTTGCAGTGTCCAAGTATCCAGAATGGGTAGCCAACATTGTTCTTGTACCAAATAAAGATGGATAGGTAAGGATGTGTGCGGATTATCGGGATCTAAACAAAGCCAGTCCAAAAGACGATTTTCCTCTGCCACATATTGATACCTTGGTAGATAATACAACTCGGTTTGCAGTGTTTTCCTTTATGGACGGTTTCTCTGGTTACAATCAAATCAAAATGGATCCTGACGACATGGAAAAAACAACCTTCATCACTCCGTGGGGGACGTATTGTTATAAAGTAATGACGTTCGGTCTAAAGAATGCAGGCGCAACTTATCAAAGAGCTATGGTGGCTTTGTTCCACGACATGATGCACAAAGAAATAGAAGTATATGTCGATGATATGATCGCCAAGTCTCAAAACGAAAAAGACCATCTAGAACATTTGTTGAAGTTATTCAAAAGACTCCGGAAATATCAGTTGAGATTGAATCCCGCAAAGTGCACTTTCAGAGTCAGATCAGGAAAATTACTCGGTTTTATTGTCAGCCACAAGGGGATTGAAGTGGATCCAGACAAAGTTCGTGCCATTTAAGACATGCCAGCTCCGCAGACCGAAAGTCAGGTTAGAAGTTTTCTTGGCAGGTTAAATTACATATCCAGGTTCATTTCCAATATGACCCCTACCTGTGAACCGATCTTCAAGTTATTACGAAAGGATCAAACAGTTGTATGGAATTCTGATTGTCAAACAGCGTTCGATAAAATCAAAGGTTATCTCCAAGAACCTCCAATTTTGATACCACCTGTTCCGGGAAAACCTCTCTTTATGTAATTGACAGTACTTGAAAATTCAATGGGTTGCGTTCTGGGCCAGCAAGACGAATCCGGACGGAAGGAGCATGCCATTTATTATCTGAGCAAGAAATTTACTGATTGTGAAAGCAGATACTCACTCCTAGAAAAGACTTGTTGTGCTTTAGCATGGGCCGCTAAGCGTCTGAGGCAGTATATGATTTGTCACACCACTTTGTTGATCTCGGAAATGGATCCAATAAAGTACATCTTTGAGAAACCTGCACAAACCGGAAGACTCGCCCGGTGGCATATGCTACTATCAGAATATGATATTCAATATGTGGCTCAGAAATCTATCAAGGGCAGTGTGTTATCAGAATATCTCGCAGATCAACCTGTCGAAGATTATGAACCTCTGAAGTTTGATTTTCCGGATGAAGATATCATGTTAGTGAAAGATTGTGAAGAAACAAGTTCTGATAAAGGTCAACAGACAGATATTTGGTGGAAAATGATGTTCGACGGTTCCTCCAATTATAGCGGACATGGGGTAGGTGCAGTCTTAATGAATCCTGAAGGTGGGTACACTCCGTTTACAGCCAGACTAGACTTTGATTGTACAAACAACATTGTTGAATACGAAGCGTGTATCCTTGGTCTCGAAGCAACCATTGATCTCCAAATCAAAAATCTCGAAGTCAGTGGAGACTCAGCTTTGGTTATCTACCAAGTCACAGGTGAATGGGAGACAAGACATGAAAACCTGATCCCTTACAAAGCTTATATCGTTTAAACGATCAAGTATTTTGACGAAATCACCTTTAAACATGTTCCAAGAGCAGAGAATCACATCGCCGACGCCTTAGCCATGTTGGCCTCGATGTGGAAAACTAGAGATGTCAATGATGGCACACTTATCAAAATTGAACGTAAGACAGAGCCTGCTTACTGTCAAATGATTGAAGAAGAAACCGATGGCAAACCCTGGTATCATGATATAAAGAATTATCTGCTGAAACAAGAATATCCCGCTAATGCTACAGCAATGGTGTACTTTACAAAAGAAATCATGATATGGTCTTACTCAGATGTGTTGACAAAAGAGAAGCGGACTTGTTAATGAAAGATGTTCATGAAGGAATGTTTGGTACTCACGCCAACGGATACGCCATGTCCAAAAAGATCTTGAGAGCTGGTTATTATTGGTTAACTTTAGAAACCGACTGCATTCAGTACGTCAGAAAATGTCACAAATGTCAGATCTACGCGGACAAAATGCATGTGCCTCCAACACTGTTGAATGTACTGTCGTCACCATGGCCTTTCTCTATGTGGGGGATTGACATGATTGGGGCAATTGAGCCAAAAGCTTCAAATGGACACCGTTTCATTCTGGTTGCCATCGACTATTTCACAAAATGGGTTGAAGTTGTATCTTACACCAATGTCACACGTCAAGTGGTGGCTCGTTTCATTAAAAAGGAGATCATCTGTCGTTACGGGATCCCAAGCAGAATTATAACAGACAACGGTACCAATCTGAACAACAAAGTCATGAAAGAATTATGTGATGATTTCAAAATCGAACACCACAACTCTTCCCCTTACCGTCCAAAGATGAATGGAGCTGTGGAAGCTGCAAATAAAAACATCAAGAAGATCTTGCAGAAAATGGTTAAAACCTACAAAGATTGGCATGAAATGCTACCATTTTCCCTGCACGGATACAGAACCTCCGTCCGCACTTCCACAGGGGCAACTCCCTTTTCTCTGGTATATGGAATGGACGCAGTTCTTCCCATCGAGGTCGAGATACCATCCCTCAGAGTCATCATGGAAACCAAGTTAGAAGAGGCAGAATGGATTAAAGAAAGATTTGATCAGCTGAATCTCATCGATGAAAAGCGCATGTCTGCGATGTGTCACGACCAGTTGTATCAAAAAAGAATCAAGAGAGCGTTCGATAAAAAGGTCTGTATCAGAAAGTTCCGCGAAGGAGAACTTGTGCTCAAGAAGATCTTACCAGTTCACAAAGACGCAAGAGGGAAGTGGATGCCTAATTACGATGGCCCCTTTATTGTGAAGACAATATTCTCCGGAGGTTCACTGATCCTTACTACCATGGACGGAGAACAACTCACACACCCGATAAACTCTGACGCAGTTCGGAAATATTACGCCTAAAAAATACCCGATAAACCGGAAAATCCAAAAGAACGGTTTATGCAAAAGTTAGGGTAAAAAAGAAAAAAGAGAAGAAAAGAAAAAAGAGAAAAGAAATAAAAAAGCTCGCTAAGTTGAAAACCCGAAAGGGCGGCTTAGGCAAAAATGAGCGTCCCGGTGGATTGAAAACCCGAAAGGGCGATCCAGGCAAAAATTAGGGACAAAGGCGTTTCGCTGCATCAGACGAAGTCATCAACACTGCAGACTCAACAAAGATTCATCTCAACAGCTCTCGTCAGAAGCAAGGATCTTGGAGAATTCTAGTCTTTAGGGATAGTTAGGTCACAGGATTCAATGTAACCTTATGCACTTTTGCCATTTTACTTGTAAAATTTCCATGGAATATTGTCATTGGCAAGATTTCATCCTTCAAATAAAATCAGCCTTTTGAGCCTTTCTTTCTTGTGCAAATTATCAATTCCTTATTTTCTTTGTTATGCAAAATACCGTTCGTTAGTCAACGATTGTTTTTGAAAGCATTAAAGTCCAAATTTTTGAAAATAACTTGGAAAGATTTAACAAAATGTTTTAACTTGTGGAAAGACTCGAGGAAAATCATACTTCCCCGAAACTTCAGGGTAGCAGGAGTCTTGATACACAGTCATAATTTACATTCCCCAATAAAATGCTAGCAAGTTGAGCGACAAAGAGTCCTTTGGCCATGTATGGTTATCAAGATTGAAGATTATCCCTCAGGATTTCTTGTGATGATATGAAGGTTCTTTCCCCAGCGAAGTATTTCTAGACATCTGTTTGAATTCACCTCAGCAAAATCTACCTACAGGCTCTATTCCCCAGTAGGTCTTCGGGTTTATTTCCCAAGTCTACGTACACCCCTCATCATGGGATCAGTGTGATTCGTTTGTTCCCCGAGTCGGTGACATCTATCAACCCCCGTGAAGTCTAAGTTATTACTTGCTTCATTTCCAAGTATAAGTCCAGTCATAACTGGCATTTTGTTCAAACCAATTGTCATTGGCATTCATTTGGTCGTCACCATTTATTTCCTTTTAAGCCCAGACGTCACTAGCATTGTCTAAATCCAATTGTCATTGGTATCTCGTTAGTCGTCACTAACAAATCCACGTATAAGTCCAGTCGTCACTAGGCACTGTTTAAAAGTCCAATTGTCATTGGCGCCTCTTGGTTTGGTCGTTACCAACCTTTCCCCGGGGAATCCAGTCGTCACTGGTATTGTTCCAATTGTTATTGGTATCTTGTTAGTTGTTACTAACTCTCCCCATGAAGTCCAGTCGTCACTGGCACTGCCTAAATCCAATCGTCATTGGTATCTTGTTGGTTGTCACCAATTTTTCCCTTTGAAACCCAGTCGTAACTGGTATCATCATCTAGAGTCCAATCGTTATTGGAATCTGTTTCGTTTTGGTCGTTACCAACACCCTAGCTAAGATCTAGTAATCACTAGCATCCTCGTAACCAATTGTCATTGGTATTCCCCAGTATGGTCTTCGCCATCTTCATTAAAAATCCAGTCGTAACTGGCATTGTTTCATAACCGATTGTCATTGATACCCTGATTTGGTCGTCACCAATCACCATTAAAAGACCAGTCGTCACTGGCATTACTTGGAATTCTGGTCGTTACCAATTTCCCCAGGACGTTTCTTGATTACCAGCATTGTGTGAACTATTTGCAGAAGCTGAGGATATATCCCCAGTGATCCATGTTCCCAGTCAAGTCCCGGAGATCTAGTCGTCACTAGTATCCCCAGTGTGCTTAGTCTTGTTTCTAGTCCATTCCTGAAGATCCCGTTTGAACTCTTCGCTATAGGAAGTTCCTCATCTGATCATCCCCAGTGAAGTTGTATCCAGTCTTTTGCTTCCCCAGTGAAGTCTGCTTTTCTCCTTCCCCCTAGTGGAATTAAGTCTCCATCTCCCCAGTAAGAATATCTCCTTTTCGCCAGTGAAAGTCTATTCTTCTCCCCGGTGAAGTACTTCTTTTCCAAAAATATTGTCATCTTTATTGGATTTACCTATTCCCCATGTGAAGTTTCCCTTCTTATATTATCAGTCATGTCTGAACTGTTAATTTAGTTTTCCCCAGTACGAGTCCCCAGTGTCGAGTCCTCGCATTTGTCATTGGTTGTTTTACTGCTTCTTTTATTATTATCTTTGCGTCTGTGTTGTTTGCATTCAAGCATCATAAAGCATCATTTAGAGTCCATGGGATGTCATAACTTGTCCTTTAGCATGACATCATATCTAAGGGACAAAATTTTCGGTTTTTCTATATTTAAATACCTTTCACTGCGATTCTACGAGGATTGTCATCTCTCAGTTCCATCTAGTGAAGATGTTTAAATAGGGGCAACTGTTGCACCCCAAATTTTGACCTCTTAGATTCTCATTATCATTTTAGGAGCATACTCATGAACTGTCTAACCTTAATCCAGTGCAAAACTATCTTTGTCAAATTGCAGATGAGTTAGGGTTTCGTGCAATCAAAATCAAAACTTCAGGGTTTGTGATTAGTCAATGTTTTGGGCTCACTCAAATAATAAACAAGGTCAAGGATATTATATAATGTCAAATGAGAATCCAATTTGAAGAAATCATTTCAGAATCAAGAACAGTGCAGTCCGGAGGCCCCGATTAGGGTTTTTAACTAGTAAAAGTCAATTGTGGTTTGACTTTGATGTTGGAAGATGTTTTAATGGTGGGATTGAGGTCCATGAAGTTCATGTAGCTTATTAAAGTTCATCCAAGAAGTTTCAAAGTCTCAGGAGGTCCAGAATGTCAACAGGCGACTCGGTAATCACCGATCGGTCGTACGGTTGACCAAAAAGTCAACTCTCCAAATTTTATGAATTGGACTTCAAGTTGTGAAACAAAGTTGTTCCTTATGTCATATTGGACTTGCATATCAATTTTCATGACCATTGGATCAAGGATGAAGGAGTAATCGAGAAATCGGGAAATTAGGGTTTTGAAAAGGGCTAAACCATAACTCCTTAACCACACATCCAATTGAGTTGGTTCAAAGTTCATTTGGAAGCTCTTGAAAAGTCCTACCAAAGTCCCTGAGTGGTCCATGATCAGAAAATGCATAGATTTTGAGTTATGGTCAAATTCATTTCAAGAAGGGAAAAAGACTTAGGAAAATTTCACTTTTTAAGCTCATTTTTAGCAACTTTGGAGGGCTTTTTGGCCAAGTTACTTTGAGAAATTGAAACTCATGAAAACATGAATGTTTGATAACTATGTGAGGGATTTCTAAATTGTACTAGAACATCTCAAGAGGAGTTATGAGCAGAAAGTTACATAGGTGCAAAGTTGAGGGTTTCACACTTTAGTCCCACATTGGCCAATTTTCAAGAATGACTTATTTCACTAATTTTGCCAAATTTTCTTGATCCAACTTGTTGTATGTGATGTATCAGATATGTATAGCATGAAACAAGAGAAATTGTGGAAGAATAGCCCAAAATCAAAGCTTGGACTTCATTGCCATACAAGTGGGCAAGTTGCACTTCCAAGCATGAGGTGTAAAGTGAAAGGTTGTACCAGCCCCTTCCCTATGATCTATAGGCTGCAAAACACATCAGAAATCATTAAGGGACTTTGAAAAAAATGGTCTTGTAGCAGAACAAGTGGAAAACCCTCCAAGGGAGGTTTGTTTCAAAAAAAAATCTTAAAGCTTGCTTCATGGTGAAGAAAGGTCTCTAGCAAGCACCTCAATCCATTTCTCTATAAAAAGAAGGCTAATTCACCTCATTTGATACACAATTCATCTGATAAAAACCATAAAGAAGCTCTGTCATTACAATTTCCACACCTTGTATCAAATTCTCAAAAATCACAAAATTCATGAAAACACCTAATATGTCATGAAGTGAAATTTGCTCAAAATCATTTCTGCCCTTTCCAATACCTCAACCACCCTCCACACAACTTCTAAATAACATATAGAAGGGGTGTAATCCACTAAACCCTCAAGAAACCTTAGAAATCAAAAAGTCAACTTCCCTCCCACACTACTTTGACCAAAGCTACAAAAATCACCATATCTCATTCTACTCATTTCCTTGGCATCCTAAGAGCTCTAACACCTTGCATATGTTGTGTCTCAACTGTTCAAATTGCTAGGAGTCATCAACAATTCACATTTCTTCCATTAGCACCAAAGTTGCATTTTACTCAAAATTTCAAGTTCAAGGCAATAAGGAATTTCAGCACCTCTGGTTTTCTAGGAGTAATTTGGCTTGCTCAAGTGCCTCATCACAGGTATGTAATACCTAGACTATTTCTTTTCATCACCATGACATAGAACTCATTTTTCTCATTGTTGCTTATGCTTTGGTGTATGATTACAATGTTGTGTTTTTGATGTGAATACTATTGCTTGTGATCAATGTGCCTAAGAACTATAATGCAAGATACTTGATTCTTGATGTATGAATCTAACCTGTTTGGAGGCTAAACCATTATGGTAAGGAATTGTGTTTCATTTTGGTTCATCAAAACTGTCTGCATATAGGTAGCAGCTTTGTCACTTTCTGTTTGGTATGTATATTTGCTACATCATTCTGTTAGTATTTTTGTTGGTGTGTAAATGTTGTTACCTGGCATCTCTTCACATGAAATCAAATGACCTCTGTCAAGCATCAGGGGTTGGCAGCATTAACAAACCTGTTTGACCAAACCATAGCAGACTGAACACCCTTATACCTCACAGACTGTTTTGGAGTGTCTCTTTTGTGTAGGCATCTTTGTTCATGCATATGTGGTATGCTCAACCTGCTTTTTCTGATGACATCTTGTATTTTGTTTTGCTGCTGATATCTTTTATCCTCTAATTCTGTGAAAATGTTAGGATTAGCAATTAAGGTAGTGTGAAGGGGCTGTTAGAAAGCCCTACTGTTGGTAAACTTGCTTGGCACTACAAGGCTTTTGTGTGCCTAGTATCCTGATACAGTTTTAGGTTTTCTATGGAAATGGTAGGAGCAGACCCCTTTGGTGTTTAAGTTACTAAAATGTTGATGTTGAACACAAGTTTATTTCAGTAGCTTAGTTATGAAACAACAAGAATTGCATGTTCAGGTCTTGTTTAAAAGTTCTTCAATATAGACAGCCTTGGCATGAGTAGCTTTTTATCTGCTGTCATCACACACCATAGCAGCTGAAATTCATATTTTGCATAGAACCATACAATGCTGATTTTACCATTCAAACATGTTTCAATATACATTTGGAGTGTGTTTGTATGTCTACCTTGCTCTGTTTGCACATAAAATCCAAATTCACATGTTGCCACAAATGCATCAAAATTCATCAAATCACTCACACCATTTTTTTGCACAAACTCATTTTTACATCAAAGTTTTCATTAAGACACTTCATATTCACCATTTCAAAAGTGTAGACATAATCACTTTGACCTCAAAACTGTTGTCTCAAAGTTTCATGCTTCAAGCCACTTCTCACATACACATTCAAGCTACACAAATGCTACTTTTTGCATAAAAGTTATTTTTCACTAAAACCACATCACACACACTTCATATTAACCATTTCTAGGATGTTGGCATAATCACTTTGCACTAAAACTCTTTGCATCAAAATCTCACTCTTCAAAAGCTCATTTTCTTCACAAAGTGACATATCACACACCATTTTTTGCATCAGTTTATCTTTCACTAAAAGACTTGATCTAACACTTCATATTTGTCATTTATAATGTGTTTGTATGATCATATGACTTTGAAACTGTTTGCATCACCACATCACACTTCAAGATACACAAATGCATAAAAAGCCACTTCACATGCTACTTTCCATTTCTGCATGAACTAAGCTAATGTGAGTGGATAGGATCATCACCTAGGACATGTATGTGCTGTGTAAGTAGACCCTCAAGTCAGAATTTGCATAGAAATTGAAGTTGCTTTTTTCATGTACCCTTTGTTTTTACCAAATGCAGTCACAGTACCAGTTTTGCAGCAGATAAAATTGAACTTGTTTACATACCTAGCTTCACTCAATAAGTTATTTTTGACATGAGTATGTGTTTACCTTGAGCTAATTGTGTATAAAAACCATACTGTCATCATGCTTACTCCTCATGTATGCCTATTTTGCATTTCTTATGCCACAACTCACCACAGTATGAACTGAGCACCACACACTGTATAAACACTCTCCATATCATCATTGCATGTTGTGTGCATATTTGTTTTGGTCTGAAACACACTGCATCAAGTTACTCCCCACAATTTGCACTTTGCTCTTATTTTTGCATTCCACCATACCATAAAGATATCCTGTTGAAACTCAGAAGATTGGAAGTATTGGCAGTGTTTTATTTCATGTTTAAATGTTGTATGTGTGATTGATTTAGTTTGAAAGTACTTAAGTTGGTTTGAAGATATCAAAATGCATTCATAAGACCTCAAGAACAACTACTATCGGGTTTTTCACTAGAAGAGGAATTTGAGAAAACTAAGACCACCATCCTCTTCCTCATTCAATTCTATCCAATTTCCATATAAATTTTGTGTCGATCTGATTAGCGGTTAGAAAGTTACGGCGTAAAACGTATTTGGTTTGATTTATGTTCTTGCCCAGCCATAGTCCTAAGTTACCCTTATTATTTATTAGGGGTGGCTTCATCAATGGATGTATAGCCACTCCAGTGGTATGACCATGCGCCTTTCACCCCTTGTTCCTGAGTTCCTCCCCTGAGGAGGGCAACTCTTTTATCTATTTTTGTGATTTTTAGTGTAAACTTCGAAAATTCGTATCTCACTCGTTTTTCATCGTTTTTCGTCCGTTCTTTTTCCGCTGTGCTTGTATTAATGTGTACTTTCATGCCATGTTTTTATTTTTCATGTTTGCATATTTCATCACTAAGTTTGTTTATGTATAAAGTGTGCGCATTTCCGCGATCGTTCATGTAATTGCAGATGAATGTTTATGTGGTTCCTTTCAATATTTTTCTTGAAAATTGTTTGAATCCATGCCCATATATGTTAGTTAAAATTCTAGGATTTATTTCTTGGTTGTTACCATTTTTATCTGTTGATTTTCATTAAATGTGAATTTTTGTCACAGTGTCGATTATTTCATTTGTTAACTGTTACCTTCATGTTTCATTTTTACCATCTCTCATTGTTTACTTGGTTGTCACCATGAATATGCTTTATCTTGATTTTTATCTTGTTTAGAATTTATTTTCTTTTCTCCCCAAGTGATGAGGCTCGTTAGCTTTCATCCGGTTATTTCCCCAGTCTCCCTCCAAAGGAAGGTCTGTCCTCTTGACCCTCAATGTCTTGGACAATTCAATCACACCCTTGACTTTGTTAAGTCATTTTCAACCTTAGATTAGAAGACTTAGAATTTGCTTAAAGTCTAAAAGACCCACCCGTACTAGGAGCGTTCTTCAACTAGAACCCTAGGAAAGAGTTCGTCAACTCTGCGTAAGAATCATCGTCATGATCTCCTACTTCCCCTTTTTTACAATTTAGCTTAGGGAGTTTTGTAAAACTCCACACAAACATTGTCATGTTTGTTCCCCCCTTGAACCTTGATCGTCATCAAGTGTTCTTTTCCCTTGTGAGGTGAACTACGATTGCTCTGATTCTATCCTAGTCAGGATACGTAGGCAGAAGACGCGACGTCTTTGCAAGCAAACTCAGGAAACCACATAGGACTTTATTTATTTTTATCTTATCCCTTAACCATAGCACAATTCACAAACTTAGCAATCAATCAAACAAAAGGTTCCTGTAGAGTACTACAGATATTTAGGGTGTTAATACCTTCCCTAGATATAACTAACCCCCGATCCCCGAATCTCTTAGCGTTGTTTACATCGCGAAAAAGGTTTTTCTTTCTTGAGACCTTTCCTTTGGATAAATTAAAGATTGGTTGTAAAAGAAATAAGATTCAAGTTAATTAATAGCTTGTTATCCAATTTTCACCGCAACATCTTTTTTACTGCATTTACTGTTGGACATGTCTAACCACTTGGTCGGTATTCTGATTTCTCTAAACCATCAAAGGCCTAGGGTTATTTTGTTCTATTTGTTCCACCTCTTCCCTATTTGGAAGGGTTTCACGTGGTTGAAAAACCCTGATTTAGACCTACCGTGGCTTGTGATGTCCCATTCCTAGGGGTCTCGACCTGCCTAGTGTTTGATATTTTAAGGGTAGGTCGCACCTATATTAGAGGCGTGCCAAAGAAACCAACAATTAACCCCATTTGGTTAGCCAATAATTTATAGAATTGATTTGTATTTGCAATTAAAGGGTTGAAAATGGTTCCCATTTCTTGGGGGAGAGTATTAACCAATTATAAATTATTCTCATCCATTTGTTGCCTCATAGCCATCATAGAGGTCCTATTTAAAGATGGTGTATTTTGAGGCATGTAACTTATCCCTCTTGGTCGCGCCATATTGTTATTGGTTGATGCTGAGGCATTGTAAGGATTGTACAATGGCGTCGTCACCACTACATTGAAGGTTAGACATCATCAACATTGGCATGCCATAAGGGTAGTATCTTCCACTTGGTGGCATTGAAAAACCAAATAAAGGCCCATGCGATGGTATCGCGGGGACTAGCATAATTGAAACCACCGAAGCAGTTGTCATAACCGGTGTTAAGATAATTAGCTCTTTAACAAAGACACGACTGGTTGTTGTACTATATTTTGAGGATTATTCTGAGGATTAACTTTTCTAGAGGAGGACACGACATTTTAGACAAATATTTTCCACTTTTTAGTCACATGCAAACTACCCAGAAACACTCATGAACATAAATAAACTTTAAAATAAAGAAAACCAAGAAATATCTATAAAAGATATGTGATTTAGCACATGTCCCACTGGATGTGCCAACTTGTTTACGTAGAAAATTAGTAAATAAACACTAGTCTCTTAGTTAAAGGTTACTTGCAGGATCAACTAGTGAATCCTAGAACATAGTGCCAAAAAACCTTGTTTTAGTTTTCTCTTGGTAGAACCTAGTTTCGACTTGGTCGAAAAGGTGACTAAAAAAACGTGAAAAATGTAGATTTCGACAGCGTTAAAATTGTAAAGAAAGTAACATGAATTGAAAGTATAAAGAAATGCACTTGAACGGGACTGAAAGTAAACTGGTAAGGCAAAGTAAAAGGAATTTTAAAGACTTTGTATTGAAAATAAAAGATGGCGTTTCATTGTTCATACATTCTCTCAGCCATGAGTCTTTTCCATGGACGCTGGTACTTTGAGTTTTCAGTGAAATTTTTGTAGTAAAATGAACACACCAAATTCTACAAATGAAATACTATATATACTAGTATAAGAATAATTGTTTCTAACGTTCATATCTTCAGTGTTCGCCACATGAAACCTTGCATGCAACCCATCTCTGCACTCTCTCCATGCGTCCTTCATAAAGAAACCCACAGATAGTTATTCATGTTTGAACATAATATTTGCATGCTTAAATAACCGCCTCTTCGACACACTTGATGCTATCAAAATCCACGCGGTCGAAATATTCCTAAAACAATTCAAAAAATATTAAGTCCCAAATCTCTTCGACCCAAGACTCTTCTCACGTACACATCATCAGTGTACCTTTATCTTTGTGTTTTGATGATATTTTTACCATTGTCAAAAATCCTAGCTAACAGTCGCACAAATTAAATAAATCGAAAGTCGAAGAAAAGAAGTAAATTGATCTCGTACGGGCAGAAACTTAATCCTAAAATAAAAGTAGGGACCGAGAACGATGAGAACCTCTACTGATGATACTTAAACCAAGAACTCCACAAGGAAACATCAACAACGTAAATGTTAAACCTCTGGTCAGGTTATGTTAAATAAAACCTCTGATCTTAAGAAATCGACCGAGTAAATGTTAAACCTTTGGCCGATTTAAGTTAAATAAAACCTCTGACCATAAGAAATCATCCATGTAAATGTTAAACCTCTGGTCGGGTTAAGTTAAATAAAACCTCTGACCTTAAGCAATCATACACGTGAATGTTAAACCTCTGGCCGGGTTAAGTTAAATAAAATCTCTGACCTTAAGCAATCGGCCAAGTAAATGTTAAACCTCCGGGCGGGTTAAGTTAAACAAAGTTGCTGATCTTAAGTAATCAGTCAAGTAAATAAGAACCTCTAACCGGATTATGTTAATTCTAACATCTGACCGAATCAAAAGTCTAAGTAAATAAAACCTTTAGAAAATCGTTCAAGTAAATAAGAACCTCTGTCCGGGTTATGTTTATTGAAACCTCTAACCAATTCAAAAGTCCAAGTAAATAAAAATTCTGGCATCTTGACTAAGTTAGCATACCTCTGGTCGAGCCATGTTAATTAAAACCTCTGATTAAATCAAAAGTCTAAGTAAATAAGAACCTCTGGAAAACCGGTCAAGTAAATAAAAACCTCAGATCTTAAGCGGCCTCGTTAACTTATTACCCGCCAAACACATATATCCGACATGATCCACATGGGGTTAGCCGGTATGCGCTTAAAATACCGATACTCATCAAATAGTAAGGCTCAAATCATTGGGGATTTACGCCTATATGGTACAAACCTCAGCTAAAGATAAATTAAGACGCACTTGGCCGAGAATTCTATTTCCAGTCAAACAAATTGATAGTTATCAAAGAGATAAAATGCATTAGGACTACATAAAGGGACTAACATGGTCACAACTTAAACAATCGCATGAGGGTTCAAATATTACTGTCAAATGATTTGGAAGCGTCCAAACATTACAAAACGCACCCTCAAAGGATGACTAATGACAAAATGATTACGAATAAAGTGAAAACAAACTATAACATTAGTCACACCAAAGATTCTCTAGGGATCAGATCCCGACATACCGAGGTTCTCTAAAGAATGAAACCAGATTTAGTCAGGATTTTCCAACTTATATATACATCCAAGGATTTGATTAGTCTCACGTGGGCTATGACGGTCCTAACAATAATGCCAAACATTGGCATAGCAAAAAACAATTACAATAGCTCGAGATCTCACTGGGGCTCTCAAACTTCTCTATCTCTAGAACCTACCAAGTTTTACAACGACGAATGGGTCAAGATCCCACTAGGGCTCTCCGACTTCTCTATGTCTAGAACCTACTGAGTTTTACGACTATGAATTGACCGAGATCCCATTGGGGCTCTCCGGCTTCTCTATATCTAGAACCTACTGAGTTTTACAATGACGAGTGGGTTGAGATCCCATTGGGGCTCTCTGACTTCTCTCTTTTTAGAACCTATCGAGTTCTATGACGACAAATGGGTCGAGATTCCATTGGGTTCTATGACTTCTCTATATCTAGAACCAACCGAGTTCTACGATGACAAATTGGTCGAGGCCCCACTAGGGCTCTCTGAACTCTCTACGTCTAGAACCTACCGAGTTATATGAAGACGAATAAGTCGATATCTCAAGGGGCTCTTCGACTTTTCTACATCCATAAACGATTTGGAAACCCTGTCAAACTAGAGTCATGATTGGCTTCTCCATAAAATCAAACTAGATGGAAGTACACCCCATTCAAGAAGAAACATTTTCAGGATTCTTTGTTCGAACATTTCATCCCATTGAGGTTTCATGATCGGGGGGCTTATGTACACCCCAAACATCTTAAATTTGAGTATGTTTCTCGGATTTTGATATGGACGACATGCATCCCGAGGAATTATTATGAAGCCAGGTCACAAGTTCCATATTTATCTCTGATTAAAATTACTGGCCTCTGAAGGACTGTCTAAGTCGGAGCCGTTATGACATTCCAATGGACGAATCCGTTATAAAAGGATTAATGAGGAGTCAGTTACAAATAGTCAATGGTTGCTAATTAACTATTTAATCCACGTCTCTTCAATATCCAAAATGGGGGAAAGGCTGACAAAATAAAAGTAGGTCTTGAGACCAAACAAAGAGGTGGACAAATAGATGAGTAACACAAAAAGGAGAAATAATACGTGAAAACCTTAGACCAACAACAATGGTGGCCATGATCCCTTCCTAACATATCTTCGCTAGACAGGACAATTGCGATCTCACCTGATTAGCTTCAAGGAGATTTCTTCATGAATCTATATATTTCTAAAATATTTTTTGTAAAATTTTAATTAAAAGTTGTAGAAAATATTTTCAACCTATTTATTATAAATTGAAATAATAATTTTGACACTAAAAAGTTTAAAAATGTATTGTTAAAAATGTTAACTTACTAAGAATACATATTTTAAGGAAAACAAGTTTTACAAAAAAATATTTCAAATAGCTTTTTATTAAATATTTTGTTAAATTTTTATCATCGATAAATTCTCATAGCAAAAAATATAAAATATTTAAAATAATTTCCATATAAAATCATTTAAACCCATTTTTTCTTTAAAAAAATTTTCTCTTTTAGAAAAATTATAACAAAAAGATTAAAATTTTAAAAATAGGTTTATGTAACGGTCTTAACCGATTCCATTAAATCAATTGAAATAAACCTAGTTGTCACATTTGTTAAAACCAATTCTCATATCGTTGTCCAAAATTTAACCAAATCCTCATCCTTATTTAAATACAAAAAGACCACCTGCGAATCCTCGTATTAGTATTTTTAGTAATAGAAACCTAGGATTTTGCTATTCTCTTTTCTCCTACCTCCTCTTTCAATTCTCAAAACCATAATTCTTGTTGACTATGGCCTCTGTTGAACCTCAAAACGAGAGAAATCATGTTTACAGGTTTTCAACATTGCCTCAATCAGAAACCGAAGCGAATCCTCACGAAGAACAACAACCATTATCAATCTCCACAAACCCAACATTTCCAACAATCTCCAACCATTCAGAAGAAATCATCGTCGTTAGTCGTCGTAGCTGCCTAGAAATCCAAGACTTTCTCGGTGTCACAATGTTAATATTACTAATATTCTTTCCTTATTATAGACATTCAGGATCACCAAAACAAGACCCAATCCCACCTATTTTCAAACTCAATTCAATGTACATTTCAAATTTCACCATAGGAACAAAAGGACTCGCCGCAACGTGGGACACCAAATTCACAATCACAAACACAAATGTCTCGTCTATAAGCTTTCGCAGCATTGAGTTCACAATATTTTACAAACAAAATCTAGAAGATGCTCTCTCAGTTGCTTCTTCACAACCTTTTAGTTTGTACCAAGGTGGGTTCATAAAGCTGCATTTGAAGTTCATGACTACGGAGACGGCTAATTGGGAAGCTGATCAAGAGCAGCCATTTGTTGAGAGTAGTTTGGTGGAAGAAATAAGGAAAGATAGAGATAGAAATAATGGTACATTGAGTTTTGGAATTCAAATGAAGGTTCAAGCTACTTATTCTGATTTTGATACAGCATCGGTTTATGATGTTGTTATGACACCTTATTGTGAAGATTTGGTGGTTCATTTTTTTCCTAATACGAATTCAGGAAGGTTGGTTGACCTTAATAAGAATTTCTCTGTTCCAATTCGTTGGAAGCCATTGCCTTTTTGAAATTAAGGTCATATATTTTTCATGTAAATGATTTTAGTCCCTTGTAAACTCTTGAGGAAAAGTTGTTTTTTTATTTGTTATGTAATTAAGGAATTTCTATATGTATATTTAGACTTGTTTTAATTTTGTTTTACGTGTTACACGGTCTTTGAAATTCACTGAGCAACAATATATATATATATATATATATATATATATATATATATATATATATATATATATATATATATATATATATATATATATATATATATATATATATATATATATATATATATATATATATATATATATATATATATATATATATATATATATATATATATATATATAAGTTTGCTTTTAAAATGTCACAGTCAGTCAATGTATAATAAATGCTTTATTCCTCCATTTCTTAGCAGTTACTGTGACTCCATTAAAGATTACATTGTTGTGGACATTTTAAATAAATCAAATAATTGCATTTCAAATCATAAAGTAATTATGACTACTATAAAATAGATATTTCGTCACACTAAACTATATGAGTCTGTTTATTAACCGTGATAATACCACAATTATGGACGCGCTTTTTTATTTATATTTATGAAAATACATTGCACTATTGTCAAACTAATAAATTGTGATTATACATATATGGAATGACAGGGTTCAAATCCCAACTCTAACAATTTTTTAATTGTTCTATACAATTGATGTTGTTCTTATAATTATAATATATAAATTAAAATTGAAATACATATCACCACGATTGTTAGTAGAATCATGGTTAAAGTCATTACATTTCATTACAATTTTTTAATACAACCGTGGTGAAATTACTTACTTATTTATAATAGAAGTGAATTACCTCTCGCTTCTTGACAATATCTTCGTATCCATTACAGCAAAACCTTAGCACACATTTTCTCTCATCTTCATCATTAGCTCTCGCTTCATACATAAATATGTTCTTCTTCTTCCTTGTTCGAGAGTTTATGTTTTTTTGTTGTTATAGTTTTATATTGTTGTATGTTGTTGTTATTGTTGTATTTTCTGATTTCAGATCCTTCTCTCATCATGAATAGTGGGAGCAACAAACATATCCATGAGATTCAAGTTATAAAAGAAGTTATTGATATGGTGGAGTTATGGTTGAACAAAGTCAAGGAAGCTGAATCTGTTAGGGAACACATTACTGTTGTTGAACCTTCTGATGGAATGAGCTATAAGAAGATTCATTTCAAGAATCTTAACCCTGAAAAGATGAACAAGATAGAAGTTATTATGAATGACCTTATGAATTTGGATGTAACTAATTTTGAATCAAATGAAGATCTTAAGAACTATGAACACCTTGAGAACTGCACGAATTCAACTAGGCATGAAGATTGAAGATCTTGTTATGTTTTACTTGATTTGTTGTTAGTTGTTGTTTTTGACAAGTTTTTGATTTGTTGTGGGTAGTTGTTGTTAACATACTGCTTTTTGTCGTGACATGATTTACTTTCTTTTTGGGTTAACAATGTCCTGCTGGTTGTTGTTGCTTTTTATGTTACAATGTTAAAGCTAGTCATGTTGTGGTTGTTGTTGTTTGTTATGTTACAGTGTATTGCTTATTTATGTTAACATGCTGTTTTTTGTTGTGACATGATTTACTTTCTAAATGCTTTGTTGCTTGTTAGGTTACAATATTAATGTTAGTTCATACTATTATGAATGTGGTTCACAAATGATTTGTTTTGCTATGGAGAAACAATACAAGAAATATAGATCAATTTTGGAAGCTTCATGGCAACACAAAGTATATCAACTTTAGATTATTTCACGAAGCTTTTCAATAAAAGGTATGTTGTTGTCATTTTATTGATGTATATGTTATTGTTGAGTTTATTATAATGTATGTAGATTGTTTGTTTCACTTCCTTCATTGAACATGCATTCATTTAAACTGATTTAGAAAATAATAATCTAAAAATTAAGTTTATTTGAGATGCAACTTAGATCAAACATGATCTTCGAATTGTATCTATCTCGTAATTAATTTATATCGGTCTTTAACACGTAGAACTTAGTTTATTGTCCCAAATTCTTCAAAGCAATGATTCGTTCTCTATTAATTTATATTGCAAAACATCAAATGTGTTGAGAAATTAAATCATCTTCATCGCTGTCATCATAAAAATCTTCATTATTGATTAAAGCAACGATGATGATAGAAATGATGATGATTTAGAATTAGTCAACATATTGACGCTTTGCAAAATAAACTAGGAATGAACCGTTTTTTTTTGAAGAATTTGGGGTATTGAATCAAATTCTATGTGTTAAGAAGCAAGAGATGAATTACGGTATGAATGCAATTTGAAAAACAGTGGTTCGTTTAAGTTGTTTTTCAAGACTAATTTAATTTTCAAATTACTATCTTCTACATCAAGTTTTATGGTTGTATATGTTTAGTGAGGTGTAAGGAAAAACAAGCAATCTATATATTTTATAATAAACTCAGGGTATTTTTCACAACAATTATATTTTGTAACCGTCATGAAATGTTAATTATTTTCAAATAAATTGTTGTTGCTGTTGGGTTTCGAACCCATGATGTAACACTCGAGGCCGAAGAGGGTGGACAGTGGTTACATGTAATTCCCAAGGGCAAGGGAGTGGTTGTCAGTACACGAGGCATGCCAATGAGACACTTCTAGCAACTTGGCGAGGGAGTGCTTGTCGGTGCACGAGGAATGATAATGAGACACTCCTAGCAACATCTAGGAAAAAAACCTAATTCACATTAGAATGAAAGGGATCCTGAGTCTGTGCAGGAATGAGACTGCATGGTTGAAGTAAGGCTTATAAGGATTAATTATTAGTACTTATACCAACAAGATGCATCTTCTTTTCGGTAGCCTATTCGATAAGAACTCCACAGTTAAGCGTGCTTGACTTGGAGCAACTTTAGGATGGGTGACCTTCCGAGAAGTTTCCTAGAAAGCATGTGAGTGAGGAAAAAGCATCCTGAAAAGACATGTGTTAGTTTGTCGGGTCAGTCAGTAATCCTGAAAGCACTCTGGGGCATTACAAATGGTATCAAAGTCAGACCTCTCCCAGTACGATGTGGTTCGGGGACGAACTAAGTGAAAGTTGATGGGCATGTAACACCCGAGGTTGAAAAGGGCGGAGAGTGGTTACATGTAACACTCGAGGGCGAGGGAGTGGTTGTCAGTGCACGAGGCATGACAATGGGACACTTCTAGCAGCTTGGCGAGGGACTGTTACCATTGCACGAGGCATGACAATGAGACACTTCTAGCAGCTTCTAGGGAAAAACCGAATTCACATCAAAATGAGAGGGATCCTGAGTCTGTATGTCGCAACTGCGAAAAACATTTGGCGAAAAAACAGAAGAGTCTCAAGTCATCTGGTGTAGTTATTTAAAAAGGGGCAACTGTAATACCCCAAATTTTACCCTCAGATTAGTCGATTCATGTCGCATAGCATCTCATTTTCGCATCCGCTAAATACTAGCAGGTTACGTAGTCTATTTATTTTGCAGGAATGGCATTAGGTGCACTTCAACTGTGAAAAGGGAAAAACTGTAATTTGCACGGTATTTACTGACAGTTGTGGAGGATGAGTTGTCGCCCGGGTTTTTTGGAATAATTAAAGTCTCACCACTGAATGTCATTTATTCCAACGGGGGAAAAGGAAACGATTAAAGAAAACCTCAAAGAAAGGGAGAAGACATGGTCATCGCAACCAAATCCAGGGTTCAGGAGTCAATTACGTGGGAGGGAGATATTAGCACCCCCTCGCGTCCGTTGTACTCAACGGGATCCACGCTTGTTGTTCTAATCATAGGGTGTGTTATCCAAAGCCTACTACTAAACGGAAACAAGAATGAAAAGGGAAAAAAAGATCCTCGATAGGAATAACTTTGATGCTTGCAATAAAAGAAAACTCCCTGAGTCATAGAAATAACTTGATCCCATGTCTCAAGAGCCAATTTCATGATATGCACAATGATAATGCAAAAATGAATGAAACATAATCCAGATACGGTTAAATTGAAAGGGAAAATTTTGGGGTGCTACAATTGCCCCTATTCAACCGACTTAAACCTGAAGCTAGGGATGATATCATCAGCTTTCAGGCATTCGAGATATATGGTGATTGAATACAAAAGAACCCGGAAAATTTGAAAACTGTAGGGACTAACAACGACAATGATATAAGATGCCAACCAAAAGATGGAACGAAAGATACTAACCAAAAGTTAGGATTCAACAACAAAAGAACGCCAACTGAAGGCGAACTCACATCAAAGGATACCAACCAATATTTGGAATGAAAAGATACTAACCAAGAGTTAGAATAAAATAGAGGATACCAACCAAAAGTTGAGATAAGAAGATAAAGATACCAACCAAGAGTTGGGATGCAACAAGGGCTACCAACCAAGATTTAGGATAAAACAGAGGATACCAACTAAGAGTTGGGATACCACACAGAGGATAGCAACCAAGAGTTGAGATACAACCAAAGATACCACCAAAAGTTGGGATAAACACATGTACTAACCAAGAGTTATGATAAAACAGAGGATACCAACCAAAAGTTGGGATACAACATGATACTAACCAAATGTTAGGATAAAACAGAGAATACCTACCAAGAGTTGGGATACAACACAGAGGATACCAACCAAGAGTTAGGATACAACCAAAGATACCGTCCAAAAGTTGGAATAAACATAAGTACTAACTAAGAGTTAGGATAAAACAAAGGATACCAACCAAAAGTTGGGATACAACATGGTAGGTACCAACCAAGAGTTGGGATACAACCAAAGATACCAACTAAACGTTGGGATAAACACAGGTACTAACCAAGAGTTAGGATAAAACAGAGGATACCAACTAAAAGTTGGGATAACACAGGTACTAACCAAATGTATGTTGGTTGAATATTATGATGATGAGTTGTTTGTGTTGTTGTGTGATGTTTAGAATCAGAGTCGGAACCCGAGTTATGAATTGGTATGACAATTTTGAAGTTTTGGGATGCTTTGCAAACTGATTTTCGTGTAAAAATATAGCAGAAACTACTTCTGTTGCATTGCTAACTGGTTACTACTTTTGGTGTAACGGGTTACACTTGAGATTGCTTACAAACATTAAAACTAAATTTTTTGGGGGGTGTAACCAGTTACCGGTTACACTGGTAGAAAAAATTCAGAAAATTTTAAAAATTCATAACTTGAGTTCCGGGTGCCCGATTGAGGTGTCGTTTGAAGCGTTAAAAACCTAATGCAATGAACTTTCTTTTAAAAGTAGTTCCAACACCTGTAATTGATTTAAATTTTGCGTGATGGTGTTGGATGATGTGTGGTTTGTGTGTAGTAGTGAAACATGCATGAATATGATGTTGTTTCTTGCTATATTATTATATTGTTGTTGTTGAATGTTTATATCATGTGTATGGTGTATGGTGGCCAGCATTGGTGTGGTACAATGGTTATGGTGGCCAGTATCTCCCATTTATTTAATTATTTTATTTGATTTTTATTTATTCTTGCTTTGAAGTCTTAAATATAATTTTTTTATTCTTTGACAGTGAATGATCTTAAAAAATAAAGAATCTACTACGGGTTTATGGCCGTGATCGTGAAGGTTATCAATTTATATTAAAACATAAAAATCACATCTTTATATTTTTTTTTTTGTAAGTTGGTTGTTCTTGAAGTTTGTTCGATGTGCTATATTATTGGTTGTGTATAGTTCAACATGGTCTGTCCTTTTATTTTGGTTGCGTATTGCAACATCTACTCAAGAGATTTTCATTAAAGTAATTATAATTTTGTTCTTTGTCAAATTTATCATTTCTAAAGCAGTAATATTCTTGATAGTTATAACTACTATTTATATGTTATTTGTGTTTTTATTTAAGAGACATTAATATTCTTGATAGTTATAACTACTATTTATATGTTATTTATGTTTTTATTTAAGAGACATTATTTATTACTTTGTTTATAGTCTGATTCTAATTTAAATTATATATTTGACAAAAATTCATATAACTACATTTTTTGAAATCAAGTGTTAATATTTTAGATCTATATATTTCTTTAACTATAAAAATTATATGTTCAAAATTAACTAAGTATAAAACATAAGTAATGAAAGAAATGATAAATTGTAAATGCAAGAACACTAATTATTTTGTGGAAAAACTATATATTATAAATTATATATTTTTATAGTTATAAAATGATTACGAAGAGAGGGAAAGATTCACACGAGACAATACCTTTAAAGATAGTTATAGAAGACATTTTATAGAAGGAAAAGTAAAAAAAAAAACAGCGGAAAACGACAAATAATGTTGGTGATTTCAGTATCATCAATGTATTTTAGTAGTAATGTGATTTACTGTAGGCCGATGCAATTATACGTTAAGCTTGAAAACGAGTTAGGGTAGTGCGGAGTGCACACTCGTCGAGCCAACGTGCAATTGAATGCGAATAATTGAAAAGGGGTTCCAAGGGGCGGAGCCCCTGGCGAGGTGCGGGGCAGCGCTCCGCTGGGGTTCCAAGGGGCGAAGCCCTTGGTGGGGTGCGGGGCAGCGCCCCGTGGGGTTCCAAGGGGCAGAGCCCCTGGCTGGGGTTCCGCTGGGGTCCCGACGAAGCCCTTGGCGGTCCCGGCGAAGCCCCTGGCGGGGTGCGGGGCGCCGCCCCATGGGATTCGAAGGGGCAAAATTTTTCTGAATAGTTGAACCTGTTCGAAATCTTTCTGAACGTTTGAACCCGTTCGAAATTTTGAACCCGTTCGAAATTAAATTTGAAAAGATGAACCCGTTCAAAATTTTTGAACAGATGTCCCTTTTCGTTCTCTGTTATTTAATCTCCTATATAAGGAGTCATTTGGCCTCAGTTTTAGACACTGGAAAAAAAATCATATTTCTCTCTACATTCTTGATCTGTTTTCTATTGCCAGAAGCAGATTGTTCTTCAAGAATTATTCCCACAAAGATTTCATGAACCCAGGCAAATAATAGGGTCGAAATACTTTGTTCGAAAAGTGTACGAACACGATTCCTCGAAAATATCCAAGATTATCATACCAAATTTTCTAACAAATAATTGGCATGTGATGGAAATGAGTCTTTAGAGATTAAGATGAAAATTTTATGATATCTCAAAAAAAGCAGTTTTTAATTTGAATTTTCTTTTAATTTATTTGGTTTAAAATAGTTAGTTTTATGTTATTAGTTGAATTTTCTTTTAATATCTTACTTTTATTTTTAATAGTTATGGACACATAATATTTTTTCTAAGGAGACATATGTGAAAAACATCATAAAAGTAATAATGTGTCATCGTGAGAAAGAATCACAAAGTTTAAAAAAAAAAACTACCTTGTATATATATTGACTTATGTGCGTAAATTTTTTTTAATAAAATATTATCAAAAAAATTTTTTTATAGTATATTGATAAACATATATCTATGCATTTCATCAAAATTATCACATAAATAATTTAAAAAAAAAAATCATTAACATCAAAGAGAGAGAGAGAGAAAAGAGAGAATCACAAAGTTTACACAAAAAAACTACTTGTATATATATTGACTTATGTGCGTAAAAAAGATTTAATAAAATATTATTAGAAAAAAATTTAATAGTATCACATAAATAATTTTAAAAATTATTTTTAAAAAAATCTTTAACATTTCAACGCGTTAACACATAAAAAAATGGACAAATTGTGTCTGTTTGAACGCTAGTATTGATAAACATATATCTATGCATTTCATCAAAAATCGTTAACATTTCAACACAACGCATAAAAGAAGTGGACAAACGTACACGGAAGTGTCTGTTTGAACGGTAGTAGTAATAAATATAACAAAACTTGTTTACACACCAGTTTGAAAGCTTGTCACTATGTTAAAATTCAATCTAATGGTATATGTGAGTGAGGCTAAAATGTCTGAGTGTAGGTTAGTAGCTTCACTTGAACTAGTATATTAAAGAAAACAATTCTTTTTAGGGGTGTCATGGCCCACCTCAGCTCCTACCAAGCTCCACCACTGGATGGTAACGACATTTTTGGTGACCCTCGATCCCATTATGATGAATCAGGTTTGAGTAGCTAATTCATATGGTAATGGAATTAGTGAAGTGTTACCTATGGTGACGGTGACGATTTTTGGTGGGCTTTGCTCCTGTGGTGGAGATCAGAGCGAGTGAACCTGAGAGTTCGTTATTTATACCACATGCATTGAGTCAAGAGTTAAGTCTCTTTGCATTTGCATACATGTTGTATTATTATGTGTGTATTGTGTGAGGTGTGAACTGTGGATCGAGTGATTATGCATATGTTGATGGGTGCTTACATATTATTATGCATTTTTTAATATGATTGTGATTTTTCACCCCTTCTGATTGAATGATCCCTTTACATGGACATCGTGCAGATTATCCACAGTAGAGGCTTTGATGTGAGTGAAAAAGAATGTTCTTCTTATTGCTTTTGTTGAGTTGACGTCTGCTTTGATATGTAACACTGGGGAATAAAATATTTTTATATTTATTTTATTTTATGGCGGAAATTGCTATGTTATTTCTGAAGTTTATTATTCTTATAATTACTATGTGTTTTGATTATGTTTTGAAATATCAAAATAAATTTTTATTGATGCCTTTTCGCTGCTAAATAAATACTAAAGCTCAGACTTGTTGATTTTTGCTACTAGTTTATTATTAATAATTTTTTAAAATTGTATGTGTTACATATCATATCTTGTGAGTTGATTTGTGTTAAAGTAGCATCCTAATTGTTGTTGGTTTGAAATTACTCTCATTTTATTTACAATTACACGGAGAAAATTAGGGTGTTACATTGCCCCACTCTTACACTCTCTCTTTCGACACGAAAAAAAATGTATTTAAGTACCCTAAAATACACCAAAGAGAACTAAAAAATCGTTCACATGCTCGATCTAAAAGATTCCACACCGCCTTTTTTTCTGCCAACAAACACTTAACATAAACATTTACAACAAAATATGATCGAGCATTCACATCTCACTCGAGACAAATTCCAAGATAACTCACCCAGAGAAAGAGAAGGATACTTAACAACATTTTAGTATCGTGTCATCAAAATTTTGTGACTGATTTGACTAAAAGTTAAAATAACATAGATGAATTAGGTATTAAAGCTAAGTGTATAAGACACAAGTTATACAATTGTCAATTCCAAAAATATCAATATTTATACAATAAAAATTTAATAATAAAACTTTTATTTAAAAATAGAGAATCATAATTCATTTAGCTTCTCCCCCAACAATTTAATAATAGGGGAATTTACAAAGTTAGATAATATGGAAGAACCAGCTAGGAAAATGCTAATCCTTGTCCATTACGCTACATTTAGCTAAATAACAAGACATGTAGTGGAAAAAACATGAGACGTTGAAAAAGTTAGAGAAGATCTAACTCCTCATTTTACTACTACATCAATTCCAATAGAATCAAAAGACCAAAAACCTTCCCCAAATTCCTGTCAATCTATTTTTGTGTCTTCCATTCCTTGTTTTCATCTCAGCAAAAAACAAAAACAACAAATAACACAACAAAATACAGAACAGCCTATTGGTTCTCTCCCATCTCTCACATTCTCTCTCTCAAATTTTTCATTGGGAGAGAGAACCAAGAAAAATCATCATGTCTGAATCATCAAACCATGGAAAAGCATCTCCACATCAATCATCTTCCCCCGATCATCAACCCTCATCAAACGCGGACACGACGTCACGGGCGCCCGCGCCACCACCGGTGGCCGCACCTCACATGATGTATTACCAACCGGGACCTGGTTATCCACCAGGTCCTCATGGCCCACCACTACCACCCTTTCATCCATACCCTCCACCACCACATGGATACCCCCCATATCCTCCTCAGCCGCAAAGATACAATAACTATCCTGGTCATGCACCATACTACCCTCCTCAAAACTATCATTCCGACGCAGTAGGTAGAGGCTTCCTTAGAGGATTCATAATGTGTTCATGTTTCATATTCACAGGCTTCTTCCTTTCAACTCTCATAATAGCATTCATATTACATCCTAAACTACCTGTTTACAAGGTTCACGCCATGTCGGTAACGAATTTCAACACAAGTCCAGTTTTAACAGGCGATTGGAGCATCAGCCTGGCCATTGAGAATCCTAACACAAAACTAAAAGGTTTCTTCTCGGATTTTAAGGTTGATGTCGTGCATGATCAAACCAACGAGATAGCTATGAGTTTTGTGCCCGATTTTCAATTGGAAAAACATGAAGAAAAACATATGGACGTTAAAGCTTCTTCGAACAACGCTGGAAATATCGTGTCGTTTCAAAAATGGGATTTGGATAAGATGAGTAATGAAAAACAAAGTGGTTCCATTACGTTCGGTTTGAAGGTGTCTTCCATGGCTGAGTTTAAGTCAACCTCAATGTCCACCAAAAGTATGATGATGTTGGCTGTTTGCGATGGGTTGAAGATTGTGTTTCAAAATAATTCTGGTAATGGTACCTTGGACAATGGGGGTAAACCTGTCAATTGCATGCTTTACATGTGAAAAGAGAAAACATGATATGCTATTGGTTTGTATTATTTAAGGATTTTTTCTGTTCTAATATGGGAAACAGTTGTTGTTTTTCTCTTTTTGCTTAGAGTTTTTAGAGTAATTAATTGGAATTTAACTTATCTTCAAAGTTCAAAGTTATAGTTTTAGGCTATACTATAATATGCTGGAGGGATATAAACCTATATTCGACGCATATATAATCCTGAAATTTGTTAAATTGTTTGGAATTGTGTATGTGAATACCGATTCGAAAGGCGCTTGAAAAATACTACTATTGAGAAATCGTTAAATTTAGATTTTTTATTGCATTGGACGAAGATTGGGGACTTCGGGTTCTGAAATTTAAATTTTTGATAAAAATAATTGAAAAAATATGGCTTACTGAAATTAATTGCTGTGGTTCATGACGCGGTTGCACACCTGATTTTTACTACTAAAAAAAATTAGTTTTATGACAATGATTTCGTTTCACATATTAAAAAATTGTGGTAAAATTTTTTGACACGTTTTTGTTTTTTTTAAATATATATAATATATTATGTCGATTATTTTAAAAACTGAGATATAACACGCCCGACAACTTATAGGTTTTTAAAACATAGTGATTGAAAAAACTTATAGTCCAATATAGGAGGTGTTTGACCCCATTCAATGTACTAGCATCATATCTGTTGGGCCTGCTCATGGTGTGAAGCAAAGGAAAGTCAAACTGTTGAATGATATTTATGAGCAGTTCCCCTTCCTTTTACTCGTCTCTGATGCACCACGTTATTCCCTTATATAATCCAACACATTTGGTTGAATTAAGGACAAGGTCGTCGCCTGATGGCAGTCTGGCAGTATCTGATGGTATCAGATCTCCTCAGTTTTCCAGTGGTTCTGTGTTGTGTTGTGAATCCATTTGCGGTTCGGATGTTGACAATGGAAATCGAAGAATTTCAAAGTCGTTGGATTCTATCCCTTCAAGAATTTGGAATTCAATCAAAAATATGGGAGTGGAAGGGGAGACAAATGACTGAGTTTTTCGAGCGAATTATTTGTGAAATGAAACTCAGAGATAGGAAGTTATTTGAAGATAGGTTGGAGTATGAGTTACGAGTACCATGAATTGCATCTCATACAACGTGCGCGGGTGTTGCTCTTCCCTTAAGGGCGAAGTATTCAGCCGATTTTATCGGAGGAAAAGGTGGAAGTTTGCTTCATATAGGAATCAAAGATCCAGGAAATGAATGATAGTTGGGTTCAGAGTATTTGGAATCAGGATGATTTAGATTGGTCGGCGATTAATTCGTCTAGGAAGTCAGGAGGTATCTTGTCTATTTGGAAGAGAGACATTTTTACTGCTAAATTTAGTTTTAGTGGGTGTGGCTTCTTAGGTGTCTGTGGTTTGTGGCATGAGAGGAGATGCTACCTTATAAATGTTTATTCATCGTGTAAGTTGTTGGAAAAAAAAAAGAAACTTTGGGCAAAATTACTAGTATGGAAGAACAAGCTTCTGGTGGGTGAATGGGTGGCGACGGGAGATTGTAACGCGATTAAATCACTGTCGCACCTCGAAAAATCAAAATACGACCCTCACGCGAAAGGCGCAGAATGCGTTTGATAGAGTCTCCACCGAACTTTATTTATCCCAAAAAGAGGGAAAGGAAAATATCGAGAAAACCTTTAAGAAGACATATAAGAACACGGTTGTCGCAACCACGTTCTGGGTTCAGGAGTCGGTTACGCAAAGGGAATGTATTATCACCCCTCATGTCAGTTGTACTCAACGGGAACCTCTTAGTCCGATTTGTGATGAGCGTTATCTAAGCTTGTTTGTTTTCTTCTCAACGATAAATGTGAAACGGTAAGATAAAAAGGAAACGAGGCTAAGGGAAAAAATGGTGGTTTTAGGATAGGGTTCTCGTCAAGGATTAGGGCCCTTGTGCCTACATATGCTCATTCAAACGAGAATGAGAAATCAGAGTTTTCGTAGTTCGACTACGGGGAAGATAGGGGGGAAACGAAAGATGGAGGGAATTGTTGTAATGCCCCGATTTCGATTATTACCATTTTGTTGAGTCTTTTATTTAAATTGAGTGATAATTATTTTATTTGTGAAATTGGTGTGTTAATATGATATGTTGACATGTTATGATATTTTACCGTTTTTGAGAGTTTTCGGAGAAATTAGAATGGAGGGTATTTTGGACATTTCTCATTTAATGATAAGTTAGAAATTTAGTGGAAATAGAATTATGTGAGAAAAGGAATTAATTAAATTTGTGTTAAAAAAAAGATAAGAAGAAGAAATAGGAGAGAAATAGAAAGAAAAGAGAAATAGAGAGAAAAAGGAGAGAAAGAAAGAGGAAGAAGACAAAAGAGAAGAAAAAGAGGAAAAGCTTGAAAATCTTCAAAACAACTTCTAGGAATCGATATAATCGGGTAAGGGTGTGAAATCTTATTATCTCATCAATGTATATCATTACGTATGTGTTTGCTTGGATATTTTCTTGTTTTCCATAACTTGAGTTCTAGGTTGAAATTGAGATTTTTGTGAGTAATCGGTGTTTTTACGGACGAAAGTCGGAATAGATTGCGTAGTTGTATCGGGTAATGTTAGGCCGTGATCGAGTATGCTTGTTTTATCAAATTTGGTTGATTTTGTAAGTTTTTGCATTTTTGGAGATTTGAGGGTTTAAGATTCGGATTGAAATCGAAAGTCATAGATTTCACGTTTGATGGTTCTAAATCACTAATATATGTTTAGTATGAATGAGTATGTGTTTGTTTCGAAGAAAATAATTGAATCGGTCGGATTTTCGAGCGAAAATGCTCAAACCCGTAGCAGTCTTTATGCAGAAAAATTCTGTTTTGGAAAAACTTCGAAAATTCATAACTCTTGAACCGTAAGTCGGTTTTGACCCCCGTTTAAAGCGTTGGAAATTTAACGAGATGATCTTTCTAGGAAAAACGGTTTTGAGGCCTGTACCTGGTTCTATTATAGCAGAAAATTGAAAACGTATCATTGTGTTTGTTAAATATAATTCATAGTGTAAACAGGTTTGATTTGATATGATTTAGATTAGATTTGATTTTGAATATTTTGGGCCTTTTATGTTTTGGGCTTTTGAAAACCTAAAACTATAAATAGGATGCCTTGTTTTGTATTCTACACAACATAGAACAGATTTCACAGTTGCAGAGTTTAGCAAGTGAAAGTTCAATATAATCAGAAATCCCACAGTTGTGGGTAACACATTTTCTCCAAATATTCCTTCTCTCTTTCTATCTTGTTGTTTGTTTGTTAATCTTCTTCTCTTTTTTTGTTCTTGATAACTCTTCACTTGTTATCACCATTACTATCACATTGTGGGTTTATTCATCAATCTTGAGATCAAGATTGAAGGGAATTCTTCATAGGGTGTGAGGTGAATTTCCAACATCTGATATCTAGAGCTCCGGTTGAGAGATTCAAGGAAGGAAGATAGTGATGGCGATGAACTATCCGAAGGGCAACTTTCTGGCGACCCTGCCAATTCTCAAGAAAGACAATTTTGAGAATTGGTGCAAGCAGATTAAGGTGATTTTCTGTTATCAAGATCTTTGGGATCTTGTGAAGGACGGAGTAACATCGCTTGGGGAGAACGCAACGGAGGCGGAAAAGGTTGTGCACAAAGAATTGAAGAAGAAGAATTATAAAGCACTCTTTATAATTCATCAGTGTGTTGATCCTGATAACTTTGAAAAGGTTAGTGATGTTGATTCAGCAAAAGAAGCATGGGAGATTCTTGAAAAGTCGTTTGGAGGCGCAGAGAAGGTGAAAGAGGTGAGGTTATAAACTCACAAGAGAACCTATGAGTTGCTTCAGATGGAAGACAACGAAAGCATTACAGATTTCTTCACCAAAGTTACAAAGTTGGTGAATCAAATCAAAGTATATGGAGAAGCGTTAATGACGAAAGCAGTTGTCTCAAAGATTTTGAGATCGTTGGCTCCAAAATTCGACCACGTGGTAGTTGCCATAGAAGAGTCGAAAGATCTGTCAGTGTTGACGAAGGAAGAGCTTCAAGGGACTCTTGAGTCTCATGAACAGAGGATGGCTGAGAGAGCTTCAGGAAAGTCGAAAGATATGACTTTGCAGGCGCAGTCAGAAAAGGAAAGAAAAGGCAAAGGTAGCTGGAATGGCAACAAAGGAGGAAACCAGTCGAATCAGAAGAAACCTTGGAACCAAGACAACCAAATAGGTGGTGCTGCAGGTAAAGGAAGAGGTGGTGGTCGAAAGACAGACAAAAGCCACATTCAATGTTTCAATTTCCAGAAGTATGGTCATTATGTTAGTGATTGTCCAAAAAAGAAGAGAAATCAAGAGACTGATGCAAAGTTGGCGAAACATGAAGAAGAAGAAACGTTGTTAATGGTCATAACAAAAGATGAAGAAAGATTCTAAGATCAGTGGTACTTGGACTCAGGATGCTCATCACACATGTCTGGAAGGAAAGATTGGTTTGTCAACATGAAGCCCTCGTCGAAGAACATAGTGAAGTTTGCAATGACAACACTCTAGCAGCCGAAGGTGTTGGTGATGTTCTGATTATGAAGAAAGATGGCAAAAGGTCAACAATTTCCAATGTGTTGTACATACCAGGCATGAAGAGTAATTTTCTCAGTATAGGGCAACTTGTCGAAAATAACTACAAGGTAGTTGTCGAAGACAAGATGATCAGAGTTCTCGACGCAGGTGGTAGATTAATCTTAAAGGCTCCAATGTCTCAGAATAGGACCTTCAAGATTGGACTCAATGTGATGGAGCACAAGTGTCTAGCAACTGCAGGCAGCAGAGATGAGTAGTTATGGTATTTTCGACTAGGTCATCTCAACTTTAATGACATTAGAGAACTGAAGAGAAGAAATATAGTTTCAGGATTACCAGAAATCGACATTCCAAGTGAAGTCTGTGAGGAGTGTGTTCAGTCGAAACAACACAAGAATAGCTTCAGCAAGGATGCAGGAAGGAAGTCGAAGGCAATACTTGAAGTCATATACTCTGATGTATGTGGTCCAATCCAGGTGGATTCGATTGGTGGCAATATATACTTTGTCACATTTATAGATGATTACAGTCGAAAGCTGTGGACTTACCTCATCAAGAAGAAAAGTGATGTGATTGAGGTATTTTCCATATTCAAGTCCATGGTCGAAAGACAGAGTGGTCGAAAGCTGAAAAGTCTGAGGACTGATGGTGGTGGAGAGTATGTATCGAAAGAGTTTGATACACTATGTGTAAAAGAAGGGATTATGCATGAGGTGGTGCCACCCTACACTTCACAGTAAAATGGGATTGCAGAACGCAAGAACAAAACCATCATGAATATGGTGAGAAGTATGTTGAATGGAAAGCATCTACCCAAAGAATTATGGGAGAAGCAGTTTTGACAGCAACATATATATTGAACAGATGTCCGACGAAGAAGCTTGAAGGAATCACACCAGAAGAATGTTGGTCTGGTGTCAAGCCTAGTCTCAGTCACTTGAACGTGTTTGGATCTATAGCACATAGACATGTGCCAGATCAGTTGAGAAGGAAGCTTGATAATAAGTCGAATCATATGATCTTGATAGGATATCATTCAACAGGAGGTTATAAGCTATTCGAACCAGTGAATAAGCAGGTAGTGATCAACAGGGACGTGATCATAGATGAGCTTAAAGAATGGGACTGGACTGAGAATGCCAAGAAGGATTCAGTGAGAATCTCTTGTGAAGAACCAGCCACTGAAGTTGAAATAGAAGTTCCACAGGAACCAGTTACAGATGAAACAGGTTCAAGCAGACCTCGACGAACAAGACACATGCCTGTAAGGTTGCAATAATGTGTAATTACATCAGATGATGTAGTCGATGAGGAAGGTGAGCTGGTACATTATGCTTTCTACGCAGATGTCGAACCAATCAATGCAGCTGAGGCATTGAAAGATTCGAAGTGGGTGAAAGCAACGACTGAAGAGTTGGAGTTCATCGAAGTCAATGATACATGGTCACTTGTCGAATTACCGTAAGGCAAGAAGGCAATTGATGTGAAGTGGGTTTACAAGGTGAAGGTAAATCCTAAAGGAGAAGTAACTCGACACAAGGCGAGACTTGTGGCGAATGAATTTCTTCAGAAGGAAGGAATCGACTTCGATGAAGTATTCACACCTGTTTCTAGAATCGAAACAATCAGGTTGGTTGTTGGTCTAGCAAATATGAACAACTGGCACACATATCAGATGGACATGAAGTGTGCATTCCTTAATGGCTCTTAGATGAAGAAGTTTATGTTGCACAATCAGCTGGGTTTGTGAAATAAGGCGAAGAAAGAAAGGTGTACAGGCTTCATAAAGCCCTGTATGGACTTAAGCAAGCTCCAAGAGCTTGGAATAAGAAAATCGACAGCTTCTTAAGGGAGAAGGAATTTGTGAAGTGTACAACTGAACATGGAGTATATATAAGAAGAAGAAATGGCGAATTGTTTATACTGTGTCTCTATGTTGATGATTTATTGATAACAGCGAGTTGCAAGAAGGAGATCGAAGATTTCAAACATGACCTGAGTAAGGAGTTTGAAATGTCAGACTTGGGAAATATCTCATATTTCCTTGGCATCGAATTCTACAAGACAAGTAGAGGTTCGATGATGAATCAAAGAAGATATGCAGGAGAAATACTCAAGAGATTTTAGATGCAAGATTGCAACCAAACTTCGACTCCAGCTGAGCCCAAATTGCAATTGTCGAAGGATTCAGATGAAGATGATGTCGACCCAACCCAATACAGAAGACTTATTGGGTCACTTAGATACCTTTGTCACACAAGGCCTGACTTAGCATACAGTGTTGGTATGGTAAGTAGATTCATGCAGAAGCCAAAGGTATCACACCTAGCAACGGCGAAAAGGATACTGAGGTATCTAAAAGGAACTCTCGACTATGGAATTTTATTTCCAGCAATTGATGAAGGAAAAGAATGCAAGTTAGTGGGATACACAGACTCCAGTTGGTGTAGAAATGCTGAGGATCGGAAATCCACAGCTGGGTATGTGTTTATGTTAGGTGGTGCACCAGTTGCTTGGAATTCGAGAAAGGAACCAGTAGTGGCATTGTCATCATGCGAAGCAGAATATATAGCTGCTTCTCTTTGTGCATGTCAAGCAACTTGGATGGTGAACTTGGTCGAAGAAATCACAAGGAAGAATCATGGAGCAATTACCATGAGGATAGACAACATGTCAGCTATCAACTTGGCGAAGAATCCAATAGCTCATGGTTGAAGCAAACACATCGAAATGAGGTTCCATTATCTTCGAGAGCAGGTAGCAGAAGGGAAGATGAAGTTGGAACGCTGCAAAACTGAGAATCAGATTGCAGATATCATGACGAAGGGAGTGCATGTCGAAGCCTTCAGAAGACTAAGAGCCATGATGAATGTAGACAGTTTAGACACAATGAATTAGGTGGTATATTAAATATAATTCATAGTGTAAACAGATTTGATTTGATATGATTTACATTAGATTTGATTTTGAAT